>VWZZ01002701.1:146724-244548 GCA_013399095.1 Psophia crepitans
GGGGGGGGTCCTTCCCCGGCTGCCGGCCCGGAGGTGGGACGGGTAATGAATCATCACTTTGGGGAGAGCGGCTGCTCTTCCAGGCTTGCGCCTGCCGGAGCGGGGCACGGGTTGGAGACGGGGTTTTCAGGCCAGCGTCTCCTATTGTTTGTAACCAGAGCTGTGAAAGGGGGAGGTTAAAAATGAAACGAACCCCGCGGCGGTGCGGTCGGGACGGCGAAGAGGAAGCAGAGCCTCTCCGGCCGACGACTTTAGACTCTAATAGCTATAATCAGTGCCTGTGTAAATACTCTTGCCTACTTCTTACATAATTAGAGTTTAATTGGATCATGTGTCTCCGCCGTTTATTCTAAAATCGGACCAAACCCCTCTTTAGGTGGCGATTAATATGTGGCTGATCCTTGTTCCACCTTCTAAGTTCTTGGGTTCTCGGTTCTGAAAGTCGGTTAAGAGAAAGAGAAGTTAAAGTAAGTTTCTTTGTTTATTTTCCCCCGAAGAGAGGAGAAGAGCCCGGTAGCTGTCCGTGCCGATGAAGTACAGGCTTGCAGCACCGGTACCGTATAGCCCTGGAGGTGGCCACGCGTGCTCTCGAGGCAGGAGAAACACTTAGCTAAACTCTGAATTAACCAAGAAGCTGAGGCCCTTTAACCGTGGAGCAAGTTGTCGTGTTTTTTTCTCTCCTGTGATACTGAGATGGATAGGGCTGGTATAGGACTTGGGTTTTACTGCCTGTGTTCTTTACCTTAAAAATGTGCCTGTAAGTTGCCAGCTGCTTTCAAAGTTGCTGACTGCTTTCAGTGCTGCTTATGCGAAAGGTCGTTGTTCGTATAAGTCAAACATTAAGGTACAAGGTGACTTTTTAAATGGACTCGTTCTCTTGATAATTCTAATATATAGATGTATTATTATAAGCTGTCTAAATACTAACAAACTTCCCCAAAAGCTTTCTTTCGGGAAAGAGGAACCTAACATAAAATTCCTATGCTTCTGTATTCTAGTTAATCCTTTTGTGAATACTGTTTGCAGCAGGCTGGGTTTTCTTCATTTCTGTAATGCCACTTGTTTGTAGCCAAAGCAGGGCTCTTTTCAGTCTGACCCTCATATGGTGTGCAAGGCATCTGTGTCACACTGCCTGCCATCTATATGCTGTTGGTGTGTTGACCTGAAGACGGCATAGCTGTTACTTCCTACATCTAACACTGCCTCCTCTCAGTGCAGTGGTTGAACATTAGCAGAAAACTGTCAGACCCAATTATATTATAGTAAAGGAATGTTTGCCCTTAAGGAAAAAAATAACTATTCTTACAGTACCAAGCTGCTCAATAGGAGTGCTTTGTTGCAAGGATGCTCATTATACTGTCAAGGTAGCTTGTGGGGGAAGAAGGTGCATGTGTTTATTTTATTGATGAAAGGATGCCTTATCATGAGTATTGTGCAGTTTGTGCTAAGGACAAGGGTATAATTAAAATACGTAGTTGGTTCTTGCTCTAAGGTAAAACTTAGTATTTTTTTCTCCTCATGTAAACATTGTTTTGCAACCTGCCTTGCTGCCAGGAAAGACTGGATTAAATGTAAATGCAGTAATGAGGATCAATAACCTAGGAAACTGTTTATTCAGATGCAGGAAGATCTCTTCAGAACAACTCTGAATTTGACTGTACTTTTCTATGGCATGTAATAATCTATTAATTGCCATATGACACCATACTTTGTCTTTTACGAGTCTCTGAAATAGGCATGTTAAAGAGGATATAGGCTGAAATGATGCAAAGCTTGTTTCTTTTCCTGGTGCAAGAAAAGTGCCAGGAGGAGTACGCTCTCTTTATCTACTGACTAATAAATACGGAATTCCATATGTTAGGGCTTTGAGTAGCAGGTTTCAAAATATTTATGTCCTTATGTCGTCACAAGATGGTCATGAATCTACTTGCTTTTTCTCTTCTAAAAATCTTAGTATTTCTCATTGGCATGAACAACTGTTTATTCATAACACTGCAACACCTGTGAAGAAGGCCTCACTTGAAATGTTATTCTTTTTTGCTATTCAAATATTCTGTGATACCAGTGATACATTATACCACATCACACTGAATGTCGGCATCCTTATTTAGTTGCATGCTTCGTGTTTTCTTGGTTTGTTGTAATAATTAGATGCTTGGAATGAGTAGCCCCACTGGAAATCATACATTAGTAGCATCAGCATGGTGAAAAGTAACTTGAAGCATTGTTTTTGTCCTGATGGTAACTAGCTCAAGCTTGTCTAGGCGTGGTATCTGGCTTTTATCTTGTGTATCTTAAGCATGCTTGAAGTCCCCTCCCTTGTTTTGTAACTTGCAAATTAGCCAAATTGTTTCTTTTTATCTTGAAAACTACTGAGTTTAATTTTGAGGATTAGCATAGCAATTCTATGAAAGTTAAAATTAAAAAACCCACAAGAATAACTTCCATAAATTGAACTGAATCTCCAACTATTTATGTTTTTAGGCATACTGCTTGGCTTCATCAATCAGTGACACGTGGGTGTTGCATTTGTTAAATTACTGCAATTAATTTGCCATTAGTAAATTACACTCTATTGTCACTTTTACTGAGCAGGTTTGCATGCTGAAGTAATGTATAAATATTAACTCTCTGGCATACTGAAATCCATATTATGCTTGTTAATATGCCATTTGAATGAGAATATGAAGTGTTATGTTATTGTATCTTAACGTATTGGAAAGTGTGATCACTTAGCTTCTATATGCCTTTAATAGGAACCATAGTAACAGCAGCATTTCCTGACTGTGAGGGTCTGATGTTCCTGTCTGTCCTCAGGCTCCTCTATGATCAAAGTATAACGGAGTAAATATTGCTATGTAACTTTACATCTCATCTCAGGGAGAGTTCAGTTCACTGAATAACTGGAGCCTTGGTCTCACCACAAAAAAAGTACATACGTTTTAAACTTTGTGCTGCAAGCACTCCTGGAGTAGGCTTAGAGCTTTAAGCAGAGCGAGACCCAAATTCCATAAGATCTTATGGCACTCCCAGATGCAGAGGCCAAACCTGCGCGTGATGTTCAAGCGCTTTCTTGCAACACAGCGCCAAGTTCCAGCTTCCTTTATGGTGATAACAGTGTTATCAGGAATTTTGACCGGTAGTTTCCCACTGTGTTCCTCAGTGAATGGGACTTCCCCTCTCTCCCAGCCCCAAAGTAAATATTCTTACCTTATGTTAAGAGCAGCCTGTAGAAGAGTTGGCCTTGAGATCCACAGTTAGTTTTTCCACTGTGTTTCTCAGCAGCAAGTGCTTTTGTGTAGACTGTCAGCACTGCAGCAAAGCTACTGCTGTAGTTACAGTGTAGCTTGTTTTTGTCAATGATGCTTGCAGCAATTAGTTCGACTAAAAATGGACGGTCTTTCGGATTTTTCTTTGCTTTGGGTAACTGCTGATGTGTTACTTCCGTCACTTAAAATGTCGACAGCACCTTAGAACCTACTTTGCGTTTGTGATTCTGTTTCTGGGTGGTCACAACACAGAAAATTCTTGGTGAAAACGCCGAGTGTAAGTATCCTTCTGGTGTTCAGATTTAAATCTCTTCTCAGGATTATTGTTATAAGACAAGAATAAAGCCTTTAAATATTTTTTGTCTTTAAAAATCTCTTAGGGAAGAATATGTAAAAATTCAACTGAAGAAAGCAGAAATGTTACATATTGAATCTTTTAAATTTCCACATCAGTTCTTCATTAAAGTTGATTGAACAGAGAATGTACAAGGATACAAAATCTCAGATTGTGTTATATACGTCATATACAATTTTATATGATGTATTTATAGACAGGTTTTTAAATATACAGTGTTATTGGACAGAACTGTTGACAGCTTTCAGGCCTGTGTCAAGACTTGGAATAATAATTTGGAGATTAAGTTGCATCTGTTCAACTTTATTAGAAGAAAGAAGTTTATTATATTCTTCTCAAGCCAAATAACGATCAGGCTTTTTTATGAAGTACTTCACAGTGCACAATTTATCACCGGCCACTGAATATACATAACACAATATGGGTAGAACGTTATAGGTATGTGATAGTAGCGTTTGTCTGTAGTAATAGCTGGTAGAAGGGGTGAAGGATTCTTCATTCTATAGAAGAAAGTTCATGAAAGCCTCAGGTTATAACCTGAATTGCTTGTTGGATTGTGGGAAGCAAGTATCAGTAGAAGAATGATATGAAGTCTCAGAAAAGACATTTTTTAGATGTGTCTCAAACTGCCTAGAAAGCCACATCTTGCTCTCTTTTCCATCTGGTCTGTTTAGTTATGTGGTACATTTCAGTATGTTCTTGATGTTCTCTTCATCTTTTTCATACCTTTTTTTGGGGTTATACAACTATCTTTTGGTCACTTCCTTGCCTTTCTCTCCCAGTATCGCACAAGTACTCTTGCTTTGAGAAACCGTGAAACTCTCAAACATCTCAGACTTCAATGCTGTTCCTGTTTTGGTAGCCAAAGTTGTAGCTCTGAGGTCCTTGATCCATGTCTTGGGAGAAGTGTTGGGAAGCGTGCTTGAAACTACTGTTCATAGGTCTTCCAAGGTGTAGAACAGTGAAAGCTAAGAGGCTGTCTCTGCTTTGGTGTTTTGATTTGTTTCTATTCACTTGGCTGCACCAGTGAAACACAATCATATCCATGTTTGTCCACTTTGAAAAAATGAGAGCAATAACAATGAGAGGCTGGCAGAAGTCTGCTGATGATAGAAGAAAGTTAAAATGAAGACCAGTTCAGGAGCTGAGGGAAGTACGAATGTGTCTGTACGCATACAGGTAACTTCACAACAACCACAGACTGAGAGGAAGGTAGATGCATGCCTCATTTTCTCTTCAGTTATACCTATGAGCTGACTCCAAAGTGAGAGAACAGAGTCACTTCAGCAGTTGCTGAAGATACGGGGAGGTTTTGGAAATGTATTAGCATCCTATTAACAAAAATAACAGATTGAAAAATCCAGTGTGCTAGGGAAGCAGCCCAAGGATAAAATCTGTTGATAGGGAGTTTCGGAAGAGGTGCTCTGACAGATGAGTTTGAGGAATCCGATCCCTTTTCACGGTCTTGCTCTTCCTGTATTTAGTGGGCTCTTCTATTCCTACATACATGTACCGGACAGCGTAGAGTTACTGGTTGGCAGCAGAGATGTAAACTCTCCTAAGGAGTGGATGGGGGACAGAAAAAAGAAGCATCTGCTCCATCTCAGTCAGGAGGCTGGTCTTATTCTCAAATGCTACATATTTGGACAAATAAGCTAAAAGAAATAAATGAGCACTATTTGGATCTTCTGGTAGTGCTAGTGAAGCCCCTGGGAGCTGTGTTTAGTTTCTTTCAGTTGAGGAGGGAGCTAGGCCTCTGTGATGATGAGAGGCTTGGGGCATTGGAGTGAAGACTGAAGCAAGTGATAGAGGATGTTTGAAGGACTTCTTTTTCTTCTCCTCCTCCTGCCTGATAAGCAAAAGGCGTTAGGAGAAGCCAAATAATAAGAATGGCAGTACTGCATTTAGCAGAGAAATGTAAATAGTTAACAGTCTGAAGAAAAGGAAGCAGCCTAATTGTAATGGCATATATAAATATTTCTTTTGGCTATCAAGACAGTGATAATACCTGATTGAGCCTTTGCAGTGCCAGTTCAAACAAAGGCCTTCCTCTTTAACGTCTTCTGAATATCTATCCAACCCTAATATCCTGACAGTGTGCCTCTCCTCATGTTCTCTGACATAATTGCAGACTAGTCTCCAACAACCTCCCAAGTAATTTCTTTGTCTTATAAAGAAAGCCTTTTGTCACTGCTAGAAATTCAAAACTATTTTTAAAACACATTGCCTACCCATCTGTCTGGGTAAGTTCTCCTTTCCTGTTCTTGCCAGCTGCTCATGGAAAACTTCATGTTAAATGTTCTTGATTTGTTGTCATAGCCTTACATGAAACTCCAGTTTTGAATAATTTTTTGAAGGTTTTTGGGTAGGTTTTCCCTGCTATTTGCAGATGTATGAACCAAATTTATATTATTTTCAAGATTTTTCTGCAATGTGTCTACTGCTCTTTAATGGTTTTTGTTAGTTTCAGGAGAGACGTATGGTCATTTCTACAGATTGTGTTCATTTACTGTGGTAATGGAACATGTTGTTCTTGCAGCCGGGTGAGAAACCTTTGAGTGCTCTGAGTATTTATTTTGGAGTATTTTAAAGGACATGCATTTTCTAAATCAAAAGAAAACAATTTCTGAAAAAAATCCCATGGTTACCTGAGTAAAATCAGAACAGCACTTCACAGGCATCCAGGAAAGTGTTCTTGCTCTCTACTCTCTGGTTAGGTCTTTCCTAAACAGGTGCTTATGTTCCCAAGGCCACTTTTCTGTTGTAAATGATCATCATGACTTTCGCAAGGATGTCTCGGTGCGCATCCAGAGTTCTCTGGCATCGGTTGTTTGATAGGCTTCCAATTCTTGACACTTGCTAAAATGGGAGGGTAAGCCGTAGTAAGGATGGGGCTGGTTCTCACTTTCACTCGGCACACGCTTCTGTTCCTTGCATGGAAACTGCGTAGTATTGACCCGGAGACATCAGGATGCACGCAGGAAAATCTCGTAGGGCTTGGGATGTCTGACTGCCTGCCAAAGAGAATACAAAGTGTTGTATGGAATTCGACTCTCTTACTTTTAGTCGTCTTTAGGAACTGACCTACCTGGGTGTTTTCTTCTTCCTTGTCTCCTCTGTCTAAAAATCAGACCACCACAGCCTGTGAACAGTCCCCAAAGGTTGGGTGTGCTGCATACCATTGTGGATATTTTTAGTAGATTCTGTTTGCTGACTGACTTAGTGTGCTATAAATACAGAGTTCTCATCTGGCATGCACTTTGCATGTCTTCTAGTAACTTATAATAAATTCACCTAAGAATAATGGCAAGAAAAAATGAGCTGTTAGGATTTATTTGGCTTTCCATATGAAAGCCATTTGTCATTTATATAAAGCAATTATTTAGCAACATTTTAACTGCGAATGGCTTTTAAAACTAGTGGTGTTCCAAAACACTTCCTAGTCGGGCCACTATACTTAGTCCCGATGTGAGATTGATTTATACTGTGATTTCACAACTGTTTTAAAAATGGAAGGTGGAGTTTTTAGATGTGAGACGTTAGTTGAGCATCTGGGCTATTACCAGTGCTAGTAAAGTACTTTGTTATGTCAATACTAGCGCGTTGTCTGAACATGCATAAAAGCTATTCTGTGGGGAAAAATGAAGCTTTAGTTATGATTCTCCTGAAATTTTTCTCATGAAGTATAGGTGTTTATATATTTGCTTGAGTTGAAATATAGTTAAGATGCTTACCAGGTTTTTGAAATTATTAGGATTAAAAGAAGAGGGACACGCGTCTTACTAAAATACAGATGCATCTGTCTGAGTATTGAATTTGACACAAGATTGAAGGATGGGTTCTTGCTGAACTGCACGGAGCTTACCCTAAATGTAGTTCTGTGCTGCTAAAATAAAAACTGTCACAGTGTACACCAACAGATGTGGCTGCATGAAAGAAACTTAAAACTGGTGAAGTTTTCCATGTGCAGCAAAAGAAAGCTCTGCTTAGAAGTGCTTTCTGGAGATTGCCTGAACACACAGACAGTATTTTGAGAATCTTAACAAGTTTTCTTTTTTTAATGAAATCTGGACCAATCTGGTCATAGTCTTTCTGAAAACTTAGAAAATAAACTGTCTCCTTGACAAGAATCCTAGGTAGTTCCCTGAAAATCATACTGCTCTGGAATCCTGACTTCCTGCAGCTATCAGGAGTTTTACTTCTGGACTGAAGAACGTCCCTCCGCATTGATTCTTGAGCATGAATATGGATTGAAGTTCTATTATGGGGAAAAATCTTGCCTGTCTTGAGAAAATTCTGTGGCCCTACCAGGTAGAGCAGAGCATCATCAGTTAAGCAAATTTCAGAGAGATGATGGTGCATGATCTCCAGAGTATAAAGAACAATGACAATAGTGAAATGCAGGTCTCTATGGTCATGTAACTCCTTTCACCATGAGGCAGTCCTCTTTCTTCTCGTCTTTTTTTGCTGCATCAGTAAGGATGACTAGAGTAGCCTAAAGGAATAATGACTGAAATAACCTAAGATGCCAGACTTGACAATTTGCTGTCCATTTTCTTGGGTGTGTTGCCATCCTTTGGGAAAAATGAGTTTAAGATCACATCCCTGCGTTCTGAATATTGGATGGTATTTTATGCTTGTGCAGTAAGTGGCTCAGAGCTCATATACTCTCTTAAACTGTCTGATTCATCTTCAGAGATGGTTTTGATGAAGTGTCCTGAAAGATAGTATTGCAGAGTTCAGGTGTGAAGTGCCCAAATACAGGGTTACCTATGCACCTTTCTTCTAGAGCTTTTAATTTTTTTATGTTGTGATTTTGCAGCCTTAACAGTCAGTTAGGGTTGGTTTGAGTGTTTTGGTTTGGGTTTTTTTCCCCCTTATCTATATGGGTATAGTTGTTAGAGGTAGTGAGCTCAGTGTGGATAGGTACTCGTTTCATTTCTATATTAGGACTAGTACTAAATATATGACAAGTAGATTGTTTGTCTGAGTTCAAAACAAAAAAAGACCCCACTTCTTGTTAAAGATCTATCAATCTATTAACAAATTACAATTCCAAAATAATAGAACATAACTTTAAAACTGCTTCCATATTTTTAAAGAGCTGTGTAAAGGGAAAAAAAAAATCTGCTCCACCTGTGCAATAGAGCCATAAGGCTGTTGCTGAGCATGGATGAACCAGAATGAAATTCTCATATATAAAAGGGCTACATGCTATCAAAGAAATGCCCTTTGAATATCTAATTCAACTGTCGTAACATCTGGATACTGGATGACAAGTGTACAGGCATTGCCTCACTTCTTAGGGACTGGATTATATTACTCTTCAGTTAGCTTTAATTGTATGTTTGAATTAATTTGTATCTGAATATCTCATATCTGTGCGTTCCTGTGTTTTGTAAGTGATAACATTTTCAAAGACGGATGATACAGGGCTTCTTCATAACCATGTCAAAACCCAAAATGTTTTAAATGTTTTTGAAGTAAAATACAATACTGAAATAGCTTCCACTTGGGGAGGAAATACAGATTCCATTGCTAGCATAATAAACCATGTGCTAAAATAAACTTCGTTTTTCACACACTTAGTAAGACCAAGATCCAGTGGCAGCATATAGCTAGGGAGTGGAGGAAATGTTCCTTGCAAATGTGGGACTAGTTCTGCTGCAAACAAAGAAATAAGAAGGCTAACGCAAATAATGTGATTTGTGTTGCGCAAGTGTTGGGAGATGATGTGTTCAGCCCAGGTTATTCTCCTTTGTGTTTCCACTGGGCCTCACCAGTTGTAAAGCACACAGCTGCATTCAGCTGATGAAGTCAAAAGGAAATGATAAACAGATTTGGAGCTGGAGGGCAAGTGTTCCTTCTAGTGGGCTGGGTAGGGATATGTGACTTCTCTTTACAGGTGTGCAGGCAATCAACCTTCTAAATGTATTTAATGAATGTACATTTTGCTTTAAAGCTTTATTCAGAAGTGCTCAAAAGAGTTTTAAGCTTGGATGATGTAATTTCTTGACATTAAACACTTAATAAGTTGGGGAAATATGTTGATTTGTGAAAAGTGTGCTAGAGAGATTGATCCTGTCCACACAGAAACGGCAAACCTCTGCTGTCATGGAACCGAAGGTTGGGGAGTCATTGTCAAAAGCTTCTGGTTTTTAAGTTCTGTCCAATATTGATTCCCTGTTAGGGATTGGCTAGCTGTAATTTTTGGTCAGTGTAATTTTGACCCCTGGCTAAATATTTTTTAAAAAAATTTGTTAAGCATTGGACTTTTTTTTTTTTTATTAAGTGACAGAGCAAAAAATTTCCAGTAGCTCTGCTGCAGTCCTTGATTTTGCAGTGCTAGAAAAGTCAGCAGGAATTAATTTCTTTAAATTCTTTCCTACAAGTTTTTTCCACTCTTGGAAAAAATTGTACTCCGAATAGTCTTTATCAGTGCTAAGTATGGCTTGCCTTGTGTTTGGTGTAACAGACATGGCAGTCTTTCTCTGCAAAATATTTGTTTATGCATGGCTATTGCCTTATTTTTAATAGTGGGTTAATGATATTGACCTCCATTTTAGCTGAATTGTATTTTACTAATGAAAATACTGGCATATGGATTTTATATTTTATCTTGGTATTTTATTGATGAAAAACACATACATAGCAAAGCCAGAAGTAGCCAAAAGCTAGTAGATGCCTGTTGAAGTCTACTGGAGAGATGGTTCTTGTATTTTGCTGTCCACAGGTTGATCTTTCAATCTCTGCCATTCCACCAATAGTTCATTAGTTAATTAGTGAAAATGGCAGGTGTAGGGTGTAGTGTGGTATTGAATGTTGTTGGCTCTTTGAGTCTGAAAAGCCCTACAGCTCTGTTATTGGTTTGATGGTACCTCTAGATTGCTAACTACACTAAGAAAACAGGGTGCTCGGCTAAAATAGCTATATTGCCTTTTAATAATGGAAATTACTCTCGCTACAGCTCTGATATAATGAGCTGAGAATAGGAGACCTGAAGCTATTCTGGTCTAGATGAGATTATGTCAGTTTGGGGATTATTCTAATTTTTCCCTTGTTTTCCTCAACGGATACCTTAACTTGCAGGTTAAGTATGCAAAATCTGTCAATATGAGGAGGGCTCTTAAATGCTTGCAAGTAGTAAAATGTATCTACTTTCATTTAGCTGTAATATTTGTAAAATGTTCTGCTTTTTACAAAGTGCTGCAAAATACTAATTATAAGGTGTGCCTCTAGGGACTCTCATTTTTCTTCGTTTTTCCATCATGGATTTGAACTCTTTCTGGCCTGTTTAACAGCTGTGTCCAGTGGCAGCCTATTCTTAATTGTAAAGCTTTGTTAGCTGTAGCATGCAAGCATTATTTGAAATATGTTTAAAACCAAATGTTTGTATTGAACACGTGGCTGGCCTGATACTATCCATGAAGATGCAGAATTAAAATGAGTGAAGAACACAAGTACCCCAGGAAATGTTAACCTCAAAGGAAATCCTCTGAAAAGGATGCCAAATGTGTAAGCAGGAGAGAGGAGGAGGAGAAGTCTGTAGGGAATGGTGGTATTTGTTACATTACTCATGCTTAGAGGGAATCAGGATGCGTGGATATGTGGGTTGATACAGTTGTTTTCCAATCTCTTCAACTGTGATCCTGTGACACACTAAAGCTATGTGTGTCTAGCTTATTGAAAGCCTCTTTTTTTTTCTTCCTTTTCTCTGCCCTGTTGCTGAAAACAGTGCAAGTGAATCGTCTTTCTCACAACATCTGTATTAGTAATCAAAGGGCTATTGGAAACAAAAATAAATCTGCAGAAATACTGATTTATATGGTTCTTTAAAAATTTTCCTGTTTAAAAAAAAAGAAAATAAATCAGTATTTTAGTTTAGATTTTTTTTTATTTTTTTCCCTAGAAAGACATCATTTTGGGTTTAAAATTTAATTTGGATTTTAACTTAAGTTATCCTAGGATAACTATAGCTGGGAGGAGTGGCTGACACACCAGAAGGCTGTGCTGCCATTCAGCGAGATCTTGACAGGCTAGAGAGTTGGGCAGAGAGGAACTTTATGAAATTCAATAGGGGCAAGTGTAGGGTCCTGCACCTAGGGAAGAACAACCCCAGGCACCAGTACAGGTTAGGGGCTGACCTGCTGGGAAGCTGTACTGCAGAGAAGGACCTGGGAGTCCTGGTCGATGACAAGCTCTCCATGAGCCAGCAGTGTGCCCTCGTGGCCAAGGCGGCCAATGGTATCCTGGGGTGCATCAAGAAGAGTGTGGCCAGCAGGTAAGGGAGGTTATCCTCCCCCTCTACTCTGCCCTGGTGAGGCCACATCTGGAATATTGTGTCCAGTTCTGGGATCCCCACTTGAAGACAGACAGGGAACTACTGGAGAGAGTCAGCAGAGGGCTACCAAGATGATGAGGGGGCTGGAGCATCTCTCATATCAGGAAAGGCTGAGAGAGCTGGGTCTGTTTAGCCTGGAGAAGGAAAGACTGAGAGGGGATCTGATCAATGCTTATAAATATCTAAAGGGTGGGTGTCAAGAGGAAGGCACCAGACTCTTCTCAGTGGTGCCCAGGGGCAGGACAAGGGACAATGGGTGCAAACTGGAACACAGGAAGTTCCATCTGAATATGAGGAAAAACTTTTTTACACTGAGGGTGACGGAGCACTGGGACAGGCTGCCCAGAGAGGTTGTGGAGTCTCCTTCTCTGGAGATATTAAAAACCTGCCTAGATGCAATCCTGTGCAACCTGCTCTAGGTGATCCTGCTTTAGCAGGAGGATTGGACTAGATGATCTCTAGAGGTCCTTTCCAACCCCTACCAACCTGTGAATCCTAGTTTTAACTACCATTAGCTATACCTGTAGTGTTAATGGAGGAGTAATGCTGAAGAGAAACAGACTGAAATAGATATTTAGTTCTGTATCAAAGAGAAGATAGGCCATTTTGATGAAATTCTTTGTTTAGGCATCTATTTTTAGGTATTTTCTTGTCTCCAGTTTTGCTAACCTGAATGTCCCAAAATTTAAAAATGGCAGTGTAACTTTTCATTAGCAGTGTTTTGAAGCACACACAAGTTAAAAAAGTGATGAAACTTGCTTCCTCAAAGGTCTACCCATGTGAGTGTGCTGTACATATAGCACAAGACATTGAAGCCTAGCACTTAAATGTCAACATACAAAATCCTAATCCTATCAGTTTCTGCCTTACAGATTTGTAAATTTACAAAATTACACACTTGTAATTCAATTTTGTTGTGAAATTTCATATCGAAATAGAAAAGGAAGAAAAGCCTCAAGTCAGTACCTTGTTTACCTTGCATTTGTCCCTCCTGTAGTTTCTCTCTGATGTATTTAGCCTCATGCTCCTTCAGGCAGTGATGATAAATGTACTAGGTACAATATTTTTGAGCTACTGGTACAGCTAAAACACTATGAGGACAGCTTTACTTGAGTCGCTGAGTCTTGCATGTGCAGAACTTTGGGTATACTCGCAAATCTACCTTGAAGAGCATCATCCCATTTGTCAGGAATCGTCATATATAACTAACAGAATTCCTTCCTCTGCTGAGGGAAAGGAGCTCTTTCTGTAATCTCAGTATTCATATCTTTAAATTGATACGTTTATGGTCCTTTGGAGAAATTGCTAAACTGCAAGCTGATTTTAACCATGCTTTCCTAACCATGAAAGTCAGTGAATGGTGTGACAGTTGAACCCTGTAACTGAGGATTAGTAGTATCACCAAAAGTACTTGTCCATAGAGGCGTAGTACTTGTCCATTCTTGTCCAAGAGGAAAGAAGCTTTGTCAGCTGTTACGGTCAGTTATTCATTGCGTTTTCCTTTCTCACACAGGTGTTTGAAAACAACGTGCCTTGCTCTTGATATTAGAAATGAAAGTTCATTATTATTTTTAGGTTACTTTGCAAACAATGTCTTTCTCCTCAAAACTTAACACAAAAGAGGTTATGAGAACAGATTTAATTCTAATGAGTGATGTGTGGGTGAAAGTCTCTTTGTTGATGATCATAGATAGCACTTGAAGGGACCTTGAGTTTAGCAGTTCCTTCCCGGCACTCAAATGCAGGATCAGCTGGATTTAGCCCATTCTGAGCAGATGATGTTTTGGTATTTTATTTTCACAACTAATCTTACCATTGGAAAAATTCCTAATAAGCAAATTACTCTTAATTTCACAACTGATTCCCAGTTTTGAATGCAGATATTGGCAATTGATGCCTTTTTATTAATCGGCGTTTTTTTCTTCATTACAAATGTGAATTTTTTTTTCATTTTAAATTGTACTTGACTCTTTCTAGCTATTAGGTACAATGTCAACAATGTGTAGCCTTGAAATGTAACTGAAAGGGCATTTATTGTACTGTTACGGTTTAGTATCTCTCAATTTTTATGTCTGCTTACTTGGGATTAGGCTTGTAGAAAGCTCTAATTTGCTAGATGTGTCTGACAAAAAAAAAAGACCAGGGTGGTAATGAGGAAGACAAGATTTAACAATAACGTAACTGTCTTGAAAACTTAGGTTGCTGTTTCTGTCAATGACTGTCTGCCTGGCCAGATTCAGGAGGATAGTTTGATAACAGTATTCAATAAAAATAGAGTTAGGTGGAGAGATATCTGGTATTTATTATTTGTATTAGCTAGTAAACTTGAAGCTGCCTTTTTCTGTACAAACCAGAAAGCCAGCTGTGATTATTATTTTAAAATCCAAAACATTGGACTGGGCTGTAATAAACCCTTCCATATCACAGGCAAAAGTACAATTGTGACTGTGTATACAAATTGGCACCAGTGCTTTATAAATATGGGGGGATTTCAGTGGTTTTACATTCACATATAATTCATCATCCTTTACGTAAATTGAAATTAGTATCTTTGCATCTTTAAGCCATGAATCTTGCCTAAAGGCCAAGAGCAAAATTCATTAATAGGACTTGATTCTGGCCTGGCTGCAGAAGACAGACCTCATGTATTAATATATCTATTAGTGTCATTGTTGTGGTATTTGGCTAACTGCATTTAATAACAGGACTAACCAAAGTCTGGTAATCAAGGCTGATTTGTTCAGAGTTTAATACACGCTCTTTAGAGGAGAGGAAAACCCCCAAACCCTGGCCAGAGACGTGTTCAGCACCCGTGCCCTGGACAGCTCAAGCGAAGCCTCTTCCAGGCAGCTGCTCCCCTCCAGGTGCTCCTTCTGCCCGACGAGATGCGCGGGATTCTGTAGCAGGAGAGGAAAGAAGGCATCTTTCAAGAATCGTACGTTTTGTGCTGGCCCAAAGCTTTCTGGTTGGACTACTGAGTTGTATTTAGAAGACCAAGACTGACAGACTCTCATTTGCCCCAGTTCCCTGTGGTACAGAAAGCCTTGAGAGTAGACCAGAGAACCTTCCCCTGGAAGGCTTTTTGTACTGTTTCTAAGACTGACTCATATACCTACAGTTCCTATCTCCTATGTGTTGGGGGTTTTGGTTTTGGTTTTTTTTTTTTTAAAAATCTTGTTTGAGTTTTAGAAGTTCAGTCTTCATCTATTTTTTTCACTTTTATCTTAAAAAATAGATTTCTTGTCACAACTTTCCCAAACATCAGAAAGTAAGCTTCCTTGTTCTTAGTTTCATCTGTGTTGTTTGTTTTTCACATGGTTTAAGATCTTTCTGGAGGTAGTTCTTATTTTCTGCTAAAAGATTTGTTAGTCTTGTAGTTTCAACTGGACTTCCCTGCTTGGTTCCTTCTAATAAGTGGAAGTAGAAGAAGTAAAAGTAGCTGATACAGATCCTTTGTGTTATCACACTGTCTGTATAGTTTTCTTTGATGCTATGTGACACCACTTTTTAAAAATGAGATTATTAAAATATTTGACCTTAAATGCTTAAAAACCTGGAGAAACTTCTGATATGTTTTGAATTAGTGTTAAAAAGATGCCTTGAGCAGTAGGAGACTCACTGAAAGATTAACCTTTTGAAATAACATTAGTTTTTCTTGACAAGAGGTTGAAATCTAGAAGGTGGTATTCTGAAATATTTACTTTTGAAAAGGGATAGTTTTGCATCCAGTAATGCTGAGATAACAAGATAAGAGCCATCTTTTGTGTGGGGAGGGAAAGAACAAAACATGTAAATATTTAATTTTGCTTAATGGCTTTCAAAGCCAAGATGGAAAACACAGTAATACTCTGATTCATGTGTGAAAACAGGGTTTGTAAATACTTCAGTGACCTTTTTCCTTTCTTTTTATGACCCTGCTGCAGAGAACTGTGTGGTTTTAATTTTTTTTTCCCCCTATTGTTAAGTGCAGTTTAGTTAAGATAATATGTGCTTTTTTCCCTACTAACCGTTATCTTTTTTACAAATGTCTTGTAGGATTTTTCCTTAGGGGTGGGAATCCTAAGTAAATACTACTTCCTTTTTATGCTGAAGACCTTTCAATATACTACCATACCATTACACTAGCTTCTGTAAGAACATTGGCAGCTTTATTCAGTTTACTGCTAAACAAAGAAAAAGGGAAGCCACATGCATTTCTTACGCTCCCTCCCTACGGGAAGAAATAGTGAATTTCAGGAGGAAAAGACACTGGTTTTGCTATTTCAGTTGTTGGAATACATGCATTTCAACTTCTAAATGAAAAATTAAAATACCATCATTAAACTAAATTAGTATTAAACTTTCTTCAGTGTTTCAAAAAAGCTGTTTCCAGATCAGTTCTCCCTAACTTATGGGTAACTGCCTTGTTTAGGTTGAAACCCTGCCATAAATCTAGGAACTGTGGCAAGCTGTTGGGTGACTTCTGGGGTTGCATTCCACTCTTTGAGTATTTTTTTTTCCCCTTACACTTGCTTCATTGGAGAGATGAACTATAACATGATTTTATTTAGAAGTTGAAATTTTTTACTGAAGTCACATTCTAAAAGTTATTTCCCTAGTATTCTGATTTCTTAGGTTTAGTATAAGAACAATTTGCTCCCTGAGTAGTTACAGAAACATATGGAGATTGCATAGTGAATGAAACACTATTCCTATTTGCTTGAGTGTGTGAAGGTCACAGTTGGTGTTGGAACCCACCACGTATGTTTACATTGAAATAAATTTCTAACCTACTTTAACAGATTAGCTAGTTCAAGACAAAAGCTAGTAGATTTCTAAGAGGCTTTTTTCCTTGCCTCACTTTCATTTTTTTTCCTGTAAAACTGTCTCTGAGGGAATAGGAATTGATAATAAATGTTGCCATAACTGGTACTTTAGAAGACGTTCTAGTATCTTTTATAAATTGCTTGTGTACAAGCTGTTTGTCTACTTTAAAAAAAACCACCTTTGTAGCTGTCCATATTAATATATTTAGGATGAGAATTTTTGTCTAAATTGGTTTTAAAGGCTCACGTTTGTGTATATGTGTTCTTGCCAGAATATTAATAGATTAGAAGACTGTATTGTCTTTTTAGTACTTTGAATTTATTCCTGAAGGCTTGCTGGTTTATTTTGCTGGATGGTACTACCCCCCACTTTGTGAGATACCAGGCTAGGTCAAGAGCAACAATAACATACTGCAGGATTTATAATCCCACCTATGTTGCAGGTCGAGTAACATGCTGAATTGACATAAATGCATCTGAAACACTTGATTTATTTTTTAAGAGCTTAAATGAACTTTTTCCCCACTTAAAATGTTGTCACTGTATGGTTCTACTGGGTAACTAGGTGACAGTGTAACAAGATTAGTCTGTCTCAAGGTTTAGCGCAACTTGTATGAATTTTGTTGCAGGTAGAAACCTGGTGAATGAGTTGAAGCTTTTGTTTTTCTTTCTAGAAGTCATTATGTAGACGTTAAGTGCTGTGAACTCCCTTCTTTAACTAAGAGTTTAATTTTCAATGTTGTTTTGAATGTCTCTGATGTCAATAAAAATTGTCCCATCATCACAGTAGTGGAGAAGGGCAGTTTTCATGTTTATGTTGACTTCTATCCAAAAACATATTCTCGTGTAAAATATTTGTATTCCCATGTGTATGACATAACCCTTCCAACCGCATCTGCTTTTTTCCTTTCAGCTTCTGGATAGTTTTGATACAGTTTTAGCTAAGGACTGGTTTTACCTCAAGAGCACAATTTGTCTGTTCTACTGTGTTCTGTGGAAAGTACCAGAGAGACAGCATGTCAGGCTAAAGTCTTGTGTTCACAGAACAATCAAAGAATGGTTTGAGTCAGAAGGGACATTTAAAGGTCAGCTAGTCCAACCCGCCTGCCATGAGCGGGGACATCTTCAGAGCCCTGTCCAACCTGATGCTGAATGTTTTCAGGGATGGGGCATCTACCACCTCTCTGGGCAACATGTTTGAGTGTTTTACCACCCTCATTGTAAAAAATGTCTTCCTTATATTTAGTCTAAATCTACCTGCTTTAGTTTAAAACCATTACCCCTTCTCCTATTGCAACAGGCCCTACTAAACATCTGTCCCCATCTTTCTTACAAGCACCTTTTAAGTATTGGAAGGCTGCAATAAGATGTCCCTAGAGCCTTCCTTTCTCGAGGCTGAACAACCCCAACTCTTTCAGCCTTTCCTCGCAGGAAAGGTATCTGATCATCTTTGTGTCCCTCCTCTGCACTTGCTCCAGCAGCTCCATGTCTTTCCTGTACTGGGGATCCCAGAGCTGGATGCAGCACTCCGGGTGGGGTCTCACAAGAGTGGAGTAGAGGGGCAGAGCCACCTCCCTTGACCTGCTGGCCACGCTTCTTTTGATGCAGCCCAGAATATGGTTCGCTTTCTGGGCTGTGAGGCACAGAGGCATGCAAGTTCAGCATTCGCTTATTTTTCAACCTAGAGCTGGAGGATCTCCCTGAAAGATTAAACAGCTGTTAGTCTTCTGAAGCCTGCCTACTGCCCTGGGGAGATGTCTTCCAAAACAGAAACTGCTGTTGTAGATTATAGGATTAATAGAATGAATGGGACAATGTCTACACAGTTCTGGAAAGCAAAGGCATACTTTTAAATGTTTAAGTGGCATTCTTGCTGCACAAAGCTAGGAATTGTATTGAGTGTTCCTTCTTCTCAAGGCAAAAACACTAAAAGTGGGTTTCTCTTATTGGCACATCTCTGAGTTCACTGATTTCTGGTTTGATGCAACTGCTGTAGAGGACAGGTATGGCAAGACCTCCACTGGAGAGAGGTTTGTGATGCCTGACAAGAACGTCAGACTTCCTTTGGAAGCTTTTATTAGGTGTTCCTGCAAATGCTAGTTAACGGCAAATTTTTAAAATAAAGTTATTTGATGAAACAAAAAAGCCTGGAGGCAGAGGCTGTCTTTTTACATGCCTGTGGCTTACTTCTCAGTCTTTAATATGGATAGAGTTTGTTATAAAAGAACTAGAACAAGTCTGTCTTGACAAAAGTCTTTTTGAGGGACTAATGCTCCCCTTAGATAAAGGAGGAGATTGAATTTGAAACAGAAAAATGCCTATAAATGATGTTAATTCTTTACAGTTCTTAAAACCTGGTCTGTGAAAAGTAAAATGTGACAATTCAGTAGCCAAATACTTTGCAGTATAAAAACTTGAAGAATGGTTTGTTTAACTGAAAATTCCTTTGAGAATTACACTTTCTTTCATAGAATATTTTGTGAAGTTGTGATTTTGTTTTTCTAACCTAGAATGAAAGGCTAAAATGGGAAAATAGATATAAATCTATGCTTCTAATAGTTTTGGCATTGGGTTAATAATAGTCCCAAATAGTTTTACCTCAGGACTTCAGATGTCTAAAGTGATGGAAGATTCATAAATTATTTTCCAATGAGTGCTTTACACTTTAAAAAAGTGACAATCATAAGAGAATTAAATCCTGGTTGTTTGACAAGGACTAGGTGTTGGGTTATTTAACATGTATCATGGAATTGTTTTCTTTAAGTTGTTTGCTGTTGGAGTATATATAATACACCTTTGGGGTGCATCCTTCATTAGCTTGTCTCCTGCTCTAGAAGTCCACAGTTTTTTTGTGTGCTGTTTTTATTTTTCTTTTGTTTATATCATGAAAGGCTTTACTTAAAGCCGCCTTACTGGTCTTTGCCCTCTAGTTGCTATTTTGATCCTATCAGTCTCTGAATTGTTTTATGTGCTGCTGGCAGGCTGGCTAATACAGCAAGGTGCAGTAGGATGCTCCCACGTACCGTTGGGACAGCTCAGAGCCCTGCTTGCTTGGGCTGGTCCCCACCAGCTGACACCCACACGCAGGAAGGGGCAGCAAGAGTAAAGGCTGTAGGGCTGCCAAGAGACAGCGGGAAGATGGAGGGATGAACATGTGAATGAGCTGAGGAGCACAGGCTGGAACTCTGGCATTTTTTATGCTGCTAAAGAGCTTTTTTCTTCTTTCAAAACCAGTTTGGGGTTTTTTTGAGCATTTGATTCTTTACCTTTTAACAGCTCAGTCGCTGTTTTTAGGGGTCTGTGGTAGAGCCTTGCTCACTTATTAGGTAAGGCTCTGGTTAAGAAGGCAGTACTACATGGAAAGGCAGAGCAAATTTATGTAATGATTTACTTCTTCTGTGACCCTTGCCTCAATGTCATTGTGAGCAAATAGCATTTTTATATAAGGTGACACCTAGAGAATTATGAGAATTGTTTGTCTTTCTGTGTAAGCTAGGGCAAGTTTCTTACTGCCTTTCTAAAGTGTATAATGGAGACATTGCTCTCACAGTAACCATTGTTTTGCCTTGTCTATTTTAGTTCCACCTCCGAAGAGCAACACATATATGCAAACACTCTTAACACATATATGCAAACAAGCATATTTGTAGTTTCATGCTGTCTCAGTGTTCAGACTCAAGACAGTCTCTCCTTTTTTATGTATAATGCTTACGTATATCAATTGACAAGTCATGATTTTGTTTGAATAGTGAAGAACAAAACATCCTTCTCCATCACTTTGTTTCTTTTACCTTCAGTAGCATTACAGATGAGTAAACAGTGAAAGCATATACTACTTTAAATAAAAGCCATAACTGGATGAGTAAAAGCATTCGAGATACCATGTCATTTTTCAAACTGCTGAAAAGTCAAAATAACTGTCATTTTAACTAATTTGTTCCAGCTGGACATCCCTGTTAAAACTTATTTACAGTCTATGCTGTGTGTGTATGCATGCATATGCATGTCTTATTAGCGTTATCTGGTTAATGTAAACAAGGTGTTTATCTTCTAAGCATAGACGTTTAACGTAGGTAACTAATCAAATTTCTCAGCAGTTTGTCTGATAGACCAATGCAGCAGTTGTAAACAGAGAAAAATAGAAAACACTCAGTAGCATTCTCTACAAAGGTCATTTAAAGTGTGAGTGATATGCAAAGTATTTCTTAACAGTTTGTTCAAACAGTGGCATCTTAACCATGAAAAATCAAGATTTACATTGCTGAGTTAATTGGTGTGATAGGAATGACTTGGCGTGTCATTTGGAAGTTTGGTTTGTTTGTGATTTATGGACGTTCTGTAAGGTTTTGCAGAATATGGTATGGGTGCTATGTACTCTCTCTTAATAGACGTAAAATGCTGTAAATATAGATGAATCCATCATGACTGGTATGTTTAAAGCATGTTAAGTCAATAGCTTGATTTTCTTCAGCTTTTACTGACAAGAGTTAAGAAAATTTGGAGGGGTGTTGTTTCTTTAGGCTTCAGCTCTGTCTTTTTCTGAATCAATTATGCATCTTCTTTACTATTCCTCTTACTAGGCATTTTGCATGCTTTCTTCACTATGATACATTCCCAAGTGCTATGAATAGGTTCTGTTCTAGAAATAGGAACATTTCCAGTACTAGTCATTATAATACATAACTGCATATCATTCAAACTTGAGAAACTGGTCTCACATTTTATCAAAATTTGTATGAAATTCATGTTAAACACTTAAATTCTGTTAATACTGAAGGATTTAATGATCTACTGTACACCTTTCTGAAATTATGCGGTTTGTAACCGTTGATCTTCTCCCCATTTTGTAAGATACTCTTTTAATTATTCTGTTAAAACTCTGGCCTGTGATGAACCTCCATCCTAGTTTCTGCAATAGTCCATACACTAAGGTAAATATTTTCCAAGTTGGAAGAAGAGACGGGTCAAATGCAGAGTCAAATTCTCTTAGTTGAATTTTCCCTTTAGAAACAAAAGGCTGCTTTATGATAAGCAGATATGTCAGTACTTTAAAAAAGTTATTCCTTAAACAAAATTCCTTTGTTTTGAGGATGAATGATATTTTTCAGCCTAGACTTTTCTACTGAGCTCAGTCTTTATTCGTAAGTCCTACCTTTACTTGGGAAGGGGAAAAAACCCACCAGATAAACAACCAACCAACCTTAGTTAACTCTCACCACTTTCAAGTGAATGAAAGTAAATTAGTCCATAGGTTAGATGTTTCCCTGCAGAATTAAGAAATCAGTGCCCTTTGTGGAGGATTGCTATTTTGAGAGCTAAAGAGGGAAAATAAAGAGGAAAATACAGGAAAGTCTGCTATGTTGCTTGGGTAAGAAAAATTCTTGTATATGTGACTAAAAAACGATACGAAAAGCATAAGAAAACAAGTATGCTTTGAAACACTTGTGTCTGACTTTCTGGAAACTGTACTTTTAATTCGTACCATTTTTATGTTATACTGAATGATAAATGTAATTATAACTATTTTTGATATATAATCTAATATTGCCATTGAAAAATGAAACATTATTATGTTTAGAATTAATATGTAAATTCCTGAGAACATCCCACATAATAATTTAACTTTTTATTTACATATGTTCTTCCCAGTTGTAATCTTTAATATTTTGTACTCTGACTTTTTTGTCATTGATTGGTTTTCCCCTTTTTTCTTTGTCACTGCTACCTCTATTTCTGCAGGAACAAGTAGGTTACTGGTAAGTATTTCAACTAAATCAGACTTAACAAAGTTTTGCCTTGGTGAGGAGTTCTTTTTTTTACCCTCACTTTGGTAAAAACTTTGTAGACAACAGACCAATTGTCTGTAAATGCTGTGCTTTCTCAGGTCTCCATTATCGCCTTGTTTGTGTAGTAGAGTAATAGTTTTCAGATTCTCTGAGAGACTTTGTCTTCTGCATGCTTTCAAGCAGCATCATTGTTATCTGTGCTCTCTTATAAGATGCTGCCTTCTCCTGGGGCTTGCTCCTTTGTTCCTGTCTGCTGCGTTTCAAGTGCGGTGTTTACTTTGTCTCTCCCATTTCTTTTTTTTGTAAGACCTCGTGTGCATTTTGGCCAGTTTGCTCAGAAGACTTCTCTGCGTCCGACAAGATGCTCTGTTTCACGTGTTCAGTTTAGTCATTCTTGTCAATCATTATTCAGCCCTTTTCACATCATACCCTTTTAACTATCATTAAATATACTCTCGGCATGGTATAGCACCCTCTCCTCTCTTATTATCATACTTCATGTAATTTTAATCAAATTGTTGCATTATACAGTACAAGTTTTGAAGATATTTACATCTGTACTTTTTTTCAAAAAGTAGGACTTAATTTTTTCTTCTGATCTTGGAGCAGCTCTTCCTATTCTTCCTTTTAAATGATGTGATTTGTAATGGAAACTTTTTCTTTAACCCTAGTATAATTTTGAAAGTAGTGACTTTATTGACAGTGTGAAAAAAGGGAGGGAGTGTGGACAAACTGGTTCCCTGTACTTAAAAAACTTGTTGTTGTCTTGCCAAATTACTCAGTTAGTCCAGAAGGCCCTACTTCTGGTGGTAGAACACCATTATCCTGTCTGGCTTCCCCAACTCTTGTCATGAAATGATGAGTGGCAAGACATTTTTCATGTGTTTGAGAAAAATATTACTCCAGGCAATGAGAAGATTCAGGGACTAGGAAAATTATAGGTTCATGAGAAACTGGGAATGAGAGAGAAGAATTCTTCCTCCTTGAACACTGATAGGTGGAGTTAAAAAGAAAAAAAAAAAGCAATGGGAATATGTAATATCTCTAAAGTAAGGGTCTTCAGGCATTTAATTTGCATAAAGTTTTCAAACCTCCAAGCTGACTTGCAGCAAGTTATTTGTTATCATCTGGTAATGCAAGAACTAAGCTTGTTTGACAGGTTAATCTTGCCTGCTGTAAGTAAAATGTAAATAAAATACATTTTTGCCCCAAAATGTTGAACATGCTTTCTGGCTACTTGCTTTCTGAATAAGGTAGATTGGGCTCCAAAATGTGCCAGACCTGGCTTAACTGTGTATTCGGACAATTTTATTGTCTTCCACAAGATTTCTCCAAAGTGGCAAGAGCCCCACGTGTGTACAGAAGCCTCTGAAATGGTGACGGGCTTGTTTCTTCCCAATCTACTGGTGTTACTCTGCCAGTGTGGCTAGAAGGGGACCTTGTTCTTATCTCTGCTTGCCAGAGATCTGACGATGACTGGACATGAGAGAGAGGAAAGTTTCACTCCTTTGTTGCCCTAGGTTTAGGTTTTGGAAGGGAGCCATCACACCGATGTGAAAGAGAGAGAGAAAATGTCTTCCCTTGGGTTCTCTTCCCTGTCCACCTCCCTTGGGAAAGATACTATGGAAATTAATGGTGTGCTTCTGGGGAAAGTCTTGTTGATAAGTAGAGGTTTTGGTTGCTAGTTGAAGATATACTTCTCAAATATACTAAGTTAAAATCTAAAATCAACTGGAATTAGGGTGTGGGTGGAAGTTTTATTACATGAAAACTGAGGCTTGCTCTTACCTTTAAATCTACCAAACACAACTCCCAACATAAGTTTATATTCACACTTGTCTGTCTTCAGCTGCTTCTGTTTCATTGAGAAATTGGTGGTATGGATCTGTGCGGGGGGAGTGACATGTCTGAAATGCAGTTAATAGTAAGTTAAAGAGTGAATTAATAGCTTACAAGTCACTTTAAAACTGATCGTGTTCGTGTACTTGTCAATTTGGAAGTGCAAAGACTCTAGAAGTTTGGATGAAGGAGGCTTGAGCAGTCTCTCATCTACCTTGACTACAGATCCTTGTGGATGATGGGATGGGGGGATAACACCCACCCACAAACTCAAGTGGAGCTAAGAAAGTCTTCCCTTGTCCCTTTGTTGGGTGCTTGCATTTGTCTAAAACATCACTCTTAAAAAGCCCTTTCACTAATAACAGCTGTTCTTATTTTTGTATTAAGAGGTGAAATCAGTCTTTTCATAGGTCTTTCCCATCTGCAATTTCATGTTCTAGTTTGCAAGATATTTAGCATGGACCTCTTTTTTCTCTTTTAATGGTTGGATCGGTTGTTCTTCAGTTTCTAAAACTGTGCAACTGTCAATTATAGTCATCATCACATGTTACTTTTCCATTGGTATTAGACACCTGAAGTTGTGCAGTTGATAGAGGCTTTATTTATGAATAAGAAAATGTGTCTTATTCAATTTCTCTTCTTCATTCTGTACTGTGTTATTTTTCAGTGATTGCTACTGAAGACCTCACTTTCCCAGTTGTCAAGATGAAGGGAGGTAAAGTTGTTCTGTAGTAAGATTCCATCTTTCAGAAGTTTTTGCTTAGGAGATGCAGTATTATCCAAGCATATCTTCTCTACTTATTCCATGAGCTCCTTAAAAACAAACCTGAAAGTTATTTTATTTATTCCCCATTTTATATACCCCCCTTTCCCACTGAGTGCTGTGGGAGCTTTAAATTGGAAAATACAAGAGAAAATCCCTTGTTTCCCTCAAGGAATTTACAAGTGTTTTTACTTCAGTTTTATGGCATAAGTGAGGAAGAAAACCCCTCTAGATTATGAGCACGAAATCAGTAAGTGCCGAGAAGAAGAAATTATTTGAGCTTATCCTGGTTCAGTTTTCTAGAAAAGACAGAGTTTAGAACTTTTGTATTGTGTTCCTTATTTCTGTTTGATTTCCTATTCTCTCCCCAGTTGAGGAGAATATTTCTTTCTTTCTTTTCATCTCCAGAAGTCTTTCCAGATGGTGCTGTGTTCTCCCAGCTTAGGCCATTGACAGCATAAGGAAGAATGGAAACTAGAGAACTAGATGTATCTTTTCACTGAGACACTTTCTCTCTTAATAAAAAACTTCTGTGAATAAAATGGCAAAATTTCTCGGAGTAGCCACTTGTATTGGGAGCTACAGTGCCTAGAAATTCTCCTGTAGAGGGTTCCTGGAGAATTAGTAATGCTCTTTTTTCTTTTCCTTCTAACTCAAAGATATTTTTAAAATGTCAGTTCTCTGTTCTGGAATTTAATGTGAAATAATCTTCATATTCTCTTCCACGCTAAGGGTAGAGTTGCCAGGGAGATGTTAGCTGTGTTAAAGCAACACGCTTTCATGTGGGGGAAGCTTCATGAGCTTAAGGACTTTCTCATTCTGTCTTTCCATTTCAGCTGTCTGAGGAGAAGAGAGAATTCTGTGGCTACAGAACTCTGATAGACCACGTAGTCTTTACTTGGAGCTTTTTTATCCCCTTTTTCTCTAAATTTAAATGAGTTTACAGAAGAAGGGAGTAACAGTTTAACTTGACCAGGACTGTTGTTACTTCACCAAGAATCTGAATTATTTCCATCTAGTTTTCTACTGTTCTTACAATCTTAGTTCATAGTCCTCTACGCAGTTGAATATAAAAGGAAGAAGCGGAAGAAGTAGAGGCATTTTACTTTGACTTTAATAAAATGTCAATGCTGTTCTGCTATATGTTCTCATTAGCAAACTTAAAAAATATGGTCTAGGTGAAAAAATAGGTGGACGCTGTAATAGCTTGGAAAGAACATCCTGTAGCTGCTCTACAAGAGCGATTCAAGTCAAGTATCGCAGTGTTCTGCTTTGGGTCCATTTTCAACCGTCTAGTTTTGGAGGGTGGTCACTTTAAAAAAGGAAATATAATGCCAAACTTATAAGATCTGAGAGCATTGTTGAGGGCAGAATTGAGTTCATAATTGTTTTTAACATGTTAGAAAAGTGTTCATAATTGAGTAAAAAAGACATGAGAATTAGTAAACGTGAGGAGAAATAAGCCTGTCCTGACTCTGGCCAGGCCGGGGTTAATGCTCAGGCCTGGGCCAGGTGAGCCGGGCCGGGCCGGCCGCTGTTCCACACCACGTGACATCAGGCCCCTATAAAGGGACTGGCCGGGAGGGGCCCGGGGCAGCGTGTCTGGTCTGTCTGGTTGTCAGTCGGTAAAGTACTGCGTTTGTTACCGCGGTTGTTTACATCCCGGGATAATTATGGCAGCCCTATTGTCTTTTCCCCTCTCCCTTTGTCGGCCCATTAAACGGCCGTTATCTCAACTCGAAGCCATTTGCCCTTTTGTTGCCTCACTCTGCCCCTTGTTTTGCTGATGGGGCAGGGAGCGAGCGGCTGTGTGGGGCTCGGCTGGGGCTGGGGCCGAACCATGACAAAGCCTTACCCCTACAAAATGGGATCTGTTTAGTAACAGTTCTGCTGAAGGTTTAGGGATTGTTATGGGTCATGAGAGGAATGAGCCAGTAGTCTATTGATCTGTTTAAAATGTACATGTACATACCTATATCCACACACACATAAAAGAGATATCTCTGTGTATAGATAGATCTATGCATAGATATTCAAAACCTAGAGTAAAAGAACAATATGATAGGTAACTCTTAATTTCTGCTTAGGACTTGTGAAGTTGCCCAGTTCTTGGCAATGCAGTATGTTCAGGTTGGAGCAAGTCCAGAGGACAGCAATAGGAGTAAAAGGTTTAGGCATCAGGGCACGTGAGGAAAGATTAGAGTAACTCAAGGTGGTTTTCATTTTTGGTTTGTTTTTTTGTTGGTTTTCTTTTTTTTCAGGCTAGGAAAAAAGATGAGGGGAACATGTTTTTCAGTGTGAATGTGTGTTTTTTTTATACTGAGGACAGTTACCTACCATTTTTTATGTCTACTGAATACTTAAGAAGCAGTCAGTGTTATTTGTAACTGAAGGCTGCCAGATTAGAAAGAAATGAAGATTTTTCTAACTCTCTAGGAATAGCTGATCAGCATTGTAGGTTGTCTAGAATGGCTGCAAAATCTTTCACTAGTTGATTTTTAAGGGTGGATTAAATCCTCTAAGTGTATTTAACCCAATTTTCCGGTATGGGATAGAGTCAGTGACCTCTTGAGGTCCTTTCTAACATGTTTCTCTGATTGTGTGAGGTCTTTTCTGTTTATTGGAGGCGGGAATTTGTTTTGTTGTTTTGTTTTATTTTAGCAACATTTTGCAGGCTTTATCTTGCACATCACCCTGCATCCTATCGTATTTACTGGATGTTGTGCTTCCAGATTTTCAGTACATAGAAAAATCAGTATAGACCAACAAGTGCAAGTACATAAATAACATTTGTCAGGCTTCTTAATGTCGAATATGTTTTACAAAATCTGTGTATATAAGGCTTTGGTTTTGCTTATGACTTCTTGACATGCAAACCAAGGTGGATTTATCCATCTTGTTTGAAACCACAAGCATACAAAACCTCAAAATACTAATATGTTAGTTATTTTTAGAAGGTCAGCTAGTCTCATTATACTTTTAGTTTGGTCCTGGTGATATTCTAGTTCAGACATTTTTCTGCCAAAAGCTTCCTCTGATCAGGAGGATCAGTCTTTTGTGTTGGCGCCGGTTTCATGCGTGGTTATTTCTTGTTGCTGCTGTTTAATATTGTCCAAAAGGATCATCTATTCTTCTGTGCAATTCTAATACTGCTTTAAGATGTTTACTTTATGTGCAATTCTGTGACACTCTGCACTCTATTGTCTGGATGCTCTTAGCTCTTTCTTTTCCCCCCACAAAGTAGGTATTCCAAGATGAGTGCCAATGTGATTTTTCAAAAATTAGAGGTCCTGGAGTTTGTTATTTGTTGTGTGGTTTCTGTTTGCTTCATTATGAAGTGAACTGCAAGGTAAACAGTCCAATATTTGCAAAGCAAGGCAAACACAGTAAGATATCAATAAGAGGTTGAAATTTGCATGGAGTGAGTGGCCACCCATCAACCTGTCCCTGTGGATAGTTTCCAAGCCTGCCAGAGATGAAAGTTATGAGTTCTATAGATGGATGTGAGAGAAGATGGGATTTCTTGGCTAACTGGAGGTTCATTTGCAAAAGAAGGCAGAGTCTGAAGAAACAGATACATTCAAGAGAGAATGAGAGAGAGAATTCATCTCTGAATTTAAGTCCTGCTACTTATGCAGGTTTAGTTATTTCAAACTTTCTGTACCACCTTGGGATTTTCTGGTAGCTTTACTGCAACTTTCTGTTCTGTCTCTTCTTGTAATTGTACTTTTTTTCCCAGGATTATGGTTTTGTTTTAAGTAATGTGTTACTTTCAGTATTGTACTCAGGACTGTGAAACTCGATGATGAGAGATTGTAAGAATTTGTCTTCCTGCTTCTTAAACATGTACTTGAGCAAGTCAGCTAGAGACACGTGCTTGCTCAGTTCTTTCCTGCTGTACAGAAAGAGAATGGGCTGAGGAATGGTTCTTCCCCTGACTTAGGTCTTATCACAGGCAATGCCCTCTCTACTATGGGAGAAGGACAGCCTTGCAGTGACATGCTGACAAGCAGCAGCAACCCTAATACAAAGGTGATAGTTCCTCATCTTGGATGAGGATGCTGTGAAACCAACACCTTAAGAGCTGGATTTTTACCTAAAGCTGTACATTATAGAGTCATAGAACAGTTTGGGTTGGAAGGGGCCTTTAAATGTCATCTAGTCCAACCCTCCTGCAGTAAGCAGAGACATCTTCAACTAGATCAGGTTGCTCAGAGCCCTGTCCAACCTGACCTTGACTGTGTCCAGGGATGGGGCATCTACCACCTCTCCGGGCAACCTGTTCCAGTGTTTCACCACTCTCTGTTACCTCTTGCTCTCTCCTTGTAAAGAGAGTGAGAAAGTAGTGAATTGAGTTTCATAGTTTTTAGAGGACACTTCACCTGACGCCACCTCATCTGATGACTATTTCCACTTTGTTGTCCAAAACGTCTGTGAATTCATTGTTTATCTGCAAAACTCAGTAAAATGAGTCATGTAGTGACCCAGTTATTTTTGACCTGTTGCTGATTGTTAAAGTCATGTGAAACTTTCTTAAAGTTATCAGGGTTGTTCCTTGAGACTGGTGGTAAAAACAAACATAGGCTATAAATGTTGTTAGCCTGCTGGGCGGTGGTACAATAGAGTCTTTGTGCTTAGGGAGTACTTAATTGTAAACCGGTTCATGAAACTATTGCCTTCTGATTTGAGGAAAGGTGGGAAAATACCAGCTTTTTTTTTAAGGACCTTTAACTGGCTTGTGTACAGTGTTGATTGTGTTCGCTTATGTATATTTTTCAAATACAGTTAAAAACAAAATATTGTGTCTACAACCAAAAGAATTTGTTCTTTAGGGTTACTAAAGGAGTTGGAAATGGTAATTTCCTTCACACAAAACATACACTGTGCATCTCTTGGGGAATATGGCGAAATCCAGGAGCTCGTTATTGCACCAGAATGTTGTGAAGGAATGAGAAGTGGGATTTCACTTGCATTTGAAAAATGTTTCAGCAGGTTTTGTGAGCTCAAGATACTTTTTTGGCTGTAATGCTAGTCTCTGGCATGCAGCTGATGTTGGTCACTGACAAAATATCCTTTCCACAAAGATGTCTTTACCAGTGGCTGCTAATTTGGTCCATAAGGCTTAGTTAACTTTAGTGTCCTCTACTGCCTGGGTTCTTGAGTGTACTGGTCTGAGTTTTGAGTAGCGCTGTGGCAGTCAGATATCCCTGACCTGCTGTATCAGGAAGATATTTGTAGTTGCTTAACTATTACCTCCAGATACCCCTTGACACTGGACAAGTCACAAGATACTATATTGTTAAAGTGTGGACTTAGTACATTACTAAAATGTGGACTGTTTACTGGATTTAGGGGCAGGCATATGGCAGTCCACATTCAGCTGAATACTCTAGGTGGATCATCAGGAAGATTTTTCACAGCAGTTTATCTTTAAGCACAGTTTTAAGTAAAAGCATTATTATTTATTTATTTACCCAAACTCTCCCTACTGTTTTATTGGGATTTAAGTATTCCCTCCAACCATTTGTGGGATATGTACCTTCTTAATAACACTGTTAACTTCAGCAATGGTTCTAAAGACCTAGTAATGGTTTTCCCTGCCCTCTGTCACTCCCAATCAGATGTGCTGCTGACTCTAGGGAATAAGCAAGAAGGGTTCTGTCCAGAAAGCAGAGGTAACCTGTTAAAGACTGTTGTCCCGGTGCTTAACTAACCAGGAACATAATTGTTAACTTTCTACAATGCAAACACTCCCTTCTGGCACAGCAGGACTCAGTCTGCAGTGTATAAGGAAGTTCTGTGCTTTTTTTACATCAAAATATGTTGCCAGTTATCCCTTACAGAAGCACATAAATGAGAATAATGCATGGGTCTTAGTAGAGTTTGACTGGACTTAAGAGTAATCAGCTGCATTAGGTTGATAAAGATTGAGAGAAAATCTACTGTGGGTCATTTTTTTTTTTTAGGAAAACTGTTACAAAACAATTATGGGTAGTTTGGGGTGTTTGAAGGACCAAAATACTAGTTTTGGTTTTAGTCATGTTGAGATGCAGCCTGGGGGAAGGAGGCTGCAGGGCAGCGGAGGGTCACTGACAAAGCTTTTTGCAAGTAAATTAATCCTTTCAGCTTGGGAGTTTTGTTGTTGTTTTTTTTCATTTGTTTGTTTGGTTTTTTGTGTTTGTTTTTTTTTCCTCAAAAGATGCGTTTGGCTGTTCTATGCTTATCAACCTGTGGTTGTATCTGTTGTTTGTACAGATGTGGGTTGTGGGAGGAGGATTGCAAATAAGGAGGGAAGAGCAATATTTAAACTGAGGTGTAAGACTGACACGAGAAGAAATAGATGTGAACTGCTTATGACTAAAACGGGAAGAATCAGAACTGTATCTCAGGAAGTGGTTTCCAGTACATGTTCAGCTGCTGCTCAGTTCCTCATGGGTGTTACCAGTTGTCTGCTTTGACTTGCTTCCTATTAGCTGCACTAAAGAAATAAAAAATCATTGTCTTGATAAATGAAGCACGTTGCTTCTATCGAATGCTAATGCCTCAGGTCAGTTGCTTGATCTACATCAGGATAAAAGTAAAGATAAAAATTCTCAGACATCAGTAACTTGAAAGTGTGGCATCAAGTCACTTGTATCCCTTGGCTGACTCAGTTCATTATGAACTCTCAAGGTTAGAAGTACAAAACCGAGGGGCAACAAGGTAAAACATGCGGGAGCAGGCCCAGATGTGAACGTTGGTGGAAAGTGCAGTGGCCATTTGTACATGCCTGCATCATTCCTTTTCAACAGCATCAAAGATGCTCCTTTGCACTGAGCCTGGGTTTAGATATTTTTGCTGTCTGTGGTCCTGTAGGTATACTCCTTAACAGTGGTTACATAGCAAGATCCCTGTTGGTAGCTTTTTCTCTCTCACTTGTGTGTTAATTATTCAGCAGATTAAAATCAGCCAGACTTCTCTCAGGCTTTCCTGTGGACTATAAAACTTGTCCAACCGATCTTGTCCTTTAACTGAGAGACTGCTCTCTTTGGTAATGACATAAGTTAAAGTATTAAGCAGTTTTGTCATGGACTATTATGCAGTTGTATCACAATCCAGATTGTCTTAATTGTTCTTTACCCCATAGTGCCTCAGGCTGTGACCTCACTAGCTAAACAAGGTCATGCTTGGCTAGGATGAGAGAAGTCAAGCAAATACAGCACTACAGGAAATATTAGTGATTCAGGGTGAGGTGACACCCCTGAGTTAATGTTTTCCGTGTGCCCCAGACTGGTATAGGTGCTGCAGCTTGCATGATGAGATGTAAAATCAAGATCCTTTGTTAAAGTTTCGATGCTATTCCTAGTAAAAGTGCAGATGTTTCAGGGCTCCTGCCCAAGTTCAAATTTTAAAGGCTGTGTTCTCTATACATTTCTAATTTCTGGTTTAGTAGAGTAATATTATCTTCTTGCTCCTGTCTTAAACTGTTCTTAAAGTTGTTGGGAAACTGTGTTCCAGAGGTGCTGACATGTTGCAATTGGCAGCAGATCAATATGCAGAAACAATGGTCCATTTTGAGATCTTTTGAAATCAAGCGAATTATATTAATGTAAGAAATGCTAGGTCAAAACTGAAAAGCTGCCAGATATATACGTATGTTTTTCTTTTAATGTGTGCAGAATAGTTTTTTGGCTTGAATATATATATATTTGCAGTGTGGTTGAGTGTACTCACACTTACGTATTTTTATTTTCCATAGGATTCAAGTGCCCTGTATGTTCAAAATTTGTATCTTCTGATGAAATGGACTTACATCTTGTGATGTGTTTGACAAAACCAAGGATAACCTACAATGGTAAGAAAGAAGTAAGCTGATAATTATTTAATAATTTTAAACATTAGTGTGATAACAATTCTTTATTTAATAAGATACTCTGGTAACTAGTTCAGCAGACTCAGAAAATATGTATTTTTTTGTTTGTAGTTTGTTTTTTCGAAACAATTCCTAAGAACTTGGTCTTTTTTTATACTGTGTGCCAGTATAATTTACACTGTTGACTTGTTCTTCAAATACAAAATTACTGTTATTTGAGTGTGTTTATTCCATTTTTTGACCACAAGTTCAGATATTGGTCAGTATGTGTATAGCGTCCACTTGAGACAAGTAGCTTAAACGTCCTCCCATCTAATGATATCAAATGGTGAGGTAGGTCAATCAAGTCTCCTTCTGGGGACGTTTATTAAAGACTGTTACTTTATGCACTGTGCATTTGCATGTTATTCAGGAGAATTACCCTTTCTTGAAGGAGCTAAAGAACTACTCCTTCTCCAGCTGTTTGTCTATGCAATACTTCATAAGGACATGTAGATATGTATGGCTTTGATTTTGGCGAGATTTGCCAATTTCAAATGAATCACCTGTGGTAGCTCTGTTTTTTCCCTACTATTAAGCTCTCATAGGCAACCTTTGATGCAAGGCAAACAGCACTCTTGCCACTGTTGGGATCAAGCCTTTCTATCACTGTGGCTTAGGTTGACATTGAGTTCTATGGCAAGCACACAAAAAGGTTTCAGAAAACTAGGAATTGGAAGATCTTACTGAAATCTTGGTGCTTACTTTGGCAGAACTGCCCTACCGTCAGGAAATCTTACAGTGCCTCCTGAATGAGCTTATTGCTCACCAGTCATCAGATGTGAAATATGTGACAACAGAACATGATTAGAAAGAAATTGTAGAGGAGGGGGTGTCAGGCTCTTTTTGTAGACGCATAGTGACAAGTTGAGAGTCAGTGGTCACGAGCTGCATCACAGAAAATCTGATTCAATGAATTCAGTTCATAATGAGGGTGGTCAAACACAGTAGCAGGCACCTGAAGAGGTTGTGTGACCTCTGTTCTTGGAGATGATCAGAAATTGACTGGACAAGGTCCTGAGTGACTTAGTCAAAGTTGAGTCAGGGGCTGGACTAGAAGACCTCCACAGGTCCCTTCCAACCTAAGTTATTGTATAAATAACCTGCAGTGTTATGGGTTCTTTGACCTCCCGTCACCCTTACTGTTATGGTATCCTACATTGGGTGCTTTTATTGGAACAAGTCTTGAAGAATGGTTGGCCCACCTTATTCTTTGTCTGGATAGCAGTAATATTAGACCTAAATTGCAAAAATAATTTGAAATCAGAAACTTGCAGTTGTGAAATCCGTTTCAAAGCATAGCACTCTAGAAATGTAATTATATTTTTTCTCCCATATGTGTCAAAATGTATTTTCACACATATATTTTCACACACATACTTGGGAAGGTTGAGCTCATCTAACAGAGGGGCTTTGCTTCTCTTTGTTTTGCCTTTTTTAATTTAGGATTGAGCGTTTTCCAAGACAAACTCTTAGAAATCTGTGTACTGCGGGATGTTGAACATTAGGGAGAAGCAGACTACTCGTCCCAGTCAGGGAGGGATAATGCACTTGGGATCAGTTAGAGTAGAGCAGGAGGAGGCAAGCTGGCAGAGAGCAAGCTCTGGCGGTAATGCAACTCATGGGATGTGCACAGGTTAGGAGCTGACCGACTGAAATCCTCTGCCCTTGCTGCTTCCTACATGTACACATGAATGCGCTCAGCTGACTCACGTTTTTCAAAGAAACAGCAATTATATAATGTAACATCTCAGTCAGTATTGCTTATGATGTTCTGATGTTCATTTGTATCACAACAGTGCCATGTTCAGCCTCTTTTTTTTTAATTTCCCTGCGCTGTTTCTCTCAGCTGGCAAATTGTTGGTTGGAGCTCCTTTGGGCCTTTTTCTTACCTTCGCGCAGTCTGTTACGTCAACAAATTTCCATGTAAATGAGCAGAAGTAAAACCTGTGAGTGACACCTGAAGCTACTCTGTGGCTTCAATGATAAAAGCTATTTTGGGCAATGCAAGATGAGTTATTACCAGCAGCATGTCACTTCTGAAGTTAGGAGTGTGTCTGCTGTACAGAGAGCCTCAGAAACTCATTCTCAGAATGGTTATATAAGCTTGAAAGCAGAAAACTACTAAATTACATAGATTGCTTTGAGAGAGACACTTACTTAGAAGTATGGTCTCATTCTCATAAACACTTAATAGAAGTGTGTACTGATCCTTGTAACTCCCAGTTAGTTAGCTCCTGGAGTCATGGGCTAAATCTTAAATTACAGCCTATAGCTGGTTATTTAAATTACTGCAGCACAAAGAAATTGAGGATGTGGCCTCAGAGTTGTGCAGCGCTCAGTTGTTACTTTGTGGTATGATTGTGATCCTTTTCATGAGGGTAATCAGATTGGTAATTTAATGTGGCCATGATTACAGACCCAGAATTGCATATGAATGTCTATATGCATGCTTGTTTTTCTTGTATATTTTGCTGTTTGCCATGATGAGATCGATGATGGATCTCCCTTTTTGTCATAAACTGTGAGAAGGGCATCTCATGCTTCACCTGAGAGAGAGAAGATGCTGCTAGGAGCTCTCGATGCCTTCTTCCAAAATGGAAGGCATCTCTGTATGCTGTACTTTATCATTGTTACCTTGGCCTTGTGCCACGCATGCTCAAATAGAACCAAGTAGGCATCATTTGCTTGTGTTGGTCACTTGTGGTTTCCCAGTCCATTAGCACTAGCAGGAAAAATTTTATTTTTTTTCCTTGCCTACTTTTCTCTCTGAATTTTGTGTTGCAATTAGTTGAAGGGAGCTTTAGACTGCAAGTGGTGAGATTTTTAAAAATTGAGCAATTGGATTGAACTGTGCTTATGCCTAGTTCTGTTCTAGATGTGTTTCATCATGATACTGTAAATGTATTAGTTGTTCTTTCTAAGAAACAACAAGGAGCAAATTGTATGTATTTTGTCATTCTGAGATGGAAACCGTTCTTTTTAGATGTGAATCTAAGGCATACAGTCTTCCCTAAAAAACTGTTCTAAGACTGTTCACTTGTGATTTGAAGTTTAAAAAAAATTAATGAGTGCTCCCAGCCAATCTCTAATTGCTTTCTGAGCTACCTTTGTGCATTGCATTTGGCAGTAGGAAGGGTCAGTGAACTGCAAACTCTGGCAGCTGTCTGATTTACACGTGTTTTCTGAAAGAAAGCAGTCAAAAATTTGTCCCAGATCTATACTGTAAGTTGTGCTGATTTTCATATAAATAAATCTGTATATTTTATTAGCCTTATTCTTTCACAATCATGTGACTTGCCTGCAACAGAGATCTCATTGCTAGCTCAATTTGGCATGTAAAAAAAGCTCTTTCTTTTTTCTGTGGAACTTTGTTCCAAGTATCTCTTAAACTACTTGTGAGGCTCACACATGAACCAATATCTAGGCATTTTGATACAAAAGCTGGTTAAGTGAATGGAATTGTGCAAAAAATGTTGTGGTGTTTGGTGTTACTGTCTTAAATAGCCTTGCTTTATTTAGCAATTAAAGACTCTCTTCACACTGCTACTGTTTGAGTTGCTGAGAAGCCAGAATAGTTCCCATGCACTGGTTAGCCACGGGTTGCTAAAAGCCGCTGTTATGAAGAAAGCGGGTTACTTGCTAGTTGACAGATTTATTTTTTTTTACAAGCAACTGGCCTTTAACTTCCTGTGGATGATTAGACCTGTTTGGTGAAGTTTAAGTTTTGAATATTATTGTTAACTTTTGTGTTGTTACAGTATTTTTTTTTCCAACCCTCCCACTGGAAGATGTTTTGCAGAGTCACAGGTTGGTAGGGGTTAGAAAGGACCTCTCCAGAGATCATCTGCAGGATCACCTAGAGCAGGTTGCACAGGATTGCATCCAGGTGGATTTTAAGTATCTTCCGAGAAGGAGACTCCACAGCCTCTCTGGGCAGCCTGTCCCAGTGCTCTGTCACCCTCACAGTGGAGTTTTTGCTCACCTTGAGATGGACCTTCCTGTGTTCTAGTCTGTGTCCATTGCGCCTTTGCCGGTGTTGCTGGGCACCACTGGGAAGGGTCTGGCCCCTTCCTCTAGACACCCACCCTTTAGATATTTATAAGCACTGATCAGATCCCCTCTCGGTCTTTTCTTCTCCCGGCTAAACAGATCCAGTTCTCTCAGCCTTTCCTCATACAAGAGGATAAAAAATAAAAATACAAAAGAGAAGATAAAATTTAAAAATTGAGAAGACACTGGAGAGACTTGTGTCTTCAGGGACACTAGTTTTAGATGCTTTGCAACAAATCCAACCAATTCCTATTGAAAAGAAACCTTGCAGTTATTTCTGAAGGAATTCTGGTTTTCATTTTAAAATCGCTTTGTTTGCTTCTCAGAACACTTTGTAAGGCTTTATTATTATTATTGAAGGGCCCCTCTGAGAGCTGGGACTAGCAGCCTGGCACCTGGCCAGACGGGGAAGCCAGTGACCCCGGAGAGCTGGGGAGCCAGTCAGCTCACTAGACTGGTTGGCTGGCTCGGGGAGCTGGCCTGTCCTCTTTCAAAAGTTTTGACTGAATTAGCACATTCCTGTGGAATATTTTTGGTTTCATCAAGTCAGCACTTTGTGTTGGAACGCTGTTCTACTGGAAACTTTCTAAGCGGGTCTCCTTAAAGCCGCTTGCACAGGGGTGGTGCTGCTTTGACATCAGTGCTGCTTTCACTCAGACCCCTCTGCATTTAATTCAGATATGGCAATGGGTCTGATTATTGGCCAACGTATTTACTGAGGTTCATTTTAAGGGGAAGAGCTTTCGCTAGTGTAATTTCAGAGAGGGAGAATGTTGAGACATCCAGTGCATGAGCTGCTAGAGGTTTTTCTTTACTCAAGGTAACTACTTTGCAAGCATTCTTTTTAAATGGCAGTAAGTGAATTTTTGAGCCCTATCACAGAAAAAAAGAAAAAGAGCAGGGGATCAAACATCACGGATAGCAGGGATTTGTATTTATAGTTTTTTCAGCTGTGCTTTGAATGGAGAGATTAGTATGTGGAAAGACTATTATAGACAGAATATTGCAAATTCCTGCAAGGAAGTGCGTGACACTTGATGTGCTCTTGCTGTCTAGCAATGCACTTTGCCTTTTGGGCTTTTTGAATCTAATGCCATGCACAGCTGGCCAAATATTCCCGTGCCATCTATCCAAATTCAGAGTGACTCAGACCTCAGCAGTACAACTGGTCTACATTAACAAGGACACATAGCAGGGTTTTGTCATGAGGGTATAAATATGGTGTTAATTCTAAATCAGTCTGAGGTATTAGGTTAAGTTTTGCCTTGTGAGGAAAGAGAAATACTGGTACTGCCACACACTGAGGCCTGTGTGCGAGTGAGTGTCAGGATCCTGAGCTGGAAACTTGTATGAGCAATAATCCTACTGGAGGAGTCGTCAACATCTAAATGACAGACATAATGTGTTTTGATCAAAAGTAGAGACTTGAAGGTTGTCATGAGTCACCTAAAGCACTAAACAAAAATATTTTTGAAACATTCTTTGTGAATGAGACTGACCTAATTTTTTCTAACATGTTATAAACTTTGTTGATTGGTGGCTGCTTCAGCGTCTTTGGGGCAAGCTGCTTCTGCCAGAACTTACTCAGTTAATATTGCTCAGTAGAAGGGAAGAAAAACAGTGCACCTTAACCACCAAGATGCATGAACCTGGTAATTCCACCCACTGCAGTGACTTGATTTCCTTTGTCACTTCTGTGTACAAAACAAAGTGTTTTACTCAGCAGGGCTGGTGTTGTCAACTCTTTTGACTGATGCATGCAAAACTTGAGTCTGAAATGAAAAGAATTGCTAACTCCAAGTTCACTTCTCTGCCAGGGTTCCTGAGATCATACCCTAAAAGACCTTGCGAAAGGGCATCTTGCCAGTCTGCGTGGAAAAGCTTAAGCCTTCCTCCTTGTCCTCATCCTTTAATAGGACTAGACTTTGAGCAAAGCAGTACAAAATAATACTAAGGCGAATCAGTTCTTTCATTCCACTTTATCTGAGGTATAAACTTCTCCACAGTATTTCTCAATTTTTCTGTTTTTATTGGCTAAAAGTTTCTAGCTTCTTGCTCTGCTCTAGATGGTTCTGTGTTCTGTCCTCACGGGTGCTGGGGAGGGAGAAGTGTGCTTCATAAGGTAGTTTAACAGGACACAAACAGACACTTATACTGTGCTTGCAGTTAAAACAGTGACATTTACTTTTGTTTTGATCTTGTGTACTGATGAACATCCTCCAGAGTATGTAGGAGGTTCATTCAGTTTCCCTGATGCTTTAAAACAGTTTTATTCAGTATTTCTTTCAAATAATTAGAACTGTTGAACATCTGTTGAACTTTGAGGTTTTGCTTAACAGGATAATAGAACAAAATTACTATAGTAAATAAAATTTTAATCTCAGACGCAGCTGTAACTCTGTGAATTGGTATAGTAACATATAGACTTTTCATAACTGATCTTGCAAATCATTGTTACAATTTTAAGGAGGGAAATTTTGTTTGAAGAACACAATTTGTAGTTTCTACTTCCTCCCTTTGGGAACTGTTGGTAACATTTGAACAAGGAGGAAACTTTCACTGTTGTTCACCGGTGTAGGCCATGGCTGCTCATCCAAACCAGACTGCCAAGAGTAACAGTGGCAAACTCTAGCTCTTCCTCCTTTTTGGTCAGTAAAGCTGTTTTTCTTTCCAACCATCCCAAATCTCACCTTCAACAGTTTTTGTTACCTCATAGAAGAGCATCACTACAAAAACAGCCTGTTACAGTTTTGGGTTTGTTGCAGGGGAGAGGTCATTAATTTTGAAGAGTAATGCTGACAAATGTCACTAATTTTTGTGGTCAATGGGGCCGAATCTAGTTGGAGGCCTGTGACTAGTGGAATCCCTCAGGGGTCGGTGCTGGGTCCGGTGCTATTCAACATCTTCATCAACAACCTTGATGAGGGAACGCAGTGTACCCTCAGCAAGTTTGCTGATGACACTAAACTGGGAGGAGTGGCTGACACACCAGAGGGTTGTGCTGCCATTCAGCAGGACCTAGGTAGACTGGAGAGCTGGGCGGGGAGGAACCTGATGAGATTTAACAAGGACAAGTGTAAAGTCTTGCACCTGGGAAAGAAGAATCCCATGTGCCAGTACAGGTTGGGGACTGACCTGCTGGAGAGCAGCGTAGGGAAAAGGGACCTGGGGGTCCTGGTGGACGGAGCGATGACCATGAGCCAGCAATGTGCCCTGGTGGCCAGGAAGGCCAATGGTATCCTGGGGTGCATTAGAAGGGGTGTGGTCAGTAGGTCGAGGGAGGTCCTCCTCCCCCTCTATTCTGCATTGGTGAGGCCGCATCTGGAGTATTGCGTCCAGTTCTGGGCCCCTCAGCTCAAGAAGGACAGGGAACTGCTCGAGAGAGTCCAGCGCAGAGCCACGAAGATGATCAAGGGAGTGGAACGTCTCCCTTATGAGAAAAGGCTGAGGGAGCTGGGTCTCTTTAGCTTGGAGAAGAGGAGGCTGAGGGGTGACCTCATCAATGTTTATAAATACGTTAAGGGTGAGTGTCGGGAAGATGGAGCCAGGCTCTTCTCGGTCTCATTAAGCGATAGGACAAGGGGCAATGGGTTCAAGCTTTAGCATAGGAGGTTCCGGGTTAATGTGAGGAAAAACTTTTTCACGGTGAGGGTGACAGAGCACTGGAACAGGCTGCCCAGAGAGGTTGTGGAGTCTCCTTCTCTGGAGACATTCAAAATCTGACTGGACGTGTTCCTGAGTGATGTGCTCTAGGTGGCCCTGCCTTGGCAGGGGGGGTTGGACTAGATGATCTTTCGAGGTCCCTTCCAACCCTTGTGATTCTGTAAATAAAACCACAGTGAAGTTCAACGTGTACCTGCCTCCTAAAGCGGGGGTAGGACCTGCTTCGGTGACCCCATTTCAGCCTCAGTGGCTGAATTGGGTCAGCCTGTGATAGCATGAAGTTGCAGCACTTTTAGAGGCTGCAGTCTCTTACCTTTCCTTCACAACCACGAACTGTCAACCCTTTGCTACAGAGTCAGGAAAGTAAGCTGTGTATGTCTAATGGTGGGGCTGTGAAGAAAGCTCATGAAATGGGAACATAATGTAACTGAGAGGGAAGTGCTTTGAATGTCAGGAACAGCGGTTTCCAGAACTGCAGGCTGCTCCATTTATCTTGGTAAAATCCCATCTCAGAGGTTTAGTGGTGGTGGTTGAGGGATCAGCGTTGCTTATTGTTTTACTTTACATGTAAGAAAACAAGAAGCATAGATTTGTAAAGTAGCTGTGGCAGCTCACTTTCATGGTGCAGGTTGGGGATGCTCAATTATGTTAAATTTTCTTTATGTGATGAAGTAAAGTTGACAGGCTTGGATCCTGCTAAGGAGGACACCCTGCAGAGATCACATCCATTCATATTTTAAACTTTTCTCTGATTTGTTGTGAATGAGACTGACACTTTTAATGAACCTTTGGGGAGAAGGATATTTGGTGGGTGATTCTCTGCATACTTTCCCTTGAGTCAGGCCTAAGTCTGCTAGACCGAACTTCCTGTGACGGAGCCATCGCAAATCACTCCTGGCTAAAGTAGCTGCAGTGTCACCTCATACTTAATTCAGTTCTTGAGAGTGGGATCGTTTTTTTTCTCAGTACATTGGAATTGCCTTTATATAAAGGCATACATATGCCATGGGAATATTTTGCGTACACCACTGGATGAATACAGTAAAGCTTTTGATGTGTATAGAACAAGCCTGGTTTTGTGTTTGTTTTTTTTTTTTCTGAAAGAAACAGCAAAACCAGAATCATTCATGTGCTGAATAGCTCTAGTTATTTCTTTTCTTTAGGAGCTACTTCTAACCTCAGACGCTACCACTGTCTTGCTTGCGTACTGACAGTGCTGCTAAAGTCAAGTGACAATTCATGTCCTAGAAAATTACAGATACACCTGTGAACCAGTGCCGCAAAGAGCATCTGCAGGTGACAGGAGGAGTGATTCAGATCAGGTTAGAAGAGGACCGGATATATTGTGCTGTATGTCATTGTGTTTCTCTTATATAATGTCAGTGCAGTGCTGCATGCAGTAGAAAGCTAAGGGATGGTTTTGTTCGCTCGGTAGCAAACGCTTACCGTGCTGTGACTCCGCATCATATGATGCGGACAGACAGGAGCTACCTTCCATGTCTTACACTTAATCAGTCTTTAGCTTTGAGAGGTCATTCAGAGGATGTCATAAATCGTGTCTGCAACTGCTGCAGTCTTGTGACTGCTGGGAGTTTAGCTTCAGGGGAAATAATGTTCCTAGTTTTGTATGGTAATTCTGCAGTCTTTAAAACTGGTACCTCTAAAACCTTGAGACTGTATTCAATTGTTAGCAGCAAAATGACTTACTTTTTGTAGTTGCTCTGTGGAAACAAAAGAATATGCAGCTTTTCCTAATCTTAGAGAATAGGTTTTATTGGCTGGATTTTTACATAAAACTACTTGAAATCTTTAGGTTTTTGAAAATAAACACCAAACTACATCTCACTGAGATTGAGTGATCTGTGTAGGAATTCCATGGTATTTCCTTCCCTAAATTCCTCACTGTTTTGCAGGAACTAGAACAGATCATTTGTGGATCAAGATTTTTTTTTTCTAAAGAAATATAAAAGAATAAGAGGGGCTCCCTCTTGCTCAGAAACTACCCCAAGGTCAGATCAATTGAATGAATTGCCTGAAATGTCATTTGTAATTAATTTTTTCCCTTCAGATTTAGATCTACCCTTTGATTGTTTTAGTCTCATGTTTCTGAGTTGCAGATTCAACCCTTCAATGACAGAAGTCAGCCTGGCTGTCGCAGGGAGTTTTAGTAGTAGAACAAGCCTAACTTTCTGAACCAAGCTGGGTGAAAACACTGTTAATGTGATAGAGTACTTTCACTTCTAAGTTGAGGATTATTATCCCTGCTTGCACAAGAGAAAAAATTACCGGCTTATAGTATTTGTAACAAAATCCAGTGATCTACAACAGGTTGTGAATTTCCTATTGACAGTGTTTACACTGATTGTACAGGTACAAAATACAGATCAGCTTATTGTATCCTCTCTGGAGGAACCTCCTTGCTCCCTGAAGTTTGCTAACTGTCTTGCCTGGCTACAGATTTGTTCAGCTGCAGAAATAACCCAAGTTCTAACACACAGCTGAAACATGAAAAGCTTCACTATTGCTAGATTTAGTGCTGAACTCTATTAACTCTTTAGAAACCTTGTTAAAGTTTCCTCATAAAAGCCTTGGGTAACTTCAGTTTTAACCCTGCACTAATCGCTATCTGTAATTTAAAGCTATTAAAATTTTCTTCATTTGATCATGTTCCTCCTTTCTTGTGCAAAGTTTAATTAGATAATCTTCATATATAACAATTAGATAGCTTTCATGTAGCTAAGCAATAATGTAGTAGTAGTAGTATTCAAAGATAATTTTTAGCCCATATGCTTGCATGTTTGAGGTGGAGAGATGAGGTAGGGGTTGTTTGGTTGTGTTTTATTCCCCCCACCAGTTCCAAGGAAGTCTGTTTCAATTTATAGCTTCATTAGTTGAAACACCTTGTTGTCATCATGGTGTCCAATAGTTTTGCTAGCCTGTAGAATTAAAAAATGAGGCGAAAAACAAAACTTTAATACGGTTGTAAAAATACACTGCCAGATTATGGGCATAAAACTTTGAACAAATACTGGATAATTGTCTTTAGGGACTTCTGCTTTTTTAAAAAACACATCTCCCATGTTGATGTTTTTGTATTATTTGTGAATAATCACGATTGCTGAATACTATTGAAATTATGTGGGTGTCTTTTGTTTGACTTAATTGCTAGGTTCTAGAAATGGATTCTATTTGCTTTAAAGTATAAAGGAAGGTTTGTTCGTTTGTTTCTTTGTTTTGTTTGTTTGTTTTTCTCTTGAAATTAAAGACCTATATACTCAGTATCTTACTGGGATAGTAAAAACTTGTAGGTACCTGTTAGCACCAGAAATACCATATCTCTGTACTTGCTGTAATAAATACTGGATTATGAGTTAGTGTAGAGCAAAATATTGAGATAATTTGAAAACTTCAACTCAAGATTTGATGTTACCAGAACTTTTTGCATTCAGACACGTTTTGCATTCCATCTGTATCACAAGGATAATTGCTTTTAAAATAGGAATAGCTTGTAAAAAGCAGTCTGTCTGCTGTGAGCAGAAAAGACAGACAAGTAAAAATTATGCAGTGATTTATATCCCTGTCCTGTGTATGTATGTTGACACCAGACATTCAGTTTTAATTTGGAGAAGACTGATCTGGAGGCTGCTGGGGAAAGCACCCTGTAGGCCTACCACCTGGCACTGGGGTTAATAAGCCAGACTTTATGCACAACTGAGTTTTGGCACCAGTGTCTTCATTGTGTGTTACTCAGTAATGGATCATATCTTCCCTAAGCAGAGCATCTTAGACACACCTGTTTTCTCTCCCCTCCTCTTGTTTTGAGCATAGGCTCATACTTCCATCTTTCTTATGGCATCTTCCTTAGTGCTCCCTATGCATTCATTTTGCATCACATCAAACCAAACTCCTCTGCAAGCTTGCAAAGAAATGAGTCAGTTATTTGGCCAATGTTAAAAGACTGGAAAAAAGACTTGGCAAAACCCATTGCGCTCAGGGCACCTGTAGGAAGCCTGGAATAGGAAGCTGAAAAAGGACAAAGTGAACAGAACGTTAAATCAAATCCTGCATCCAACTTCAAAAGAAGTCACCATTAAAGTAATCCATGTTCCCAGAGTAATAGGCTAGCTAACTGCATCTGGGCTTCCTCTGCTCATTCCCTCTCTACCTCTGCTCTTCGTGGACACCATTCTCATACCCTTCTTTTCATGAAGGTTTCTCATGTGCCCATTTCACCTGCACATTTAAATGGGAGTTCTCATAGATTTCATTAGGCCAACAGGTCCCCATCACACTCTCAATTTCTTGCAGACCATTACTAGAATGAAATTTCTTCTTTGAAAATCTTTAGAAACCAATTTCTCTGGCTTCTAACTGTAGTTTCAATGATGCTGAATGGTTGAAGCCTTGCCATTTGGAAAATCTGTCTTCTGCAATCGTTTTGGTTTCCTTTTGTGTTGAGGATTAAGTTTCGTCACAAAATAAGCTGCCAAAGCAAGAGGGATTTCCTAACCTCAGTGGGAATCCTTTTGTACAGTCACATCAACATCTTGCAGTTACAAGATCTTTTCAAATTTAGATCTTACCTTCGGCTTGATCAGAGACAACCATCTTCTGTGGTACCTACTCTGCCACAGCCACACTCTGCTTTACTTTCCCAGTCTTTGTAAACAGTGTTTGCAACAGTGTCTAGTCTTGCTTTGGTGAAGTTGCTCATTTAACAGAATTACAGTATCATAGATAAGTCTTCCTTCTGACTGAAAAGCTATTTGAAGAGAACTGTCTCTGCACAGTATATGAAAGGAATTCTTTACCATTCTTCTAACCATTCTTCTGTGATATCTTTTCCTCCTTAAATCATTAAATTAGATTCCTGAGTGATTTACTACCAGAAGAAGCTTCTGTAGATAAATATTCTTGGGGTTTTATGCCTGGTTGGTTGTGGTGGGGTTTTGGTTTTGTTTAGGTTTTCTTGTTTTGGGTTTTTACCTTTGGTAAAGAAGTCATCTGCTACACAAGGCAAGCTGCACTTCAGGCCTCTCTCATTTTCTTTGAATGTGCCCTCCCACCTTGGTGACAAGACTTAACTTTCTGCCCCTTGCTCTGGGGGATGTCATGTGGTTCAGCCACCTTTGGATCTCTGGATTGTGATCCCAAGTTCTCAACAGGCCTAAATTGATTTTGCATCTATCATAGCAGTTTTTTAGTGCTGGTATAGATTGACAGGTACATATAAGTAGCCCTTAAATATTTTGCTTTGATTTACTTCTCAAAGATAAGAAGCATTGTTTAGCAAAGAATAACAGTGATAAAAGGTCTTCGTGCATGGATTCCACACTGATATTCCTCTTTCTTGCTCACTTCTGCAAGTTTCTTTCATCCCAGCTATCTCCAGCTCCCTGTGAGAAACAATCCTCTCTAACTGCAGCACTCTTCCTGTCAGCAATATGTGCTGGCTGCTCCTGGCCATTTACTCAACCACTCCTCCTTTGTAGCATATTTGTGGTGTAAGATCCTTCTTGATGGTAAACTCAGCCTTGAGAAGCATAAATCATTCTTACTGATGAAGCCGAGAAGGGGGTATTCCCCAGGTGATAATAGTACCTTTAACTGTTTCGTATGGAGTCTTACTTTGCTGCTGTTCCGTTTCTTGTGTTTGCCCCTTTACATGGTACTTTTGGTTTAACTCCTGACATTCAAGATTAATGTCCGTTAACTTGAGAGGTCATGTAATATTGATTAAAACACAAGAAAATAGCCTAAAGGCAACTTCCCTGTTCAATAAGCAGCTTTTGTTTCAGATGGTATGTGCTGGGGTACCCTATTCATGATGGAGTTGCACAGTGGAGAACTAGTTTGGTACTGCTGCGTTTGATGCTTTTTCATCCTGTTGCATCCTGATGAGACAATATTTAGCAGTATTTTCATCTCAGGAATAGTGTTGCCAAAGGGAGGGGGGGAGGCCTTGGGACAAACACAGCATCCCAAGGAAGACAATTCAAGAACAAGTTACCCCTTGGGTCATTCAAAACATACACACACATCGGTTCGGTTGTGATGGGGACTTAGTACAGAATGGGTAAGGTTGTCACAAAGCCTCTTTACATCATGTTTTGGAAGACAAGACTCTTTATTTGTGGTTTGTTTGTGAACAGTTGCTGCTCTTTGGCCCATATCTAGACTAAAATTTGACAGTTTAAGGACATAGTACTTACACATGTGGTGAACAGAACTTCACAAGTCAGTACAACAAAAGAAGGCTGTTTAGCTATCTTGAGATGATTAAATGTTCAAGGGCATCTCAAACTGCAAGCAGACTGATTAAACAGAAGTTGGAAAGACTGTAGCTTAAGCAGAAGTTTCAGAGTCAATCAGATAACTGTCTCTTTGTATCAAGCACAAATCTTGAATCATTGTGGAAATGCATAGTCACTCTGGCAATAAATCTCAAGACAGGAGTACAAGATGTTTCGTGTCCAATTTTATCGTGTATGAGTACCTATTTCTCCTGCATGCTTTCTACCAGAAGTGTAAATAGAGACTGGGAAAGTTGGTATGCTGATCACAATGCATGGTTGCTGCTCGTAAGTGGGGAGCTCTGTTTCTCAGACTGCTTGGCCTTTTTTCAAAGCCTAGCTCTTCAACGGGAGAACTGGAATGCAAACTTGACTTTGCCTACGAGCAAGTTATCTTAATACGTGGGACTTGATTTTTTTTTTTTTTATGCAGAACTGTACCTTGTATTGACACTATCTGTCTTAAAATTGCAGATCGATTTCCATTGTGGCCACTAAAGCAAACCTCTTTACAAAAGGACTGCTTTCCACAAATCCCTTTCCTCTTTACGTTATTCAGTTATACCTAGTTAGAATTGTGTTAAGGTAGCTAGGGGGGGTATACAGGCTTTGTACTCATCCTGCTCCCCAAAATGTTTTTCTGTCACTACTATTTCAGTTTTTATCTTTTCACAAAAACTGAGTATTTTTTTTCTTTACCGTACACCTGATCATTATCTGTCTGAACAGGAAGCATGTCTCAGCTATTTCTCTGAATTTGCTTCTGAAAGCTGAGAATGTCCCACTGTTGTGGTTTAGCCCCAGCTGGCAGGTAAGCACCACACAGCTGCTCGCTCACTCCTCCCACTCCCCCAGTGGGATGGGGAGCAGAATCAAAAGAAAAAGATAAAGCTCACGGGTTGGGATAAGGATAGTTTATTAGGACAGCAAAGGAAAAGGAAAATAATAACAACAATACTTAGAATATATAGAGCAGGAGATAAACAATGCAGTTAGCTCACCGCCTGGAACCTAATGCCCAGCCCATCTCTGAGCAGTGATCCCTCTTCCCCAGCCAGCTCCCCACCCTTGTATATGGAGCATGACATCGTATGCTATCAAATATCCCTTTGGCTGGTTTGGGTCAACTATCCTGGTGGTGTTCCCTCCCAGCTTCCTGTGAAAATTAACTCTATCCTAGCCAAAACCCAGGCCATCATTCATCCCATATTCTGTGTCATCTATGGCATGTTCAGATTCTACATATCTCAATTAATCACCACCAGCTTTCCTGTCTTTGATATATATATTATTTCCTTAGTCTATGGGCCATCCTTCTAAAATGTCTGAGTTGTTCATTTAATCCATGACTTTGGGTTCCATCTGTCATAACAGTCTTTCAGGAGAGATGATGGATGATGGCTGTTGGATTGTTGCCTGATGCATCTGGACTATCTGGCACAGCCCATTCCCACGGTCTGCGAGTTGAAGATGTTGATTTCAAGAAAATTGCTGGGCACTGGTTGTTGAAGGCAGTTCTAGTTCCATCATCGTTGCACTTTACTTGTTTTCATCCAAGTTCATCCTTCATTAATTTGGGTGATTCTTACTGTAATACCATTGATACGGCATATAGCAATTGTAGCAGTGATGACATACAATGGCAGATTTATTTAGCAATTAATATCATACAATTTAATTTATTGGCTGTTCTTAACCAAAATCAAATCCCCTTGAGGTACACATTGGACTTCCCCGTCCTGCCTCATTATGCAAGTGCACCCAAGTCCTTGAGCAAAATCAGTCCTGCGGATGGGTTTGCCTTTGCCCGAGGCAGGAGTAACCCAGACTGTCTTCCGTACCATATTCTTTATGTGCACTGTGGGGACTTTATCCCCTTCTGCAGTACTTGGAGCTTTTGATTGGGCAGGGCCAGCTTGATTGGGAGACCTTGTAGCGTTAACTAACCAGATGGCCTTTGCTAAATGTGTGTCCCAATGTTTGAGGGTCCCACCACCCATTGCTCCCATTAATTTGGGTGATTCTTACTGTAATACCATTGATACAGAATATAGCAATTGTAGTAGTGATGAAATACAGTGGCAGATTTATTCAGCAATTAACATCATACAATTTAATTTATTGGCTATTCTTACCCAAAATCAAATCCCCTTGAGCAGTCATTCGATTTTCTTGGAGGTTGGTGTGTGACAGGTGATGTGATACACCCACTCGATGCCATGCACTTTGGCGCAGCTGTCTGAGGTTGTTTTGGAAATGAGTCCCATTCCCTGACTCAATTTTTTCTGGGGTGCCATGTTGCCACCAGACTTCCTTTTCAAGGCCCAGGACAGTTTTGAAGGCGGGGGCATGGGCTATGTTTCCAGCCAGCCAGTGGTGGCTTCCGCCATTGTAAGCACATGTTGGTTGCCTTGGCAAGTTTGTGGGAGTATGATGTAATCAATCTGCCAGGCTTTCCCTATATTTCAGCCATCATCCTCCATACCAGAGTGGTTTTAACCGCGTGTCTTGCTTGATTGCAGCCCGTTTCACGTTCATGGATAACCTGTGCAATAGTGTCTATGGTCAAGTCCACCCCTTTATCACGAGCCCATCTGTGTGTTCCATCCCTTCCTTGATGGCCTGAGGTGTCATGGGCCCAATGAGCTATAAATAATTCACCCTTTCCTTGCCAGTCCAAATCCACCTGAGCCACTTCAGTCTTAGCGGCCTGATCTACCTGCTGGTTGTTCTGATGTTCCTCAGTGGCCTGAATCTTGTGTATGTGGGCGTTTATGTGATGTACTTTTGGAACCAGCTTCTCTAGCTGGGCAGCAACGTCTTGCCACAATGGGGCAATCAGTTGCTCTGCTTCAGAGTGTCTTTCTGCCTCAATTTTCGAGCAGCAGTGGAGGGCTGATCTGATCATCCAAGAGTGATCCCTAGCTGGAGCATATGGAATCAGCGATGTCCTTCTTGTGGCAGGCAGTGTACTGAAAAACAGGGAGAATGCCAGAGAACCTGCTTGCTTTCCTAGTGCTTAGGATGGACTAGGAGAGAAAGCTTTTGCTTGCAGCCAGTACCAGGTTGCAAACACAGTTGCTGAGCTGTGTGAGAGAAGCACACTCTGCATAGCGGGCCCTTTTCCTTCCATTCCAATTCCTTCTCCCAAGGATATTGACCCCAAATAAGAAGGCTGTTGATATTATTTGTATCAGATAGTGGCTAAGAATGTTAATCTCTTCCTCCTTCCTCCAATGTCTGCGTAGCAACAGTAAATGAAATGAGATGACGGGGGTAGGAGGAGTGGTAGAAAAAGCAGGTCTAGGGAGAATGACATTTTGGGAGAATTGGGTGTGAAAACGAGGAAAGCATAGTAAGAAGTAGCTGGAAATGAATGGAGAGGGAGAAAAACAGATGTGGCAGAAGCTGGAAAGATTTACTAAATCAAATCAGTAACTTTTAATAAGAGTATGTGTTAATCACATACACACATGCTTGGTGGCTACTGAATAGTTACCTGTGGAACATGCAGGTTCTTCTTGTTGTCTTGTTTTTGTAACAGTGTAAGAAAAAACTTGGGATTGTCTGTGCTGAGTTGACCCTGGCTGGAGTCCAGGTGCCCACCAGAGCCGCTCTGTCACTCCCACTCCTTAACTGGACAGGGGAGGAAAGGTGTAACAAACAGCTCATAGGTCGAGGTAAGGATAGGGAAAGGCTGTTCACTAATTACCATCCTGGGTAAAACAGAACAGATGCAGAGAGGAATTCATCCAGTTTATTACCAAGCAGAATAGAGCAGCAAGAAATAAAACCAAATCTTAAACCACCTCTCCCCACCCCTCCCTTCTTCCCAGGTGTAACTTTACTCCCGATCTCTCTCTGCTCCCCACCCAGCGGCACAGGGGGACGGGGATGAGGGTTACAGTCGGTTCATCACATATTATTTCAGCCACTTCTTCCTCCTCAGGGTGAGGACTCTTCCCCTGCTCCAGTGTGGGGTCCCTCTCACAGGAGACAGTCCTCCATGAACTTCTCCAACGTGAGTCCTTCCCACGGGCCACAATCCTTCACAAACTACTCCCATGGGTCTCTCCCACAGGGGTGCAGACCTTCAGGATCAGACTGCTCCAGCATGGGTCCCCCCACAGGGTCACAAGTCCTGCCAGCAAACCTGCTCTGATGTGGGCTCCTCTCTCCACGGGGCCACAGGTCCTGCCAGTACCTTGCTCCAGCATGGGCTTCCCATGGAGTCACAGCCTCCTTCAGGTGTCTCCACCTGCTCCAGTGTGGGGTCCTCCACAGGGGCTGCAGGTGGAATCTCTACACCCCATCACCCCTCCTCCATGGGCTACAGGGGGACAGCCTGCCTTACCATGGCCTTCACCACAGGCCACAGGGGAATCTCTGCTCTGGCACCTGGAGCATCTCCTCCCCCTCCTTCTGCACTGACCTTGGTGTCTGTGGAGTTTCTTACATCTTCTCACTCCTCCCTCTGGCTCCAAAAGCTCCTGTGGTTGGTTGGGTTTTTTATTTTCTTCTTAACTCCGTTACCCCAGAGGCGCTACCACTGTTGCTGATGGGCTCGGCCTTGGCCAGCAGCGGGTCTGTCTTGCAGATGGCTGGCATTGGCTCTGTGAGACATTGGGAAAGCTTCTAGCAGCTTCTTGCAGCAGCTGCCACATCTGTGGCCCTCCCACTACCAAAACCTTGCTGTGCAAACCCACAAGATCATCCCAGAAGGTGGTATCAGTAAAAGTGTAGAATAAGTTCTGCATTGTGGATGAGGTCATGCTATAGTGTGAAGAAATACATTGTCTTCTAGAGGGCTAGAGCTTGATGTACTCCATTCAAAAACAAGCAAAGACAGGCTCTAGTGCTTAACTGAGAGTTTTTAGTAATCAGCAGCAAAAATTAATGAATGTGTAACAGGTACATGATAATAGGTACTATTTAATGAAATTTCATTGATATTTTTTAACCTCTTATGGCTCTTGTTTTACCAATTTTAGTGCTGATAAGATACTGTTCAGAAGGTATGTTCAGATTTTCAGTCATACTCCTGATAGGGTGCACTTTTGTGGTGTCCTTCACTGTTAAGCTGGCTGTGGTGGTGGCTTCTGCAGACATTTAAACTTCTAAGTTTTAGAAAAAATACAGATATTTTGAAAAATTGTCATACTAGATTAGACCAAAGTTCTTTCTCGCTGGTGTTCTGTTTCCAGTGACTGCCTAGAGAGAAATAATATACTGCAGTTATAAGGTGATATCTCCTCAAATACTATCTCCATGATTTGTGACTTGGGGTTTCCTGAGCCTAGGACTATATCTATCTGTGTTTTAAAAAGAAAAACAAAAAGCAGTAGCACAGATTTTAATGACTTCATCCATAAGGTATGTATTGCATGTACTTTTGCAGTCCTCAGTTTAAAGACAGGCTATTTCATCACAGGCGTTGCCTATAATTTTAACCATGGCTGAGTTGATGGCTTTGATAGTTGTTGGATAAATTTTTCAAAAGTTCTAGAAAGTTTTTAATTGGTAAAGTATATGCAAAATCGCCAGGGTGGTTGTATTTTAATTCAGTACTACCTACTTTACTATAAATGTGGGAGTGGAGTAGAATTTATTTTTCAGTAAAGAAAAAAGCGGAATTTTAGGAGGAAAAATTACTGATAGCCAGAAGTGAAAACAGTAGTATTATTAACCAGGAATAGAGGAGAGGAGGAGGAAGTGCTTGAGCAGACACAGAGGGGCAATACTATGCTCTTTTACCAGATTTCATCTTTGACACCAGTCTTCGGTGTGAGTGAGTACTTACTCAAATAGCTGGGAAGGTGGAGGAGTGTTTACCTCCTATTTGGTGCAAGGCAGATGGATGTGGGGGTGTGGTGAGTATTTGTGTACGTACCCACGCGTGGGCGAAATGGAAAAATGTGGCCTCTGCTTATTTCCTCTTCCCACTTCCATTTAGGTAATACACTCATAGAAATGTTTTAATCATAACATTGATGAAATCTCAAACTGTTCTTTTTTTTTTTAAGAGAAAAAGAACAATGTGTGTCTACAGAATCACTCTACTGCAGGAAAATATGAAAACAAAAAAATTGTTCAGACTGCAGTGGTTCTGTGCAAAATGATTTACACATTTTGCCATAACAGCCACATTTAAAAGTCGGTGTTAAATGGCCCTTGAACTGATTTTCATCTGGTATAAGCCAGTGTTGGTACAGGAGAGCTCTGTGTGGAACAGGTACAGAACGAATTCTGACCGGATCCAGGTCTAACAGGTTTTTTCACTCCTTTATATTTATCTGGGATTCTGTGAAGGATTTGATTTTGCTGTCGGCACTCTACACCTGTAATCAGTTATGAGCAGAATTACACAAAGTTGGAGTCTGTTTATATGCAGTGCCAAGTTGTATGTGGGCATTTATAGCAACTGGGTATTTTGTACTAATTCCTTCAGTATTTATGCTTTTCTCCTGTACCACAGCCTGGTAGGAGTCGTAAGGTTAACACAAGAACTAGGGAATGCAGGCCCCGCTTTATTTCAGAGACAGAAGAACATTGAAACCTGTTAACAAAATCCTTTCTGCAGGGGTGCCAGAACTCCACCGTGTTTCTGAGGCCCCATCCGTGCCAGCCATCATCAGCGTTCACACCAGCTCCCTCTGGCACGACCAGGCAAAGCCATGTGTGTGTCCGGCACCTCGTCCCAGTGGGAAATCCTGGGGCGAAGCCAGGGAGGGCGGCAAGCAGTTTGCCTGGGACTCATGCGGTAGGGCCAGCATGTGCAAGAGCGAGGCTAGTGGCAGCTGGGGAGAGTACGGCAGTACTGGAGGGAAGAAAAGGAGTCTCAGACACTTATGCCAGGGCTGGTAGGAGATACAAATGTTTAAACTGGCATCTTGCCCTAACGTTAGCCAAAAGGTACAGAACCTCGTTAAATTGCTCAGCGGGAATTCAGACCCAAGCGTTGTTCAGTCTGGGGAGCGCACGACAAGCCAGACATGTACAATAGAGAATGATGGGAAAGCAGTTCACAGGAATGTGGTTTTTTGTAAATTGTATTTTTATTGGACAGCTTTTTAATTGTTGTCATCAAAGCTTGACTAAATGCTTCCTTCTTGAGAGTGCTGAGAGGAGGAGACTGAGATTCAATTCACTGGAGGTATTTTAGTGCCATTTTGTTTTGGGTGCCAGCTGCTGATCTGATAAAGTGACTCCATGGAAAAAATTACTTTTATTTATTAAGTATGCTCTGTGTAAATGATACTTCCTGAATGGTTCTTCTTCCTGCAACCTAGATGTGGGAAGAGAGTAGATCTGCTCATAGGACTCTTGGCAAAGTACTTGTGCAACAAGGCCGTCTAGGAGAGTAGTGTCTGAGAGCCTCAAAGATTGGTATCTGTGTAGCAGGACAATACTGTCTGGAGATGTAGAGTCTTTGCCTCCTGGTGTCAGATATTAAAGTATCTTTTCATTAAAAAAGAAAACACCACAGCAAAAAAAACACCAACAACCTCAAGGAAGTATTTATCCTTAGCACCCTACTTTGGATAAGTTTTTGCTATCAGGGTAACAACTAAGAGTTCTTAAGATCTTTTGTATTGTTTTAAATTGCTTTGTCTCCTAGGTACCTCTAAGGTTCTTGGAAGTTTACAGCTTCTGATAGAACAGAAGCAATTTCTTAATGCAGTGCCTACCAATACGTGCATGGTAATATTTTCTTCATTGTGGTGGATACATATTGTTGTTTGTTTTGATTTTTTTCCTTTATAATGGTTCACCTTCTGTTAGCTATTCTTCACATATCCTCATGAAGATGCCACACACCTGGCATTGTACAGTATTTTTAGCATAACTAATGAAAATAGCAGAGACTGAAATAAGCTTGGTTTTGGAATCCCAAGCACCTGCAAGACAGCTTGCGGTCATTCTGGGGGAAACAAGGTAGACTTCATTTCATTTCACTTTTTGCTGCCAGCTGCTTTTTAGTTGTCTGCTTGTCATTTTCTGTGTGTTTGGAGTGCCACAGTGATGAGTGTTGGAACCACTGGAGAGAACAGGATAGAGCTGGTGGTTTCTGTCATACCTCTCCATGAACAGTCTCTTTAGGCTCCTTTTGGTTAAGAAGGAAAAGCTTTTCCCCCCAAACTGGAAATATGACCACATGGACTTGACTTTGCCAAGTGCGCACCTTTCTGACCTGCCAGAGATTGCCAGCTTCATTGCTACGTGGTCTCTTTCTGCAAATGCTCTGTGCACTGTGTGAGGTCGCGTCTAACTGGGACTTTTAACCTCCTCCTGGCAAACGGGGCCTTATGTGATCTCCAGTTTTTGTGCTAAGGCTGAACTCTGCATCCCACGTTCTGGCTGAGAAGTGTCCAAAAGAGAAGGTTTTTATTAAAAATAATATATTTTCCCAGAAACTTCTGTGTGAAAGCCAACTCTTGTGCATTCCTAGTAACTTACTTTTTTCTCCTTTGTTATGGGACTTGGTAATGCTGCAAAACATTCCTCACCTTCAAGTCACTGGAGCTATACAGCACTGAACTTCCTGCTTTCTTGCTAACAGTTGCATACTTTACGTTGAGGAAAAGGTGGATGAGATGTGGTAGAATGTGCTGACGTGGTGAGAAGAAGAGGTTGAAGGTGTGAAATAAGAGTACTGTCAGGGCTGGTAAAAGAAAGCCAGATGTATAAGAAGAGAGATGAGTAGGAGAGTAGACAAAGCAAATGATAGGCTAAGTGTTTAGAAGTTAAGATGATCTTTACCTAGTTAATTCCCTGCAGTATCCTGGCCAGAGAAATGGCTTGAACTTAACCTCCTTAGTGAAAACCAAGCATGGGGATGAAGGTACAGCTAGGAAAAACCCACCTGTCATGAATCCTCAAAGCCCTGGAGGCATTACATGCCAACTGTATGAAGAACCCAACTTCTCCTGTCTTTAGCTCTTGGGGTCAGCAGCACAGCATGTCTGCTGCGCCTGCGTGGTTCAGAGCTTGGATTTCCGAGGTCAGATGGGAGCAGCCTGTTTGATGGGGTATGGATATGCTGAGAGAGTATAAACTCCAAAGGGATACTGACTCTCAATTATGGCTACCCCTCTTCTCCATATGGGTGTCTTGCGACAGGACTTCATTTTGAGCTACAGCTATGTTGTTCAGGCAACAAACTGAATCATAATCATATTTTAATTTGAGCTGCTGAGAGGTCTCCCATCAGGAATTGTCAGTCAGCTGGTGTGTGACTGCATCTCCCCTTGACAGGGCCTTCTGCAGGACAAGAAGTCTTTTCTGTAGCTGTCCTTGATGTTCTGATTAAAGAGCATTTTGCTTGTAGTAGTCTGCTCTCTAACCATTTAACTTTGTGCTCTTTCCTCAGAGGATGTGCTGAGTAAAGATGCTGGGGAGTGTGCAATATGCCTGGAAGAGCTGCAGCAAGGAGATACTATAGCACGGCTGCCTTGCCTCTGCATATATCATAAAGGGCAAGTATTCCTCAGCATGCATATAAAATTCCAGAAGGCTGCATTTATTGGGTAACTCCTCTAAGGTGTGCTTAAAGGAACACTAACATTTAGTTGCTTTTTACATTTAAAAACTAAACAAACAAGAAAGAAAGAACAGCAGTGACTCTACAGATGTTTTTAAAATTACATCTCTCTGCATCTCCACCAATGTACATGAAGTCAGTTTTCCCTTGCGTCAAAAGCAAAAGGCAAAATCACCTGTATGGGGAGGGCGTGCACATCATGGCTAGGGAGCTCAGGTTGTGTGTACTGAAGTTTTGTCAAATGCTGATAGACTTGGGTGGGAGAGGGGGAAACGCTTTTTAAACCCATTTTGTGTTTGTTTTCACCAGTGTCTGTAACTACAGGAAGTAAAAGGTCAGTGAATGATGTAAGCGAGATGACAGTGTTACTAGTGAAGTAACCTGGGTGTAAAAGCTGGATAGTAACTTGTAAAATGCTTCCTTAGAAAATTTCAACGCTGAAGGAAATTTAGTTTCTCAACAGTGTTTAATAGCCAAATATTACTGTTGTTTGGGGTTATTAAATTTTCCAGTGATTTCTTTGTATAATATAAAATCCTGCTAGTCACTGAAATTATGAGAAACCAATTTATCTTCATATCTTCCTACTAAATGTTACTGAGATATTCATGTCAATTGTTTTCATTTTTTGTCTTGCTTCCAACAGCTGCATAGATGAATGGTTTGAAGTAAATAGATCTTGCCCTGAGCATCCATCAGATTAAGACAAGATTCATGGTTTTAGGTAATATTTATTTTTAGATGTGTACATTTCAACAATAAATATCTTGATTATCTGAAATAACTCTTTATGCTATCTTTTTAATTTGTGGTTTTGCTACTCTCACAACTGCGATATTAATCAGTAAGTATTGACGTATACTGCAATATGTAAAAGGTTTCTGTATCCTTATATGGCACGGTCTGAAATGATGTATTCCAGTTTTAGTACTGGAAAGTGGCAAGTCCGTGCCAATAAAGCTTTAGCATTAACTTTTAAAAGAGTATTTTTTCCATGGAAATGAAACAAAATTAAAATAATACAATTGTGTAATTTTGGATTGTTCCATGAGTACTGGCATTTATTTCTGACAGAACGCTTTTGGAATCGCATGAAGAAGTCGAAGCTAGGTATTTTCAAAACCACTTTCACGTTAATGCATTCCAGAATGTTTAAAACACATAAATAAATGAAAAATGTTAACGTTTCTATCCATGCCATCTCACAGAGGTTTGCATTTTCCCAGCTTATGTTTTGTGTTAATGATTGCAGATCGGCAATCAGTGTCAAAGGTTTAAAGGATAGGTTTATTTTGTTTAGTTGACTCCTTCAAAAACTTTATCTTGCATTAAACTACTGCCTCTAAACATTGCAAAACACACCAACAATCATCATAATTCTCAGAGAAACAGAGGTACTGGTAGCTGAGGTTTTGTTTTTCTGATGGAAATTAAAAAAATAATAATCTGAAGACTTCATCATTGGCATTTATTTGTTCATTTGTTTCATCTTGCTCCATGAGCCTGCACTGCAGGTCACATTGCGTGCTGCGGTTGTTGCAGGAGTAGCAGCGAACACCTGAAGGAAGGTATCCTGCTACTGGGATAATTGTTTTAACCTCAGGGCAGTGTTACCCAAAATCAATAAACACACGTTTCCTACATTGCCCCCAACAACTGAATTGTGGAAGAAGCCCACGTGCTGTTTATGAACACGTTCGTCTCTGTACATGCTCATGGGTGTCTAACCTCACATTAAGTTCTATTTGCTTTTTTCCACAGCAGAGCTGGTGGTAACTGGGGGCTTAGGGGAAAGAGGAAGGAAAACACGGTGGTTGCGCTCATGCTGTTTGAGCGTGCTGTATACCAAAATAGCTGAAATGATGGTACTTTGCCTTCTGCTTTTTCAACAGCTGCTTCCACTGATCAGAAAACATAGGAGACTGAGGTTCCCTTGCTGAACACAGCGTGCCTGGCTTGAGACTTTGTTCTTTGTGGCTGAAAAAGGCAAAGGTGGACAGTGACATGGAAACAGCGTTGCAGACACCCGTTACTTGCGAGTAGTGCTCGATATACCAAACACTCATGCAAAGGACACACAGGGATTTTGAAAATGCTGCACATTCTGTAACAATCGACTCCCCACAGACATCACTGACACTGTTTTGTATCGAAGGCCAAAGTTCCTAATTTCAGCCTAACTTCTGGTTCTGTGAAGAAGCGGGTTATGGGACATGTTTCCCACTGCCTCAAGTGAAAGCGGAGACATTCGATATGTGCTATCTGAGACCCTCGCAGGAGGATGGCCCCGGTTTTGAGTGGGAAAGTTTTCATCTTCCCGTTGGCTGAAGAAGAGTAAATGGCAAACTAAATGTAATCTAACAGTGTGACCTTAATTTACTGAATTCACACCTTGTTTTACGTTCTTCACTTTTTTCAAGAACAGAAAACAAACTTCTCTGCATAGGAATACTGTATTTCAAAATTTTGTAACTAAACATTTGTCACAATGCAGTCCAAAGAGTTAAACCAAGACAGGTAACTAATTTATATTGATCAAGCTATAGGGATTGTTGAAATCTGCACACTGTATTGCTATTTAAGTAACTAAAACTTCTCTTTTACTGCTTGTGAGTAAAAACAACAAAAAAAAATGCAGCAAAGCAAAATCTTACAGCTATGCAACTTTTTTTTAAATAGGTAAAAAAAAAAAAAGAATTACCAATTTTAAGTGCTGCCAGTTAAGGTAATTTGTTTAACGGGTATTTTTTTAAAAACGTTTCAGGTAATTATTTTATTGTACTACTCTCATCTCCAGGCTGCCTCCTGAGGTGTAAATGGATAACTGCAAATGTGGGCACAGCGAGAGGTTTTTATAAGTATGGGGGAGATAACATCGAGGTGGGATTTGTGTTTAATTTTTAAAACACTTAGGTGCAAGTTTCTGTTTCCTTGTTTGAATGGGTTTTTGATGACAGGATCTGTAGTACTTTGCATTTAAATCCTTGGTTCTCTTCATGTGGCACCCAACATTTGACAGTGTGGGTTTTGGTCCTTTTTTTTAATGCACCTGCATTTGTTTAATTTGTTACTATTTTACTGTAGTGTATTGGTATAACCACGGCTCCACGAAACATAGGATGTCTCTGGCAGGGTACACCCAGTAGAACTGTGGATAAGTGTTGGTTCCCATAAAGTATCCCAGTTCAAAAACAAAAGATGGGGGGTGGCGGGTGGGGGAAGACAATAAACTGAAACAGTTATCGGGGCTTGGAAGCATACTCTTTATGTCAAGAATTAATCGTAGTAGTTTCTCAATTTCACAGCACAGGGAAGAGTCGATGAATATTTATTCGGGACAGCGTATTTAGTGGGTTTCAATAGTTAAAATAAATTGCACAACATTTTGAACATTTTTCTTGTACATACATAATTCTGCTTTTCTTTTTTGTTTAAGTACATATTTCTCTCTGTTGCTACCGTGATTCATATCAAAAAGGGCAAAGAACAGGAGCAACTGCTGCTATCTGGAGAACAAGTGCAGTGCATGTTACTAAACCCTCCTATCCTTGCAGAGCAATTCTTGCCTGAACGTTGCTCTGTAAAATGCCTTTGTTATGCTGCAAATCTAAAGGAGTCCAAACCAGATAATTGTCATAATTGCTGGTGCAGTTTTTACATTTTGGGGCTTGTGTAACTGGTGTCAGCTGAACCTGTAACTATGGGGCCCCGTTGAATTCTCTTTTTCAGTGGGAGCAGAGTCATTTTGTCACACTTCCAATTCTGTAGTCACATCAAATGTACAGTCGTTCCCTGTACAGAGTCTTGTTTAGCTGAGAATATTTGTGTTGCCTTGTATTATCACGGGGGGGGGGGAGGGGCTGAGGAATTACAGCCCCTGTAATACTCGAATAGTGGCGTTGCCTGCAGGCCCACTTTTCAAATGTTTTAAATTCCTGCTATCTCCGAAAGTAAAGCTTTTGCATTTGCATTGATTTAATGTTTACTGTTGGCTTCATGCCTACAGGAACGCACTTGTAATAATGTAAAGGGGGTAGGTAAGTGTTTGGTGTCCTGTGCTCCGAGGTCATAGACAGCCTTTGGCTTGGGGATTAAGTAGGTAAATATTATAAACATAAATCTGTTTACAACTCAAGCTCAGTTTTGGTAGTTCATATTTCTAGTTAATTTAGTGTTTTTTCAAAAACCTTAATTTTCTGTATTCAGATGCGAGTAGCTGGTTTAAAGACCCAGCAGTGATCACTGCTGTCCTACATTTAGGACCAGCATTTAAAAAGCATGCCACTAGCAGTCGCACTGATGCGTGGTTTTGCAGGCAAGAGTCTGTTGCTGCTTCCATCAACGCAGCAGAGCAGCAATACCTTGGCTTGTTTGAGGAACTGATGCGAGGTCAGCCTTAGATCCTGGTTTGGTGTCCTTGGTATCTGTAAAATCTCTTCTGGAAGGCTACGGCTTGTATCAAAACCTGGAATACAGACCAAGCCTAGAATGACCCTGGAAGCAACAGAGCGATGCTTGGGTCTGAAGACCCCTGTGGAAATTCACCTGCGTAAGCTTTCTGTCACTGGCTGCATTGGTCAGTTGGCGACGACCGTGCTGTAGACGTAGCTCTAGTCATAGGCAACACCTTCATTTTCAAAGTATCCTCACAGCGGTCCTGAGTCATTGTGCCTCAGAAGGGGAAGATAAACCAGTCCCGTGTCTCAATTAAGGAATACCACGCTTGTTCACAAGAAGCAATAACTCAAGTTACGGTGCGATATGCTGCTTTGCCTGTAAATATGTTGAGATTGCCAATTCTGTCCTGTTTCAGAGTATTTTCTGTCATCTGGCCTATATCTTCCCTAAGCATGTAAGGGTGTGAAATAATTCCCATGCTCAGGTCTGCCATAAACACGCTGCTTGCCAGAAGGGGAAGAGTAGACTCAACGCCGTCTTGAAACGTGAGATTTTTCTGAACTTGTAACATACCTGTGTACCATGAGTAGCAACTTGTGTTCTTCAGTTCATAGCGGAGGTGGCTCTGAATTGGATTGTAGGTAACCCTGCTCCATACAGTCCCAAGAGAGCCATGCTACTGTCAGCGCAGGGCACCCATCGCCCTGCCGTTCGTAAAGCAGTAGAGCTGCCATAACGCTTCCCTTTCGAAGGAGGTAGCTAATTTTCTTTCAGCACTTACGTTTGACGATGAGGTCAGTGGGACGTAAAAGCAAAAATACAAGCACGCTGTAAAGTTGTGGTATTTTATTTTTGGGAAGAATGAAGCGTAGAACAGATGGTCTTATTTGTAATCAATTTAACTTTCATATTCAAGGGTAAGCGTACTGCAGTATTTTGAAATGGAAAATGTGTAGGTAATGTACAAAGATGTGGGCAGATACTTTTGACCTTTTTTATTCCCTGCCCCAGCTCCCCCCCTTTTGGTGTTAAAGGGGGTTTTATGACTTAGTCTTGAGATTTATACATTTATCCTAGTTCTTAATGCTAGGAGCACGGGCTTTTTAATTCTTTCCTGAAAGGCTGGAGAGCTGCTAAAACTGACTTCCAGAAGACTAAAATCTCAGCAAACGTGGGAAAGATAATTTTTATTCAGAAATGTGGATCTTTGGTGTTTCTGCTTGGATAATGTCTAATATATAAGACGTGCTTATGGACGCTTTTAGCATGTCGCCTTTTCCAAGTGAGGGCTTCAGAACTTGCTCCATTTCTTCTGTGTTTCACTGAAAGCAGGGAACAGGGCGCTCGCATGTTACTGCTCTCTGCACGTGAACAGCAACAAAGCATAGGCTGGTTTTGAAGACCACGATCTCGCGGAGTTTCTGTGAATTTGGGCTGCTTGGGCAGAGAGTATTTGCGTGCAAATTTGGCGTGGCTGTTTTGTAGCAACAGAGTTTGCTGTGCAGTTGGGAGTGCCCTGCCAAGAGCCTACCATATACCTGGGAACACAGAAGTGCTACTACAGATCTTCCGGCTCACCTTTGCCAGTGGAAAATGATCTCATTTTTTGATGAGTGCTGTATTTAATGATTCACTTCCCACCCTTCCAAGCTTAAAAGTCATTTTAGTATCAATTTCTTCTCCTCGACCTAGCCAAAAACATGATACATTTTAGGCCATATCCCCTCGGTCTTTGGACCGGCTTTGCATTGGCATTGGCAAAAGTAACGTAAGAGATTGTAGCTGGAAGAGGAGGGCTTGTTCGGGGTTTTGCTACAACCCAACCAGAAGTGTTTTATCCTGCAGCAGTGTCGTCAGCTTGTACCGCTTCTTGTCGTTCAAAATACTCCGTGCGAGAAATTCACGACAGAGCTGTGTCTGCTTTCTGTTTCCTAAATATAAAACGCCTGTGATGTTTCTCCACATAAATTAACCTGCTTCTGACATCAGGTTGAAGATGATTTAGCTTGCTGGGGAGCAAAAAAACCTCCCAACCCAGTCCTTACACTCAAGTTGTCTCAAGTTGCATTTGTTTCTCTTACTATACTGTTCGGCTGGCTTCCCAAGCCGCTGCATCGTGTTCGGTAAAGTCATTTCTCCATTAAGTACGTCAGAGCTGATGATGGGACAAACTGTAAAGTGACCTCACTGTGGGGCATTATTAGTTGCTGAAGACTTGCTCAGGTAAAACCACCGTAGGAATATCCTGCACCTGAAAAACATTGGGCTTGGTTGTGTCTTTAATAAGCTGCCGGCGTACAAGCAGTAGAAGGCAGCAAGCCCGCTAGCTGATCTTTCTGGCAGCTTTTAATCTACGTGTGTTTGTTTGAGAGACTTTTGCCCTTGGGTGTGCTTTGGCAAAGATTTTGCAACGATAAGTAGGGCTTGCTTGATTCTGGCAGAGTTTCAAGTGTAAGTAACCCGACGTTGCAAGAACATAATCTGTTGCTGAATCCTGTTCCTCTTGTTTTCCCTCAAGTCTGTCCCTTCTATTGCTAATTTATTATATTTAATAGCAAACACTTCTCAGCATGACTGGTCACAAGCTCTCGAGGTGTGAAATGCTAACAGGAAGACACATCAAAGCCTGATTCTGTGCTCTTCCCGACTATGGTAAGGTGCAGCCGAAATACTCGTTATCATCCGGTGGGGAAGTCTCTCCTAGCCGATATTGCCAAAGCACTGTAACTCTGAAGGAAGAAGGGAGGTGGCTTAGCTGTGGAGGGCATGTTTTCATGAACTGCTTCATTTTAAGAGCTGCAGCATCACACTGAACGAGTGGTGACCTTATCACTTGATTGCAAATCTCATTCTGGCCCTTCCCACCTTTGGCAGGTACCTGCTGGTAGGGAGCAGAGGGTATGTTCTCCTTTCTTACATGCCTCTTCCCACAGAGCTAATTACCCTGCCCACAACGAGCGAGAGGGAACTCCCTGCCAGCTTCTGAAATGCCACCCCTACGTGCAGTGGTAATGGACAAGATGTCTTCCTCGTTACCCGGAGCAGAAATTGGAATGTAATTTGCAATGTCTAATGTAAAACCTGTTTGTGGTTTCTTTTTTGTTTTTTTTTTTTTTTTTTTTTTTTTTTTTTTTTAATTGAGCAGTATGATTGCAAGCTGACTTAAGTTGTTTAAGGTACTCTCTTCAGTGGTTTGCCAGTACATAATCATGAATGAAAATATTTTTTTATTGATTTTTTAGGTTGTATGTTTAACATTCCATTCATGTAAAATATGTACAAATATATGTAATAAATCTTTTGAAGCACAGTTTTCTTCACACTTCCAGGTGATTTTTTAATTAATTATAAGTGTTGGTGAGAGAGGCCTCACTGTGGGGCAGAGCTGCCCTACGTCCGTCCTGCAGACCAAGCTGGCGCAGAGGGAGGAAAAGCAGCGCGTGGTGTATAGTCACGGCTAGAAAAGCAACTCGGTGTCTCGCCTGACTGCAGTTCCGCAGGTAGGAGTGCGGACCCTCCGGGCCAGCCCCTGGCTGCTCACAGAGCCCCTTCCGCTCTTCGCACGTCCCGCAAAGCAGCTCTGCGGCGGGCTTTTAACCAGCAGGCCGAGGACGGCCTTGGCAGAGCAGGGCTGATGCCGGAGTGGTGGGTGGCTGGAGGAGAGGCGTCCTCTGGTGATGCTCAGCAGCCATGGTGGCCTTCAAGGTCAGGGTGAATTAGTGCTGCCACGTCCGGAGGTGGGAAACTCGTGGGTGGTTTAAAAGAGGGTGGCAAACAGCCCTTTCTTGTCACCTGGGACTAGGAAGCTCCATCAAAGCATCAAGCCAGCTTAATGCACTGCTCCTTCCTCCAGTTTCCTCTCCCCAATTGCACTGGAGCTTCCTCCCAGAACGCTTCCGTTTCCTCTTTAAAACTGACTCCCTGCCAGCGTACCCGTGGCTGGGCAGCGCGTGGGTTTCCTCGTCCTGGTGGTCACCAATGCTCTCCTGTCCGTGCCCGAACAGCTGGGAGGAGGCTACCGCAACAGGAGATGCGGTGCCGGAGGGGGGCATTAAATCGTCCTCCAGCTGAGCTCCCTGGCAGGGGCAGAGCACCGTGCCACCCACTGCCTGCAGTCCCCCTCCCAGGGCAGGGCTGCAGCGAAGGAACGCGGCGGGTCGCCGCCAGCGCTGCCTGCAGCAGGTAGCTGCAGGCGTGAGAGACCCGACGGGCTGCGGTGTTACTCCAAGTCTTCCTGCCTGCCCTGGCAGCAGCCGGGGAGCTGCAGCCCCTTGTGCTAAAAAGCGAGTGAGACGAGGGCGAGGGCACAGGAGCCACGTGCTACTGAGGACACGTGGTTTGGGACGGGATGTGGTGTTAGCCCGCTGGGGGGTGGTTTTACACCCCTTCCCCTCCACTGCTTGGGGGTGGATCTGGGGGCTGTTGGCAGGCTGGTGAAATGCGATGCAAGGATTTATGGCATAGGTTGTGCCCCCCAGGCTGGCTGTCCCTCCTGGCTTGCTCTGCTTTTCAGAGGAGCTGCCTGCTGTGGGTAGGGGTAGCCGAACTGCCTGTTAAAGCACGGCGACAGTGGCGACCCTCGCAGTTCTCTCCGTGGGAGATGATGGTTTTAATGCATGAATTATTCAAGTCTGCACCATGAGACAGTTGGATGTAATTAGTAAAGGAACGTGTTTGTGTCTCTTGCTGGTGTAACTTCCCCCCACACCCCCCCAGTCACCTTCTGGGAAGCCTGAACTCCACTGCCAGTAACTCCTGTGTTTCTCTCCTCGGTCTCGAGCCATATTATGGAAGCAATTGATAACTAGTTAAAGGCGCATTTGGCTTCACATCAGGAAAATCTGCTGGAAATTATTCCAGTTCAGTAGGTACAGGATTTCATGTGTGGAATTTAAATTAGTGGCATCTGCTGGTATCATGCCCTGCCCTCCTGCCTACAGCCAGGACCTGGGACGTGCCGCCTCTGCCCCAAGCTGGTTGCCCTGGGCTGTGAACCGGGCGGCAGCGCTGGCCCTGGGCCGGTCCCGGGGGCTGTCAGCACGAGGCGGTGATGCCACACGTGTGTGTGTCTGGTCCTACTGCCACAGGCTGTTGTTTGGTACAGCCAGTGGTCCCTGTGCGCTTCTGGACGCAGCGTTGCTTTTAGCAGGAAGGGGAGCGAAACGCGCGGCCTGCAGCAAAGAGAGCAGGGAGGGGAGAGTCCCCCGCCGCAGCTGGAGCTAAACCGGGGCGGTTTTGGAGTGCGCTGTGCTGAAACCTCTCCTGCTCCTTCCTGCTACAAGACCTGAGCAATGGCTGCACCTGGGGGGCTCAGGCTGGAGCCTGATGGTCTCTGCAAATGTCCCCGACACGTTCGTTCGGCTGGGGAGGCGCCCAGCTCCATCCCACCCTGCTGGGAGAGGGGTGCCTGTGTCTGAAAAGCCAAAGACCATAGAAGATACTGCTTGCGAGGTGCTGCGCAGCTCGTGCCCGCCACCCTCTCCCCGGCCAGCCACTGGACAACAAGGAGCCTCAGCAAAAGCCAAGCAAGATGGAGTTTTCCAGCCCTCATTTAATAAAGCATCTGTTTTCTGAGGGGGATGAGATCAGGGATGTGTGGGGGCAGGGAGGAGGGTTTGACATCAATAAATAATTGTGTAAAGCCCATCCTCAGTTGACGCAAGATGACTCACTCCTCAGAAAGGCAAGAGAGTAGAGGAGGCAGATACGAACAGCATGGGGACGGGTCCTCAGCTGAGCTCGGTGGAAACCGCAGGTGCTTGGTTCCTCTCCGGATTTGGCCCGTTACCTTTTGAGTCATGTCTTGCATCGAGCTCCTGCCCTGTTTTTCATTTTCACCCTGGTTACAGACCTCTTTGTTCAAACACGTGTGTTTAAATTTAAACAAAGCTTCCCCCCCCCGCCCTCCCTTCCCCTCCTAGTTGTTTCTTCAAACCAGCTTCAAACAGAAGGAAAAGGAAAACCCAAAGCCTCTGCCTGAGCCTGGACAGGCTTTGTCACCCTGGAGAACGACCACAGTGGAGCCACCCCCCGTGCGGCGGTGGGGTCTCCTCACTCCCTGCCTCAGCAGACCCCAGTGAGTCCTAAAGGGAGCAGCTTTCCTCTTCGCAAGGCACCCAGGCCAGGATTAACATCTGCTAAACTCAGGATTAAAGAGTCTGGGAGGTAACGGGAGCATGAAAACTTGACAGCTTCATTTGCTCCAGTCTGTGAGCTCCCCGCTCGTGAGGATTTAGCAGCTAATTAAGCTGCTGCCTTCAGTGTGTTGGGTGGATCCCCGGACGTGAGTGGTTGGGCGTTAATTTAGTTGTTTGCAAAGCATTTTCTGTAGCTGAAGGTCCGTCTCTCCTCCCTGCAGGCGCAAGGCGGTTCTTCCCACCGGGGCGGCCGCTCGCTGCAGCAGTGGAAGCGGCCCATCGGCGGTGCCGCCAGCAGCCACCTCGTGGGCCTGCTGCCCGCCTGTACCTGGCACCCATCCCAGCCTCCTGGGGCTTCAGGAAGCCCCCCCAGCCCTCGTTCAGCAGCCCTGCTGCCACCGCCGGCTGCAGGCCCCCTGCCTGACAAGGGTTATGTATCATTGCCTTTAGGGGTTGCTTGACCCCAGAAGGTGCTGAGCTCAGGTGGGCGAGGAGGCATCAGCCCTGCCAGTGATCTGCTGCTTCCCGGACAGTCACCTGGGGGGCTCCCCCTCAGCACGGCCGTGCGAGGGCCCAGGACATCCCCCACTGTAGTTTTTGCCCCCAGCTGACTACATGACCAGTTTTTGTTCCCAAACCCCCTGCCATGACCTCTTGTGCCTTAACGCTCTGAAAGCTGCTGTTCTTTCTGAACCATCACCCCTCCTTTCAAATCCCACTGCGTACCTAAGGCAAATTATTTCAAAACTTTGCAGTTTGTGCCCTCACCTCTCTTTATCTCTGGGAGCGGAGACTGACCACAGGCTAACCTTGGCCCCGCGGAGACTCATGGGGGATGCAAACACCAGTTCCCCCGAAGAGGGGATTCCCCAGCGCCCGTGGCGCTCTCTGCATCCTCTCGCTGTTTGCCCCCATCTGGAGAAGCAGGAAGGACTCGCCCCTGTCGCTACATCATGTTTTCAGAAGCCTCACCCAGCCCACAGGGCACCCAGGAGCCCCCAGGAAGTGCACAGAGACCCAAGCGCAGCAGGCAGCTCCCAACCTGGCCTCCGTTTTCAGCGAGCACGAGCCTGCTGGTTTGTTTCTACCTCCTGAAGCAAAAGTCTGTCGGGCAGAGCTGCAGCTTTTTGCCGCTCGGGTTATTTGTTCCCAAGCCTGGGTGCCCGGCTTGTAACAGCCCGGCACGTAACGGCTCTGCAGCAGGGTGGAGCTGGTTGTTACACTACAGGTAGCGCCACAGGCTGCTCTAAACCAAAAAACCAGGGCAGATTCATCTGCATGGGAAAGCTTGGAGGGAGACGTCAGGACACGGTACTGCTTTCGTCTGTCGGTGAAACGAGGACAGGAGCTGGGGTTTTTAACTGTATTTTCTCCCTGGTCAGTGAGCGATTCAGTGATTAGAGCAAACTGGGAGCACGCTCCCCCCCCAACACAGGCAAATGACAGCATGGAAGGCGCCTCCTGCCCCAGCGTCCCCCCCAACACAGGCAAATGACAGCGTGTGAAGGCGCCTCCTGCCCCAGCGTCCCCCCCAACACAGGCATATGACAGCATGTGAAGGCGCCTCCTGCCCCAGCGTCTCCTCCCCTCCGTAAGGGCAGGCTGGCACAGCAGGAACACACTGACAAGGTGCATTGGTGTCTGATTTGTTGAAGTTGCTGAGATGTCTTTAAAGGCTTTGCTTTGGCAGATGTTTTTGCAATTGAACTCCAGCTCATCCGTAACTGCGTGCCCTTTTGCTTCAGTAAACAAATGGCTCAGGTGCAGAAATCATTCAAGTTAGCTGGCTCTCCTCTGGCATGGGCTAAAAGCCTCGTCTGTCTCCCTGTGAAAAGTCAGTGCTGATACCACGGACAGGGAGGCAAAGCCACTGAAAAAATAATGAACACCACGATGGTTTTCTTTTTCTTTTCTTTTCTTAAACTGTGGCTTTTGTGTAAAGCTTTTTGAGTATTTTAAAATGTGCTAGGGAGCTGAAGGGAGCAGACAGAACCGGGGCCTGGGAAAGGTCTGCTACCAGCTGGCAACGGGAGAAGCTCTGACTGACAAAGTACCCCCTTTTCCGTGCTTTGCCTTAGGGGCAGATCTGGGAGATGGGAAGGTGAGGGTTCATCGGTTTGGCGTTTTAACTGGAGATCCTTCTTCTGGCCTACCAAGGTTCTGTGGGTTAGTCAGCAACTGCAGGATTGTTCCTCAAAGTTTTGGGGGGGTAGTATCACGGGAGAAGGAAGGAAAATGGATCATGCTTTTCTATTTTAGCTTCCTTGTACACACCGTGGGGTAGAATTTGAGTTTACCTTTATAAAGTGTGCCTAATTTCCACAGAAAAAACCTCATCAAATACCCCACTCTTTTGCAAATTGGTTTCTTTTAAGGTTATCGCAAGTTGCACTCCATAAACGGTAATTATTTTAGGGGGGGATAATACTTCCTTGCTAGTCCTATCATTGGTACCTGCCCCTTGTCTTGGACTTCCCCCTAATTCAAGCACAGAATAAATGCTTTCCAAGCAAATCTCAATCCTTCTCTGTGCTTACAGGTTGCCAGAAGAAGGGATTTCTACTTCATGCAAATGATTTTTCAGTCGTCCTCTCTCTCTCCCCTGAAGCCAGGCAACTAAGTACTAGTGTATTGCCACCAGCATGGTGTCTAGGCCAAGAGCCAAGGCAATGAACAGCCTGCTAATTAATATTTCACATTTATCTCCAGACCACCTCCCCAGAACAAACACTGTGAAAACAGGAGGCAGCAGTTTCTATGCAGCCCTCAGGAAATTTTAAGCAGAATTGTTTCACTGCCAGTTTTATGCTTTTACAGCGATGGTAGTAAGGACTTCTGGTTGTATGAAAGAAAAATGTATTGACTTCAATATGGAAAAAAAAGATTATTGAAAGTAATCTGAGCCTGATGTATCCATTTCTCAACAAGAAAACCCACCCCAAAACCCAAAAAACAAACAAAAAAGCCCAGTGTCTACAACACTGCCTGTAGTCAGTGGAGAAATAAGGGCAGGAGAAAGGCAGTCACATTGAAAACATCGGTACCGTGCAACTACTATAGATGGATTGTGTTTCCAGTAAAGCTATATATGTTCAGTTTCAGTTATGAGGCAGATAATACTGTGAGCTCGTGGAGTTTGTGTAACTTAGACCCTTTCTTGCAGATATATGTGTGTATGTATTTATATACATAAGTAACTTACGGATTATTTACACCAGTGTACAGAATAAATCTACACTCAGTTATCAAAATGCATACACCTGCCAGTGGATTTGGTCATTAACATTTTGCATTTCGTCTTCAAAGCACCAAACAAACATTAATTATTTACCCAGGCAACTTCCCACTCACCAAAAGAGTTAACAACAGGGTAAGGGATGGAGCTGAGGGAGCGCAGCATGTTCATAAAGAGGCAGCTAGTCACGTATCTCTCCCCTGCAGATTTACGCCTTTGTAAACTCCGCAGTCCAAGTGTAGGAGTAACCTTTGTAACACGAAGCTTGTCGAGATGGGAAGGTCCTCACTCAAAAGCAAATAATCCGTTCTTCATTTTCAAAAGCTTTGGCCTCTTCTTGGCTTATCAGGTTCCCGTTCAAACTGAAGGGAAAAAAAATAAAAGGGATGTGAGAGTAAGGTAGCGACTGCTGCCCATCTTCTATTTTTCCAAGGTTTTGGGGCAGAGATCACAGCTTTGCAACACCGTGTGAGCTGCGTGCTTCTCGAGGGCACGCAGTCGGGAAGCGGCCTCGGACGGGCAGGCTACAGCACCGCTGCTCCCGCTGCACACACGGGGAACGAGGCTGCTGCTTCAGAAGGGAAAACGGAACCAACACCTACACCTCGCTGAACTCAAGTTGTTGTTGGATACCCAGCTGTACATACAGCTGACAAAGGTTCTTACTGTGCAGTGGGCTAGTTTAAAGAAATTTAGAGCCTTCAGAGCATTTTGTGTCTTCCATGACAACATGGGAAGAAAACTCTGTTTATGTACTCAGACATTATTCATGTGGAATGACTTTTGGCAAAATTTTCAAGTCTGGCTACGTAAAGTTAATCTACATTGATATTTACACCCCTGAAAAGGAGCAGCCTGGTAAGTGCAGCTTCCAGGAACACTGAAATCTATTAAACCATGTAGAATTATGAAATTATTGGGGTTAATGAACACCTCTGGAAATTCAGGTGAGAATCAATAGACTGATTTCAGTCTGAAGGTTCAGAACGATTCAAGTGGGAGCTGATGCCTCTTCTCTAGCTGACAGTGGCCTTGGAAAAACACCTCTCTTCCACATCTCCAGGGAACCCACTGGTCAGATAGTGAGTCACTGTCGTTCTAAACAAGAATTCAGTGTCCTTTCACTAAACCAAATATATATATATATAGAAATAAATTTCATGTTCAATAATAAAGCAGAACAGTGCTAAGCCCAGCACAGTTCTATTGACTCCTGAGCTCTCTGAGGTGGGGGAAGGAACGTGCTATTTGGCTTTGCGCTTTACAACGCACGCGTGTGACTATGTGATGCCTACCTAATCTAAAACAAGGAAATCCTACAAAAAAGTTAATCTTCTTGTAGCTTAGCACTTCCAGTGTGTTTGGAGCACTGCCCAAAGAAAATCCAAGCACAAATTCTATGAAGCAAATTAGTAATGCTAATTAAACGTAACCGTCTCCTGCTTGTTGGGATTTAGCTCCTGAAAAGCATGAACACGGTCAGAAGTTTAAAAATAAATCAGGACAAGGAAAACTTGGTCTGTAAATTTCGGCCCCAATTCTGCAAACACCCACGTTCTGCGATTCAGTGGTACAGACAGATGTGAACTAACAAAACCGCCCGACGTTGGTAATGCACAGGGAAGCGTTTCAATGACAGAGGCTTTTTACCTGTTTGAAACCCACAGATGGAATTACAACCCCTGCCTCACATAAACTTGCTTGGAATTTTTTAGGCTGGAAAGCAGTAATGCTAGAAGTGTTTTAAAGGGAAAGAAAGTTTACAAAGCGAGCCTTTGAGGAAGGGATCTTTACCAGACTTCTTTAATAGCCGTGTTCTCCTTGAGAGCTTCGCTGAGGTACTTCACCCCTTTGGCTGTAATTTGATTCTGGATAAGCCTAAAAAGAAAGCGCTTCATGTCAGACTAACACGGAAACTTATTTAGAGCGCACACAAAACCTGCACTCAGCCTGACGTCAAGGAGCAAAGCTGCCTCTTTGCCACAAGACGACGGCTGTGATTTCTGTCTGTGAGTACGGTACACGGCATTGGTCAAACGCCCCACGTGCGCTTTCAGAAACAGAGCCCAGAGCATTAGTCTTTTCCTTTTAATCTCACATGTGGTTGCATTCTGGAGATACCCAGCTTAACTACATAGCTGACAGATTTCTGCTAACAACTGCTAACTACTGGTATGGGACTGTGATATTTGGACTCTTAGCTCTCTTATTAAGGACTGTGTGGCATTTTTAAGTGATGTACAGAAAATTCTGAGTACAGAACCTGTGTAGGCATAGTGTTTTAGGAGTTATGATCTAGAAGTTGCCAAATCCTCTTGTCTTGTTTATCAGACGAGCAAGATCTTTGAAAAATAAGGCATTGAATTTGACTTTAGAGCGAGCAGGTGCAAGTCCCAGTGAAGCCACCTCAGCAGCTGTGAAGTCTCTCCCAACTGAGCTGAGGGAAAAAAATGATACAAAAGATCCTGAAGGACAATTGATGAAGCAGTAGGTAACTTATTAACCATGGTAGACCATCCCCCTAGCTAAAAATAAACAAAGCCCCTTCATCTGCACGAGTATGAAAATACTCCTCAGCCTAGTCTAATTCAATACGTACCTTTCAGTCTACCATGTTGTGCCCCATAGCTGTACCATCCCATGTGACTGGCTGCATGAATCCCACAGGATTCAGGGTGAGGCTGGAAATCGGAATGAATTGAATGATCTCTGAGGGAGGGAAGGAAGGAAGCAGGGACGCATTCCCATTAAAGGACTTCCTGCACTTGGTGTATGAATCAAAATGCAAAGGGATCCAGTAGATTCTTCCAGCTACTGGAAAAACACTTTAATTTTGCCTCAAGTTCAACTACTGATGTAGGTCACTACCTTCTGGAGGTATTCACTGGTATAACCAACAAAGTAGCATATAATAGAATCGAATAGAATCGAATCGAATCATTAAGGTTGGAAGAGACCTCAAGGATCATCCAGTCCAACCATCCCCCCACCACCTATTAACCACTAAACCATGTCCCTAAGTACCACGTCTAACCTCTCCTTAAATACCTGCAGGGACGGTGACTCCACCACCTCCCTGGGCAATCTGTTCCAATGCCCGACCACCCTTTCCCAGAAGAAATTTCTCCTCATCTCCAACCTGAACCTCCCCTGGCGCAACTTGCAGCCGTTCCCCCTAGTCCTGTCACTAGTTATCTGCGAGAAGAGGCCGACCCCCAGCTCGCCACAACTTCCTTTCAGGTAGTTGTAGAGGGCAATAAGGTCACCCCTGAGCCTCCTCTTCTCCAGACTAAACAGTCCCAGTTCCCTCAGCCGCTCCTCATAAGACCTGTGCTCCAGCCCCTTCACCAGTTTTGTTGCCCTTCTCTGGACACGCTCCAGGGCCTCGATGTCTTTCTTGTAGTGAGGGGCCCAAAACTGGACACAGCACTCGAGGTGGGGCCTCACCAGGGCTGAGTACAGGGGGACGATCGCCTCCCTGCTCCTGCTGGCCACACTATTCCTGATACAGGCCAGGATGCCGTTGGCCTTCTGTTTATGTACTATAGAATTGCAGATCTCTGGCATTTGTTTGACAGGTTGCTGGCAGAAACCCTTGGACAATACTGAGCCACAGTAAAGACATGCATCTGGATTACTATGCCTGCTTCGGGTGGGCAAAGTTCTATTACGAATTCAAACCAAACTGCTCAGTGAAGCATATCTGCAGCTGTGTGCTACAAAATCAAACCCTCCCCCCCTTTTTGTTTTCAGGGTGATGGCCACCAGAGCTTCTGCTGCTTTCAGAAGGGGCTACAAGTACTTGGCACCTCTGACAACCAGCATGCTTCCTAAGAGGCGGGAACTACGATTAATACAGGGAATACTAGAGTGTGGTTAGCGAAGTCTTTGTATAAGCTTGTAAAGGGTCCCTGTTTATTATGTGCTCTTGAGTGCTTGGCATGAATGGGTGGCTATTTGTTTCACAGCCCACATCTGCCCAACCCCAACCATGGAGAAATTCTTGTGAACCCCTGGAGCAGAACAGCCAAGGCTGTGTTTTCTTAGAAATTTAAAAAGTCTCTTTGGAATTGCTAGAAATAACCCTGGGTTTCCTGGGGATTTACGTCTTATAGATGAGTCTCTTGCATGAGTGAAAGTGCTAGCCTTAGAAGAAAATACCAGGCACATGGGACATGCATTTAGTAGCTGTTGTGTAGGTTCTTGGATGAAGAGTAGGAGTTGAGCTTGCTACTTCCATAGTATGATGATAAACAGTAAGAATCATAATAAGGTTACTCTGTTCTAGCTGCCTGCCTGTATATTTTTTGAAGCTTTTGTGTTTGAGGCCAGTACTGTTCCCCTAAGGAGAGATGAAATAAAGTAGTAGTTCAGAAGTTACCAGGACAGACAAACAGCTTAAACTTTTCCCTGTATGAAAGCAGGTTCAAAATGTTAGACAGCAGCTTTATTAACTTTCCATTAGAACCGTCTACAACCAGTCAGCTGCATCCAGACCATCCACAAAAAGCTTACTGTGACCTACATAGACTTGGAAGGTGAAGCTTTAATGCAGTGACTGCCAAAGAGCCTGTGCTGCTGTGGAATGTAACTCACCATAAATGCACCAGTTTCTTGTTGACCTTCAGCATCTCTGCAAAACTCATTGCTGCCTCATCATCCATCTCATTTTTAGTCAACCTACGTGGGAGAGAAAATGTTCACTTAGGATGTTATCGTTATCTTTCAGCCCCCTGTTTTTCCAGCTTGTCTGTGGCTTAGCTTTAGACAGCCAAAGGGGTATGTGCTGTTCCTGCCCTGCGCAATTTCTAAAGGCTGGGCACAATGAGATACTGAAGAGAAGCCCTGGAGGCAAAAGAGAGTATCAGATCTTTATTTCTCAGAGCAGTGTTCTAATGATACTCTGCCATGATGCTTTAGTGTCTAAAAGGTGGATGAGGTGGGAAAAAGGCAGAGGAGTTGAGACAACAAGAGGTGCAAAAACTGAGGACAAAAAACTTGACTTCAGATGGTGGGAAGTGACAGAAGATGGGGAAAGCAAGACGGAGGGAGCAGAGTGAAGCATGACACTGGGACACTGGAATGTGTCCTAAAGGACACATGCTGCTGATCCATTACTCAAGTCCATGTTTTTCCAGAGGGAAATATCTTACAGCTTACTGGTAGTGAAAGCAAAGGGGATAGAGGGAGGGAGAGAAGGAGGGGGGGAGAGTAGGAGACAATGAAATTGGAGAGGAAATAAAACTAGGCTGCTTTCTCTGGAGAAACAAGAGAAGTAGACCACTGAATTACCAGAATATTTTCACGGAGTTGTTGTGTTGCATAGCTTCAGCAATACTTTTGCCTCCCTCTGACGTGATGCCGTTGAATGCGAGACTGTGAAGTGAAGATACAAAGGTGTAAGAAACAGCATCACTTGGGCCTTTGTCTGACAAATACCAGTGAATATCCTGGGTGATCTGTTTCCCAGTTGTACAGTTCAGCATTTGGGTGTTTCAGAGTCTCACGTACTTTGCAAACCAGCAAGTCCTTATGACAAGTGAGAAGAGTTGGCAGGCTACAGCCTGAGCGCAGGCCCTGAAGTTTGCTGTCCGTGAGTTGTACTCTTGGGACTGGCGGCAGAGCTGCACCCAGTGATTTTAGAGCCAAGGCTTTTAACAAGGACAAAGAGTTGTACTTAGTAGTGCACAGGTTTTTACATGCATTTGTCATCCCAGCTCCCTGTAGAAACTGGGCACTTTGTCCTTTAAGTCCTTCAGACGCCTGAATATCTCATTCTTCTTCCAAACACAACACCTTCTGTTGTGTATGGAGAGATGAGCTTGTAAATGCATGCTTTCCATTACAAACCACAAACATTTCTTAGTCTGCCCTTCATTCTTTGAATAGACATTGGCAAAATCATCCAGTTAAAGCTATGCTCCGGGCTTTGAGAGTTCAAAAAGTATTTCCCACCTCAAAAGTAAGGCCAGAGCCTGAAAACAGCGTGATGTCTCAAACAGGCAGAAAGAGGGATCATGGGGGGGCGATGGCACAAACGCGTGTTAGCACAAGTCCCTGCTAGCTTCAGCTGAAACTAGATGTTCTCAGTCCATTGTGACTGAGTCTAAAAATGGCAAACACGCTAAAGTGATGTAGCAGAGACTATCTTCCCTTAATCTTTGCGTAAAGCTACCACTGGTGCTAACTCTGAATTCAAATCATGAAGCAAGATTAACCGGTGGAAGGTTAAGACATGATCCCAAGTGCAAGCACACTGCAGAGCAGAAGATTCACCCTGCACAGGTCCCAGCAAACCCGAGCCCTAGCGAGCACCGTTACTCCTCCTTATTTCTGCAAACACATTCGTCAGCGTATTTGTTCCCGTCTGGGAATCTCTCAGCTCTGATTCAGGTTCAAAATGGTTTCTTTCAAGTCTGTTGTGTCTGCATGGGTTCTGCAATTATGGGAAGATGGCTATTTCAGATAGCATTTAAGTTTAAATATATCTAGGTCACTGCACCTGTTCAGCTTTTAATGTTTTAAGCCTGGCTATCCACTCACAGAAAGGAGGACAAGGCACCAGCGCTGAAATCCCTGGCTCTGAAGTGGCAGCAATAAGCTCTCCCGAGGTCCCCAAACTCCCCTAACATATTTCTGAAGAAACTAGTGCCATGTGCCACCTTGTGGGGAAAACAAGGAGCCTTGTCTGCTCCCTCACCCTGGAGGCCAGTGGAACTGGAAGTCAAATCGAAAGGATCACCATGACCCCAGTGCTCCAGCTGCGTGGAGGGACTCCGGAACAACAGCAGCTGCCACAATATGCATCTTTAAATCTCTAGCCAGCATTTGAAAGTCTGGCACGGGATGGGCTGTTTTACACTGCTGGCTTCTCCCCCTGCTGTGCTTCACTTCACCCATGCTGTGCTATGGCTTCCAGAAGGCTAGTTTGAGATGAATCACTGAACTCCAGTGAGAACTACATCTCATTAGCACTGAATATGTGGTGTCCTCCACTGGAGCACAGGATGAGCCTGAGTGGAGCCAGGAATGAGCCAAGAATGCCCCAGCCCCTACCTAGTTTATCACCTGAAAACTACTTTGGTAAAAGCTGCTGTACCTTCACAACACAAACGGTGAACACTGAGCTCAGCAGTGAGCCTGATTCTGCGACAGCTGGTGCATCCTTCTGCTAATGCTCCCAGATCAAAATGGCACCCACTGACCATGTGCTCTCACAATTGCCAGTAACTGTGCAGCATGAGGGGAGGAGGTGCAGACAGAGGAAAGGGTGCCAGCCCTGCAATATTTTTAACTTGCTTAATGGCTGCACAGGGCTTTTTGATTCAATTTGGCCTCTTGCTTGCACCAGGAGCCTGTTGGTTACACAGCAAGGCTGCAATACCGGATGGCATTCCAAGTTAACGCTTGGTGGGAAGAGTCATCGCTTCAAAGTGTGATGGGAAAGGCAGCACTAGCCAAGCTGCCTGGCTCTGCTGGTGTTTTACCTCACGTTTGTTAACCTGGGGTGGTTCCTCAGGGCCTCTGCAAATGCCTTTGCTCCTTCATCTCCAACTTGATTACCCCACATCCTGGTGAAGAGAAGAAACAAGGAGATATCAGGTGTGCTGCCCTACTGCCCCTCGGCCTTGCGTTCTTCCTTTTTCTCTTCCCTCCTGCCGCCCCTACCCCCCCTTCCAATACTTCACAGTCTTTCAGGCTTGTGAGAAACCTGGCAGGTACCCTCCCTGCTGAGCCAGGCATGTTCCGCTCCTGCACACCACACCACCAGCCTCTGCTGACTCACCCGTACCCTAAGGCCACAGCACGGAAGCAGACAGCCTGCTGCAGCAAGAGTGCTTTTGGGATCACCTTGCTGTGCTGGGTGGTGGACCCTTATGGGGTAAAGGAGTCTTGTGGTCCTGTGCAGAGAGCTGCCGTGAGAAACACACCAAGTCCTAAATCCTATCATCTCCCTGCTCCGCATCTCCTCCCCATACCCCTGCTGCAGTTTTCCTGCTACCTGCTGGGCACAGACTGGCTTTTACACAGTGCAAACTACAGGTCTTGGGAAAGACTCCCCAGAGGCACAGGGACCCACACCCAAATGGGTGATTTTCTGAGCTGAACTGCTCTACAAGCTCCCCCTCTCCAGAAGAGTCTGGTAAAATGGTTAGAATTCCTCCAGTGTTACACCCAAGTGTTTCTCACCAGCTGCTAAGAAAAAGATCAAAATCTCACAGGAACAATATGACCCTGGGCTCTTCCACACACTTGTAAAGAATAGTTTTTCCAATGGCAAAACCACCCTTGGTAACACAAAGGGTTAAGAGAAGGTAATGTTGAAGGTAAAGCTGCAGAGGTTTCATCAACATTTAATAGCAGTATCTGGTCAAATCTTTTCTATGCAGAACAACCACTCTGAAAATTCACCCAGTATTATGAGCTTGAAAGCACCTCTGCTGAGGTATAAAGGTTTTTTTACAGGGATCGTGGCTTGATGACTCAGAGTCACACTCAGCTTGATGGGTAATTAGTTGGCAGCTCTTTTAAAATCAATTGAGCTTTGTGGTATCTAAACACGTCCACTTCCAGTAAAGTCCCTAGAATTTCCTTGTCCTTCAATTCCAGTGCAGTTTCTTATGTAAATGCTGAATTTATTTGTTTAAACATTTCTGTCCAAGCTATCCTAAATCCATTCGGAGTGATTATTTCCCTCCACAGGAGAAAACAGGAGTCCTTCACTGCAATTACAGCAAGTACAGTACAGTGGACCCAGCTATATGACAACAGAAGTGTGCATACTGTTAGCTATATTCGTGAAATGTTGTAGAACAACAAGACTACAGGCCAAAAATCTGATTGCTCAAATCTGATTTTCATATTTCAGGGTTATTATAGCCAAAGAGAGGTTTTAATTTCACTTATTTGTCTATTAGATTCTGAAAAAAATGTTCTCCTGTAGAGTGGAAAGAGAAAATGGGATTTTCTGGGGGGGGGAGGTGAAGAATAAAGAAATAAAAATTGAACCCTCAAGTCTAGCATCTCTCCTGAGACAGAGGACAGGGTTTAAAGGTTTATAGTACATTCAGACCTCTCTCCAGTAGGAGCAGACTCTCCAGTTTGGGACAGACTAGAGACAAGGATGATGGGAATTTCTTCTTATTCTCCCTATCAAGACATGATACAGAAGGTTTGACAATTAAAACAATGACACTCAATAACTAGGTACATTGCCAATAGTCGTAAAACCATCCAGGCTTTTAAAAATTACCAAGTATCTCTAGAATAGCTGTGTTGCTCTAAGGAAAGTGGCTATCTTTATATACTGTCCTCTTGTTAGTTTGTCTCTCCTTTAAGGTTCTGTCAGAACAGTGAAAAAGAACCCAAAACAAACATTGTGTGAACTGGAGAACAATAAAGCAGGCTCCTTTTCCTTCTGAGTGGAAAATGAAGCTGTGCTCCTGCACTGGTTTGTTCTAATGCCACTGTGGGGAGGAAGGAATGGCAGAAGGAAAGATGGTAAGAATGAAAGAAAGAATCCTAAGGGATTTACAGATGCCTTGCAAAATCAAGACCTGAGTTCTGCTTCTCAGCACTGGACTTACCCAATTTCAAACATTGTCTTGCTCTTCTGGATGGCCTGGGCAAGGCACTTTCCTCCTTCACTAGTTATTTTGTTTGCTCCTATTCTGCACAAAATACATAAATTGATGAGGTTCATCATTTACAACTGTACAGTTATTAGACCATCAGCTCAGAAAGCAATACAAGTATATAAGGCTAAATAACTCTAAAGGCTAGCTACAGTTATCAAAGATTAACTTGGAGTAAAAAAAATACTGCAGGCATTTGACCTTTGATTAAGAGACATAATTTTGTGTTGTCTTTTACGTATTTTGCACGTCAGCCTTCCAAATCAGAAGTATTACTGTAGAGTCTTTTTTCCGGTGCTCAGTATGTCAGAAATGAGCCTTAGGAGCTGATCTTCAAGACAAGACCCCCTGCCTAGTTTTTAATATAGCTCATAATACCAGCAGTTGCTGCAGAGTACATGAATTACATGCAGCACGTTTCATGATGCCAGAGGGAACAGAATATTTCTCGGCTGTGTGGCTCCAGAGGAGACTGCAGCTGATAAGCAGAGATTGTAATAATTTCAAGTCTTTGTGAACTGAGCACAGGCTATAGGTAGTGGCATAGGTCAGTGCAGCAGTGAGTGTCTCTGGCTGGCACTCCACAGAAGACCTGTTCTTTTCTGGTTTTTTGCTTACGTGGGCATATCAAATGGTTGGACTTGAAGAGATAAGTCTCAGTTGCATATACCTTGATGCAAAGGGCAAACCAAACCCCCAAACCTCTCAAGCCACTACATTTACATAAAGTAAAACGGGCTTGTTTGCCTGACTTCAGGCACATGAATATACACTCAATCTCAAAATAACCTCTGAGATTACTATGCAGCCTGAAAGTAACCATCTTCCAACAGGCTGTTTTGTGAAACTTCGACACAGTGCTTTTCTTACTAAATCTAAGCAGTGAAAGAACCAAGGTGCTCTTGGGTTTCAAAACTCTGCAAATATTACAAATGAGAAGGATATGGCTAGTGTGGGATTTCAGTGCAAGTTCGTGGTGGAAAAAGGACTAGAACCCAAGGGTCCCTGGCTGCCAGTTGCTACACACAGCAGCTGACATTGCTGCTGTTACCTCTATCTTCTGCTATGGTCACAATTAAACCATTAGTCAATGATCTACCTTTACGTCAGGTGTTGTGCATGGCCAGACACTCTTATCTGGGGAATTTCCAGGAATTAAGGGAACAACTCACCAAGTGAATTTGGGGAATTCCAGAGCTGAGGTGTGACACCAGCACAGCCTGACTCCAGTGGCCCATTAAAAGACAAGATATAAAGAAGCTTGGTGCTAAATCCAAGTGAATTTGCACATTGCAAGGGGCAGCAAGGTTCACACACCACTTAAACCTTACTCAGGTACTCAGACTGGACTTAGGTAAAGAACAGGTCTCATACTCTCCTCTTGCTTACTACTATGTTCTAGCAAAGACTGTGGATTCAAGAGTTTCACCTGCTGCCTAAGTTATATTTGATTTGAAACATTTTTTTTGTCTTTTTTCCACTCTCTCTCCTGTTTCAAGTTGCTTTACCATAATTAGGATACTGTAGAAAGGAGGAAAAAAATAATCCAACATACTTAACATATTCAAGGCTTGAACACTCTTCAATTAGTTTTGCAACATATTTGGCTCCAACATCAGTGATTTGATTGTTGTATAACCTTAAAGAAAAATCACATTGGTAAAAATAGATTATTCCTGCTGCTACTTTAGTATTTACAACCTGAATGTTTTATAACGCACGCATAGCATCCATCTTTTTTGTATGGCTTTGTACACATTTACAGTTGCTTATATTTCTATTTTGATGTACAATTCGTATTCTGAAGAGCTAGATATGAAATACAAGGAGCCCAGACTTTAAGTCCTGGGAAAATATTTATATAGTATTTTTAATAAATGGTCTCCCCAAGCAAACAAAGCTTCCCTTTATTCCTGTGTTCATACAGGAATAATATTGGCAGAAGAGCAGTCAGAACAGAAAACACCAGAAGAACGTATTTTCAGTCTTTTAAAAGTCATAAAATCCCCTTGCAAATATTACTGAAGATCAGATACCTGAGCAGATGTACTTACATTAGGGCACCGGAGGAAGGAGGGGATTCTTGGTATTCGTGTTCACTTTTCAAAAAGTCATTTTTATGTAGCTACTTAACCAAGAGCAGGGAGTCAAAGCTAACATGCCTTCCAGCTTCAAGTTGATTAAGAACTAATTAAGGTCTTAAAGAAATTGGTGCCAAGAACATGACACTTGAAACCATGTGTTTCTCATACTAGTCTCTACCAAGCTGTGTCTGCTTTGCATAGTTGAAATTAATCAGTTTACAGCAAAGAAACCAGAAGGCTGTAGCTATAAAGCTCTCTCTCCCCCCTCCACAGCTAGCAGAAGGCTTTAGGTATAAACCTAGCATGGCCACACAGTTCAGCAACCCAACCGTGGTCCACGCTGCATTACAGAAGGGCTCGATGTGAGTGGGAGGCCATCCTGGGAGGCAGCACGATGGGAGAGGAAGCCGAGTCCTTTACGCAGTGAACTGTTACGGGGCGGCAGCTGAATCATTTCTGGCACAAAATGCTGCTTTGCTTATGTTCAGTAAATGAGGAGGTAACTGTGGTTTCCACCCCACCTTTGCTGTGTCAGTACCGTCGGCATTGCAGTTTTGTTTCCTACTATCAGTATCTAGTGTTTTGCTCCCAGTTGGTACGTACCCCAGGAAAGTCACAATTTGGTACTTGGAGAGTTCTTCATACAAGATCCTTACTCCGTGATCTGTGACCTGATTTACACTGAGCCTGGAATGAAGGGAAAGAAAAGAAAATTTGAATTGATACAGATTACAAGTCTTCATCACCCATGAGTTAACAAATGACTGGAGGTCTATGCATTTTCCTCTGGTATTTCAACAGGTCCTTACGCCACATATTAAAAGCCATTAAAGGGAAATGTGATCTCAGTTTTGTATGGCTCACTTCAAAAACAAGAGAAAACAAAAAGCCCCAAATCTCCAGGGTAGTGCTCTGGAAGCTGTCCACAGAACTGAAAACAATAAAATGTAGTAAGTCAGAAACCAGAGACAAACACCTCATCCTCTTCCTGCACAAACTGTGATTGCAGGAAGAAATTCTGCTTGACACCCTAGCAAAAGCAAGCTTTCCAAACTACTCTTCTTGCAACCTTCTCTCCCAGTACCTGGTGAAAGCCAGGCATCTTGAAACTCACAACACATTCAGGCTTCACTGAATAAAGGTTGTGAAAAGCCTTGGCCAGGAAATAGAACTGCAGTCCCATGGGTGTGCTAGATGTTTCTAATTTTATTGTTCCAGCTAGACACGAAACAAATCAATGTCAGCCATTCACAGAAAAAAAATACTTCTTTTCAGTTATTTTGGTGGAGATTTTGTTTGTTCGTTTTTTGTTTTTAAACTTCTCAAGCCTTTTCACCTTGCCTAAATGGACAAGTTCTCGTGAGGCTTTCTAATTCTGATGAATCACATTTTCTGGGTAAAGCTGCCCCTGTGAAAACATTTTGACCAGCTTTAGTTTGTACACAGACTCTGAAGCTGAACATTCACTGTTGAGAATCCCTTATCACCAACTGCCTCCCTGGCTCTTGGTAGTTAGTAACTTGGTCACTTTGGAACGTACCAGCACATAGGAGAAATCAGAGCCAATTTCTACAGATCAGAACAGTCTGCTGCTTTGAAAGGGATGGTTAAGCTATTAGAAACCGCATTTCCTGACCTGCAGAAATTGGTCATTAGAAATCAAAGTTCTAACATCAGAAGAGCCATAAAGACAAAAAGGGAACCTAGCAGACTGGTTTGGTGCTGAGGATGGTGTTAAGATCATACTGTGCGTGGCATAATCACATGAGGGACAAAGAATGAAAGTCTGTCCTTTTCTTCTTTGTTTTGTCTTACATATGCATTTCCCCTCCAAGTTTCCTTATTGCTTTCTCTTGGGAGGTCAGCTGATTTGCAACTGACTGGAAAGAACAAGTGTCACTTGCTTTGACTTAGTCTTAGGGGAAAACAAGGCAGACCCCAGTCAATTAGGAGGAATAAATCCATTTATTCTAAAAAAAATTCTCATGAGGCTGAAGGAGCTTTAAAAAAGATCTATTTGAAGTTCCTGGTTTTATGCACCTAAATGTTTGGACAAGTATAGCTACATGGCACAACCTCAAAGGACTGGAGGTGGAACAATCTGGCCTGCGATGTTAGAGGTGGAGTTAGTTCTCCTTGATCACACTGAGCCATGTCCTTCCTCCACATCATCACAGGGAAACACCACATCTAAAGACTTCAACTACATCCTTTCAAGGAGCACTCCATGTTAGCTTTTGTTCGGTGAAAGCCAGACATCTTGGCAGGATGTAAAAGCAAGAAATTCAGAGCTTTTGATCAAGGGTTATTGTGAATAGTAGACTGTGAATAGTAGATCCTCTCTTAACCTAGGGCCTATGACCCTAGGGCAGAGACAGGCTCAGGCAATCTTCAGGTAATGGAGGAATCCCTTCCCCTCCCTTTCTTTTCCCCATAAAAATTCTCTTTCAAGACAAAACAGCTTGAGACAGAGCTGACTAACAGGTTTAAACAGTCCTGGCTTCTAAGGCCTTCTTATCACCCTTTCCATTTGGTTTCCGAATTCACAGCTTGTCTCTAGTCCTGCAGCTGGCTGAACAGGAATTTCAGAAGATCTGAAACTAATTTCCAGCAGCAGTAAGAACCCTCATCTTTCTCCACTTTCAAGATCAATTCCTCCAGTCCAGCAGTTTGTGCAATAAGCCAAGGATAAGCATGGACTTGCTTGCACAGGCTCCTACCTGATCACTGCAAGCTTGCTGAAACAAGGTAGCAGCTCTTTTACTCCATAGTCATTGATGTTGTTGTTGTCCAAATCCAGAGCCAGGCGCTTTTGAAAGTGATGCACAACAAAGGAAATGGCACTGCAGTCAGCAGAGTAGGCATTGCAGTATGTGAGCTTGATGTAATTGGCATGCATGTGTTTGGCAGCCAACTTCCCCACTTTCTCGCTCTGGGTCTCGTAAAGGCACCTCAGCATCCAAACAAAGTTGGGCTGGACCTGGATCTGATTGTAGTTGGGAAGCCTGGACCGAGTGAGGCCTTTCAGGTGGGATTTCATGCTCTCCTCAAGGTATGCAATGAGCACCTTTCTCTTCCTCTTAATGACTGCTGGCAAAACTAAATGTCTGAAGAGCTTCTGCTTGGATCTAGAAAGCAGGCCACAAAGAAACAGGTTGGTAAAATGAAAGTGTTCATTATTTCGGAAAGGATCCTCCCCTGCTAGTTGTTTTTTCAACCAAGGAATACGAAGGCAAATAGGCTGCGCAATCTCAATGGAAGAACATTCATTGAAAAACTGAAGTAACTCCTTGGCACCCACTTTCTCTTCAATAACCAGGAACAAAGCTGTGAAAAAAGACTGAAGGGTTAAATGCAAGAACTCATAAGTGGACTGATTGTTATAGCCGCTGTAACCTTTAACTGTCCTGAGAAAGCCCAATTGCAAATCTTCTTCAGAGATCCTCGCTGATGAGACCTCCTCCTGCTCGAAGATAAAGAAAGAGTTCTCCATCCCTGTGTATGCCATTTTACCCAAAGCTAGAAGAGTTTCCTTTCTTGATTTGAACGTCTCTGCTTGGCTTCTTGTGTTGTTCTTCAGCAAACTTGTTTTCAGAGTTCGGTTCAGATGGACTTCAATCAAGAGCAAAAATACATCTGTCAATGTAACAGAACAGTCTGGAAGCTCGTGGCTGTCAAACATGGAATGGAAGTGTTCATAGCATTTAAAGATAATCCAACAAAATAAAGGCACTGAACACAAACTGCAGAGATTGGGGTTAGCTTCCAACTGGTTCAATACCAGTGTTCGTTGCCCCTCATCTTTGAAAAACATGGCAGTGTATTCCTTCAGGTTATTGCTGGAGAAACCACGGAGCAACACTTTCTTTCTAATGATGTTTCTTTGGATCTCAGTTCCTGTCCTCGCTGTAAGAATTTTCTTGGATCCCTTAAGAAGCTTTCCTCTGAGAAGGCTTACTAGCAGCACCAGGGGGTGGATGGGTTCATTGGGCGAACATATCTCAGGAACACTACTGAGATCAAAGTTGGAATAGATCTCATCGAAGCCATCAAATGTGAAAAGAACTGTATGAGGGAATTGCAAGATATGATGGAACACCTCTGTGGGGTCCTGGTCGGGGTAGCAATTATATTTGAAGAGTAGGTCTTTCAAACATATGGCTTCATCTTCCTTAAAGCAACTAAACATCCTACATCGGAAACGGAAGAAAAATTTGGCTCCTATGTCCAATTCCTTTCTGGCCCAAAGGCTTTGTATCTTTTGCAGCAAGATGGATTTTCCAATTCCTGCGTCACCAAACACATAAATAGTCTCTCCGTCTTCATTAATTAGCCCAACTGCATCATCAAAAAGGGCTTCTAATTCACACACTTCACCAAGACTCTCATTGGTAAAACTGACCAGCTCCATGGTACTTTCAGAGTAGATTTCTTCGAGCAGCATCTCTTCCCTCTGAGCATACGACATAACAAACTTCGAGTCGCGTCCCAATTCATATCTGAGTTTCTGGCAATACCTGCTAACTAAAAAAACCAGTGAACTATTATTACAAAGACTATTATTAAAAAGTCCATGTACACAAAGAGCTCCCACCTCTTTGGGAACTGAGAGGGGATAATAAACTAAAAAAATTATCACGTAAAATTGGTTCTTTGGCAGATTGTTTCTATTTATTTGTGCTGTCACCATCATTCTCCTGGGAAATTTAGGTGCTAATAAAAGAGGTGAGGTGTGAGCCACCATTTCCTGAAAGCCATTACTGACACTGCATTGCTTTAAGGGGCTGCTCTCTTTCAGCTGAGACTCAAAGCCAAGCCCCTGACCTTTTGTTAAAAACTGTTTCACTCTCTGCAAAGGTTTCATGCTCACCAATTAGCTTTGACATCCACCTTTTCACTGTATTTATATTCTACCTGAAATTTCTAGCAGGTAGGTGATTATACTTTCCTAACTTGTTTGGTAATTTTTATTGTTGTAAATAGAAGGCATGCATTTTGGAAACTGGGTGCCAGGCACCTCAAAAATACTTTTCTAAGGTGACAAAAGAGAGTCTCAGTTATTATAAAACATTGGCTTGTGTTTTTATTGCAACAGAAACTTCATTTCATATAAGGGCAAAGTAATTTTTGTATTTACATAGTATGAAAAAGCTTCTCAAGAAGAAAAAATATATTTCTGCAATAGTTTGACTTTTGGTATAACTCATCACTTAGGATCATAGAATAGTTCAGGATGGGAGAGACTTCAGGAGGTCTCTGCTCCAACCTCCTTCTCAGAACAGGGTCATTTATGAGATCCAATGAAGTTACTCCGGGCTTTATCTAGTTGGATCTTGAACACCTCCAAGTATGAATGCTGCACAGCCTCTCTGGGCACCTTGCCTTGTTGCTTGACTGTCCTCATCATGAAATACTGGCTATGCCATTGCCAAAATATCACAGTGTTGCTAATAAATTGTAGCAGGGGCCTAGAAAAATACTACAGCTGGCACAAGGAGGTTATGCCATTATACTACATATCCACAAACAAATGCAGAAAGAACTTGACGTTAGCAAAACAGGATATAATATATCAACACGACTATTGTGTTATACATTGTGCCTTTTAATTATCTGGCTACCACTGCTAGCAAGCACAGTATGTGCACATTTATTATCCCTGGCTGAGCCTGCCTAGACTCTCTCACAGCACCTGGTCAGAGCTTCCTAAGTTAGTTACTAAGTTCCTAAGTAAGAGTAGTTCTAAGGAAAGTGATATAGATGCATGACCTTACCGGGATCTGTATTTACCACAGGTTTACTACAAATATTCTCCGAAGGCTCGTAACCTATTTCGTCCAGCCAAGGCTGAAGTTCATAGTAAGCATCAGTGACTTTCTGCAGGACAAGGATGAAATATTCTGAGACTTCTTCTCCCTTGCTCTGAACCAAGTCTAGAATTTTGCGAACCTGAAAAAACACCACATGAAAGATCACTGACACACAGCATCAACAGAGCATCAAAATCAAAACGGGTGCTTCAAAAACTTGAATTCAAAAGCTAGGTCTGAATTTGAACCATCACAAAACCAACTTTCTATTTGTATTTGGCTCAAGAGAGTTGGCTCTGCAAGTTAAGGTGTGAACTTGTAGCTAAATCCTGTGCTAACCAGAAACAAAACGGATAAATATCGCTCCTCAGTAGGGAACCCAAAGGATTTCCTCAGCCTGGCTAGACAGACTATTTTAAATCCCATGCTGGCTAAAATAAAAAAGAACGGGGTGGTTTCTCAATGCCCTAAAGTCACCTTCTGGTTTGTAAATATTCCAGTCACATTTAGATTTACCTCGGGATCCAGCCAGATCCAGAGTGGAGCAGTCAGAATCTCTCTCTGGATCTTAAATGCAGATCCACAACCCTACAACTCTTCCTTTTAACACAGCAACTCAATTCTGCAGGCTCTCTCTGTACAACAGATTTGTTGCCTGCAGCGGTTACTAAAACTGATGGATACCCAGCAGCGGCTGGAGCAGTTCACGACTCAGCGTTACCTCTAAAGGCAAGGCAGAATCCGATCTCTGTGCAACCAGCACAGCACAACTCTAGTACAAAACCCTCTGCAAGACAGAGCAATCATGTGGGGGCCCGTTTTGTGTCTCTGGATCCTCTTCTTGTTGGAAATGAAAGAAGACTTCAGTTCTAAACCAGACAAAGGTTTCCAGAGACTGTGGTCTCTTGTGAGCTTAAAGCAGGGTGAGGTACATACAGCACAGCAAAACCTGTGTTTGTTTTTTGACAATTTGTATGCTCTAAAAAGCGATTTTATGCCTTCCAGAGAAGCTCCCACAGAGTCCACTTGGCTTAGTATTGTGGCCTGCTCTGTCTCTGCTCAGACTCCTGATGCACAGCCTCCCCCTCAGCTTTGTTACAACGGTCCTGTATATTACGCTGAACAGTAAGAAATGGAGACGATCATACAGCATGCATTTATTCAGCTTTGACCCTATGCACAGGGTGAGCACTGTGTTACCATTTCAACTTGCCAGCAAGAATTACTATTTTATGAATCTGCACTGTTAGTGAAGTCCAAGGTCTCTGAATTGTTTATGGTTTGCCTCCCTCTAACTGTGACACTATTATGAAGCTGCATGACTGGCTGGTCAGGGAAACAGATCAGGAGTTTGTTTTAAATAATGATGCAAAGAGCAACAGTGTACATGTGATAATCTTCTCCTATCAAAACACCAGCAAATAATTTTTGCTACCGATGTCCAAAGATGACTCAAAAACCCAAATGTGCCAGGATATATCAATTTTCCATGCAAACATTTACAACGTACATAGGTCTTTACAAAGAGATGGGAGGGTGTGCACATAGACAACACACAATCATTAACTTTTAAAATAATACTTAATTTCTGTCTCTCCTCCACTAAAGCGGAATGATCTGTCCACAGCACCCTGAAGTAGATCTTCCTAGCAATATTCCGTACAATAACAAAGGCTTGTTTCTAGCAAGTTGTGTTCTAACAGCCAATGTGGTCACCTCCTTACCAGAGGACAATGCTGCAGTGCAGGAGAAAGAACAGCAATTATCACCCTGCTAAGCAGTGCCAGCCGTGCTGGAATGAGATGTGCTGGAGACACTTGTACAGAAGGAACGGAGCGGGGAGACTCCAGAATAACAGAATAGAGAACACATTAGAGGTAGAATTGCCAGATAAACCCATAAAACTTGGTGGTAAAGTGAAAGTAAAAAAACCTTATGCCAGCTAGTGAAATAAAAAAAACAAACCATACCTTGTCTGCTTGAGTTGGAAATTGGACAACAATCTCTGCATCCTCAGTGGAGAAGTAGTCATTCTTAATCAAGTTGTCAATCAAACACTGCGTGTTTCGGATTCTACTGACCAGAAGTTCTCGGTATACCTTCAGCAAAGCAATGAAGGATGGAGGACTTGCTCCTGGAGTTTTTTTCACAGAAATCTCCAAGTTAGGACAAAGTTGGCCTTCCATAGTTGAGATAGCAAGAAGCTGCTCTGCCTAGCCTCATCTTTGACAAACTGCCCATTTGCAGTGAGAAGGCAGCTTGGAGTTAACTTTGGGGAAAGAGGCAGCGTGTCCTTCACATTACCAAGCCTGTAAAAAGTAATTGCATAGAACCTCAATTTAAAACCTTATCCTATGCAGATACACCCTTCAATTAACCATCAAAGAATACTTCCACCTGTGTGTAATACCACAACGAACTTTATTAAGAAAAATCTCTGATTTCTTCCTCAGGTACTTGCATTTATTTGTTCATGTTTTGGGAAAAAAATACGTACTGCCCGCAGTCCCCCCTCTAATACCAGCACTTTACTGTAGCTTGCCTCCAACAACACCACTGGCATCTGCTTTATTAACTGCCTGTTCTTAGTGCATAATTTAATATTTTTTTTATTAGCTTTTCATGTTTCAATTGACAAAATAGGGCATCTGTCCAAGCATATCTGGACAAGGAAATAAACGGAATAAAATTATGTTTCATAGCAATTAATTTTGTAGGAGGAATTAATTTATAGTAGCAATTTCACTTTGCTTTCTCTTTGTAACAGCAACAGAACCTGTATAAAGTGTTGCTGATATGATAACTGTCCCTGTAAGCAAGGCCTTGCAAACTCTGAGACAGTTTTAGCTAAACTAGGAAAAGTGTTTAGCTTCAGGGCATCAGGTTTGAGAGGCAGCAGTAAGACTGTGGGAAAACCACTGATCAGAGGTTTCTGTTAAGACAGCCAAGAGTAAAATGATGCTAACAGTGAAATTGCTGCTCTAGGCTTCAGAGCTAATACACTACTTAAGCGCACAGACCGCTCACACCTCCTAAAGATATTGGTTCAGACAGCTTGTAAAACAATGACAATGTCATTGCATTGGTTTAATTTGGTTAATCTTATCAAACTCAGGTGAGTAACCATAAAAGTTAAAAATACAGCTTGTCAGAATCTGAAAAATAATCCTGCAGAAAGGACTGAAATAAGTTATTGTAAATACACAAGATCTCATCCCTAGTGATCCACACAAAATATCTGGACCTCTCCTTGAGCAGGAATTGCACAGAATGACTGAATTCACAGATTCTTTCCCCATATAATGAACTAGGCCTGGAAGACAGCATCAAAAATTAGATTCATTACTGTATTGGACATCCAACCCATCTCCATCTTCATAAAAGCAAGAGACTGTACATAATACAGCTTGTAACCAAGATGTCAATGTAAAGCCTGTGCAAACATTTAAGCTTGAATGCCCGACCTCAGCCCCTGTATGTACACCCAGAGACACAATGTGATCATTAACTCAGACAGCTATGGGCTCAGGAAACACTCTCGCTGCTGTAGAGATGTTGTTTAGAAACCATACTCCTTAGCATGAACGTTCTCTCCCTGTCTGCAAATATATATACTGCGTATGCCCTTGTTCTCCATACCACCTCTTGGGAGCTCTTTCTAGACGGCCATTTATTCCTATTTTTCTTGACAAGGCATAAAGCAGTAGGAATCAGGATCAGTATTACTAAGGGGTCTTTTTTAAATCGCAGTTGATATACCATATAGCAGGCATGAAGTTATATTGTGATATAACAGCTCAGCAAGTTCATGTAGGTACGAACCTTGCACATACAATTTCCCATGCAAAAAGCAGATTTTCTACAAGATCACAACCAAATCACCTCCACATAGATGATGAGAATTTGCATGATTAACACAAATTACTGGCACCCTCCAGTAACAGGTAAAACCTACTGTTGCTTCAGCGGGTCAAGAGATATTTGGAAGAATGCTCTTAAGATTCTGATTACAGTCGTATTAACAAAAACAAAACACAAAGCCCTTCTCCAGCAATTCTGTAAAGGTGCCAGCTCTGCTGCTGCTGCTACAAAATTCTCACAATTTCCCAAGATGTTTACAGTGCTGGCAAACTTTCCAAATACTCCCCAGCACTCCTCTGACAAGCTACAACTGAGCCCTGCCAGCTCAGATTCTTCTAGGTGTCCTGCTACTGGAACAAACTAGTTTCTATGAGTTTTCCATACCGGAAGCTGCAGCCTGCACCACCGTAGGATCTCCTGCTTGATGCTGGGGAAAGACAGTTTATACTACTGCATTTAATTGATACTACCTATCTACACTTCCAAGCACAAGGCAAACCAGCTTAGCTCCTCTGATCTCAGGAGACCAATAGGTCCTAACTTACAGTTGCTGATCTGCACAGACGCAGATAACTGCATTAAGAGTTGAGCCCTCCAAAGGCCGAGACCAGGCAAATTCTATAAATCCCCAGCACAATGGTTTTGGATCACAGCCAACTCCAAAACTGCAAAACTCTTTCAACCAAAGGGAATGTAACCAAGTGATGTGACTTTCTTACCACATGAGTAAGTGACTGCATCCACTCAGACAAATCAACCTTTCATTACGCCATTCACATGACCCACCAGATGAAGTGGCTGATTTCTGAGTCACTCAGCTTCCTAGAAGCGACACTGGCACATCTCTTTGTTCAAGAAAGCTCATTCCATAAATGAACTCTATCATGAAGACCAAACAATGTTGAAAACATCGTTTACGCTAAAGTTTTTGCAAGCTTTTTGTTAAAGAGATAGAGTCACCTTAAAATACATGCAATAGAAATATTAACCCTTTTCTTTCAAGATACTGCATCTACCTAATGTTCCCTGCTTGCTTTGGTTATTCTAGGACCACATTATCCTAATGCATTTTCTTTCTTCCTTCTTTGTGAGAAGAACTGAAATAAATATCCAGGAAACCATAATAATGAAGCAATGTGCTGTCATGTGTACAAAACACACAGAAGTATTTTCTTACTTTTTCAGATCCATCTACAAAACAGGGCAAGAAAAGCAAGAAGAAATACAGGAAAAGGACAACGTGGAAAAAGAAAGATCAGAAGGTCTCAAAGATGCCTGCCCTGGATCTAAGTCCAAGCCAGTACGGAATCTGTTTGCTACTGGGAGGGGTGTGCGTAAGTGTGTTGCAGGAGTCAGCATGCTCCCTTTCACATAGGGTGATCTGCAAGAGTGGAGAAAAAAGACAGAAATCAAAAAAGAATGTAAAGTGAGGTTAAGTATCAGGGGAGAAAAGGAGAAAGAGCAAAAATGCCAAGCAGGGAAGCCATAGCTGCCAATATGAATTCCGTGCATGATGACGTACTCAGTGATATTATCTGTGGCAACATTAAATTTAAGGTAAAAAACCCCCACATCACCCAGCACTGGATATAACAGTAATTTTCATCAGTCTCTTTTAACAAGAAAAAAATGGAAATTTCCACCATCCATAGGCTACAAAAACACCACATCAGATGAGCAGCTGAACACCTTAAGCGGCGCTGGAACAGAAAGACCTCCTGCCACATGTAGTTAAGATCAAGGCAGGTATGAGCACGTTTGTAGCAACGTGTACCAGCTATATGGAGAAACTTCAGGTCCTACTCAGACTGAAGTAAACACAAACGTTTTCTACAGTAGCAGTTCTAGGTGCAACAGCACCTAAAAGTCCTGATCAACGCGAGAAGCGTGCTTGTTCTCTTGGAGAAAGACACTGCCCATAAGATTCTGACATACAATTCCGTTTTGCTTGGGCATGGGGTTTTTTTTTTGTTTTTTTTTGTTAGTTTGTTGTTTGTGGTTTTGTTTTGGTTTTTTTTTTTTTTAAACATGAGGCCAAGGTGTTGACATCATGACAACTTACCTGCGAGTCCCCCACCTCTCTCTCTGGCAAGTGTGCCAGGTTCCACAGTGCTTTAACATGAGCCTTTTCAGTAAGGGATCACAAAGTTACAAAGTACTAAGTCTCTTGTACAAAGACCTGTTAGTTTCACAATGCTAGGTTACACATCTGCTGTGTTTAAAAGTAAATGCTTATGCAGCTTATAAATACGCGTTGAAAGCTTTTCGTTGCTCGAGTGCATATAACGTTCTTTGCCTTATCGTGCGCACTCCAGATGCTGGATTCATTTCCAGTGCAATTCTCATGACCAATGTAGCATCAGTCATGGGGACGCTGTTAGAAAAGACTGAGACATACATTATTCTATGATTCTATTATTAATGTGAGACACCTCAATGCACTGACCAAGGCCTAAGAACATCCACTGTTGAGAGCTACTGCCTCATTTCTGGAACTGTTCCATTTCTGAAAGAGCTAATGAATAAAATAATTTTTCTTAAAGCTCTTAGAATCCTTTGTAAAATATCACTAAGTTACTGTAAAGACAGATCACCTGTTTTGACAGCAACAGCTTGTGAATACATTTATTTAGAGAAATGAGCATTATCAGTGCGGTTTGTACACAGAAAGGTGTGTACACTGGGAGAAAGGGAAAGATTTGCAAGCGTGACAGAGCAGCTGAAACAGCAGAACACCTAAGGAGGAATGGAGAGAAACAAGAGAGATGATACTTGGGCAAAGCAGGAGTCGAATATGGGGAGACAACAGGATAGATGTTTATGGGGAAAAGCTTCCCATCCGGGAACAGAATGGAGTTCTTGTTCCTGAGAGGAAAAATAAAGAAACCATGATTTACTCAAGAGGCTGCCAATGACATTGGAGAGGAAATTCAGTTAGCCATTTTGAGGACAGCATTTCGGTCAGGTGAAGAAGACAGAGAACAGACTACAGGAATGAAAAGGAACCAGAGAGCAGAGCACTTGCCCATCAGTTGTAAAGGCAAAGAAGAGAAGAGAAAGAAGACAGGGCCCTGGCCAAATGAAGTGTCAGTGGGGACTGAAGTGATGTGAGAAGCAGCAGCAACTGTGGCAAGAGAGGCATAACATAAGCCTGCATAACTGAGAAGAACAAAGAGGAAGCAAGATGGGGATCAGGCCAGGGATAAGGAGGGAAATGAAAAAGGGAAATGAAATTTGTCATAGTAAGAGGTACAGTAAAAGCATCAGTGCTTACAGCAAGGTTTTGTATAATCCATGTCAATAAGTTGCAGTGGTGCTGATGGCCTCTGCATTAAAGCATTGGCATTTTTATCTAGCAGGTCTTCTGACTTCCCTCTATTCTCAGCATTGTGCAAACATACATACATTTATATCTTTCCTGGCCTTGCCGTTCTCACATCCTCTTTCCATCAAGACCTCCTTGCTCTTCTAACAAAACTGCCACGTCTGTTCAACTTCAGTGCTGCAAGTCCTCTGGCAGTGAAGAATACAATGGCTTACCACAACAAGGTCTTGCCAAATGTAAACACTGTAGATAAAGGGGCTGAAGGGTCTAACAGCTAAAAACCATTTTCCCTTTTGGGTGAACTAGGGAACTCACTCCTCATTGAGCTGGCTGCTCCCAAGGAGACTGTGTGGGATGACGCAGTAAAGGCAACACAAGGAGCAAATTAATTAACAACTGTCCTTTAAAGCAGCTGATTTAAAACTGAACTGGATTATCTCTGAAGAGCTGAAAACTCAGTCAATACTACTTCTCCTATAGTCTTGCTATTCTGAAAAAAACCTGTTCCTCTAAATTGCCTGTGGGGAAGAAAAAAAAAGTCCTATGCCACATACCTAGCTATCAGTAGCCAGTAGCTGCAATATCTTCAGGATTTTCATAGCACCTAATAGCCAGCTTTGGCAGAACAGCGAAGAACACATGCAAGCCTCAGTGCCAGCCCAGGGCTGGTGCAGTCCCTGTTGGCATAGCTGTCTCTCTGTAGCATTCAACATGCAATTACTCTTTGAGATGTAGCTGTATGAAAATAGCATCTCATTTCACGTGAAAATCTGTGCTCTTTGTGTCACCAAGTCAGATTTGTTTCCCCGAGAACAGCTATTTTACAGCGCCAGCCACCCCACTGCACAGTCATTACAGCAAGAGGCTTGGAGACTTTGCCATGCTTTTTCATTAACAACTATCATCTAGACTCAGACGGGTCAATCTAAACTCAACTTTTTGCTGTCACTGGGAGAGACAGAAAAGAAACTGGTTTTCCACATCATATTTCATGTGTGCCACAGCAACCAGTCTTTGACTATAATAAATGAGTAAGACAGAATGTATTTCCATTACAGCAGCTCTCACTTTTAAAAGAACTTCAACTATTTTACATAGTTCAAAACCAGTAAAAAGTGTGTAGAGATTCGAAGCAAACAGGCACATATACTACACAAGAAGTCTGCATGTTTTGATGAGAAGCGATGCGACGTACTTCCCAAAGGCACTAAAAAATAGCCTTTTATTTTTATAGCACAGACGGTGCATTGGTAGCGCTTGTACAGAGTCCCTGTACTGATCTTAAACGATATTCCATATCTATGAGTTAAAACACACTCATCATACCCCAGTTTACAACCTCTGTTTCACTATCAGCATCGATGCTACATATGTCAACAAATGCCCTGGGAGACACGCATTAGCGTCACACTAGCGTAAATCCATTACAACCCATGTAATTTTGCACTGCTCTGGGGTCACCGAGATCAGAATCTTTCAGTGATTCCCCCCCCCACCCCTGCCTCTCTTTCTCCTTTGAGCGTAGCATAATCTTTCACAGCCATCCCTAGTTGTCTGGAGACCAACAGGTATCAAAGAACACAGAAGAAACTATTTCTGCCTCCGCGTGGTAAACTGACAAGCTTTTGTTTAAAAGGCTTTTACAGAAAGAGTCATATCGCTCACAGGTTTTGGTGCTACAGTTCTTAACAGCTTATTTTTAAAGAAACAGAACTTTGCATACACAGTTTGGATGAATTAACAAGCCCCTGTCAAAAAGATGTTACATGGCTCCCCGAGAACTCCCTTCTGCCGGGAAAAGTGCAATTAATAAGAAGGAACCACTACTGGACAGCAAAGCAACTTTCTCTAACCAGAGACACCTCTGGGATTTTTCTTTTTTAAGAGATAGAGAAGGAGGGGTACAATTTACTGCTATATTTAAAAAAAAATGAAACTGCTCCTCTACTGTTATTTACTGTTTTCACGTTCAACCCGCAGTTTATTCTGTGATTAAAGCTGCAGCCGATGGATCAGCATAATCACGGCTCTCCTACTTCGATCTCGCAAGCTTTGCTCCCGTCAGTAACAGCAAACCGTCAGGTTTACGGCAAGTAAATGTCTTGGTTTTTAGCTTTTGGGTTTTTTTTCCTGTTTTCCCCGTCGCTCACGGGAAAGGCGAGGCGGGCTCCACGGCGGGAAAGCGATGGCTCCCGCCCGGCCCCCCGCCCGGCCGCGGGGCGCTCCCTCCCTCCCGCCTCCTCCGCACTTCAGGACCTCGCCACCCTTCCCCAAACAGCCTTCAGGAAAATTACATCACCGGACAGCATCTGTAACAGTATTTATTCCTGGTAGCGCTGCTGTATTTTGGATGAAGGCGCCGTTTCCCTCGCCGAGGAGCTGCGAGGGGGGCGACACTGCTGCCTGTCCCGGCCGGCGGGCTAACCCCGCTCCTCACTCCCCGCCTCACACCCGGCAACCTCCTCCCCGGAGGCAGCAGGGCCCCTGCTGAAGAAGCACGAGAAAGTCCCGAATTTTCAGTTCGGGAGCGCTAGAAGTGCAGCGAGAGGCAGACGCCCCCGGGCCGCAGCCCTTCCCCTTGCACCTCGCAGCCTTTCACACGCTAACAGAGAAACTCTGGTTTACCAAAAGCAGCAACTTTTGATTTACACCCTCCAGCCCCCTCCCGGCGCCAGCCGCTGCCCCGCTGCCTGACGCCCCCCGTCGCTCCGCACCGCCCACCCCTCACGACATGGCAGCC
>VWZZ01002701.1:254961-282581 GCA_013399095.1 Psophia crepitans
GTAGGGAGCCGCGCGATGCGCAGGGCGCGTTTCCGAGGCCGCGCGTGCCGCGGCAGGGAGCGGAGCCACGCACGGCCCAGCGTATCAGCCGCCTCTCGGGGCGGGAGCGCGCCCCCAGCCCCGCCGAGCGCAGCGGGGAGAGTTACGGGTCCACGCTGCGGGCGTCCCGGCCGCCTGCCGGAGCCCTGTGCGCAGCGGCGAGTTGTAAACGGCTCCGTGAGAAGCGAGGCGGTGCCGCTTCACCCGGCCGGGAGCGCGGACGAGCACAAGGGGAGGGGGTGCTGGGCTGCAGACCCGTGCCCGTCTCTGGCTCGTCCTTTCCGTGCAGTCCGGAGGGCAGAGCGGCCGAGCTGAAGCAGCTCCTTCTTTAACGCCGCGCGCCGCGCTCCGTTTGCATCCCAGCTTTAGTTCTCCCAGCACCGGTGTGGGTAAATCCGGATTCATCATAAAACACATGAAGTGGTAAATGTGGTTCTGCTCCTTCATGACTAGCAGTTTTCTAATTTTTTTTCCTTAAGTAGGGATAAATATTTTAGGGTGAGGGGCAGCCATCGTGGTCGCTTGTCGCACGGGTCCTAGCGAGACTTCTTCTCTCCTTAAAACTGGTAGGTGAACGTACCATCTGAAAAGCTCCTTCTCGTATATAGTTTTGGTCACCTTTCCCTAAGGAAATGTGAACTCTGCGAGAAGTGTCTCTTTCCTCTTCCAGCAGCTTCTGGACCATTGGCTAATTTCAACCAGAAAGCAAGAGGTGTCAAAGATAATGAAGTTCCTGTTGCTTTCAAGAAAACAGGCAGAGATGGCTGTGAGAGGGTAGGGATCCCACAGGAGAAGCTTCCAGAGGGCCCACTAAGGCCCCGGGGACCAGGCCTGCCAGAGGGCAGGTTTTTCCAGGCGTGGTTTCCAGTTTGGCTTTGCTGGGAATTGTTCCTTGTGAGCCAAGGTGGACGTTTCTTTCTAAGTGGGAAAATCTTACATAGGAATTCTAATGAAGCATGTAGCAATTGTTACTTTTTAATCTCAATATGACCATCTTCTGAAGAACCCACCCAACCAGCCTTTCCTAACAGTTTTTAAATTATTGAAACTTTGGACATTCTGGGAAAAAAAAAAAAGCAAAGCCATTTATTCTCAACACTTGGGGTTTCAACAACAATTTCGATGTTTTTCATTCAAATCGCATGTATATTTTGAATGAGGAAACCCAGTTTTCTCCTAAAACTTGTGTTCCTTCTCATGTTATTCAAATCAAGACTTAAGTGTCGCGAAGTCAGATGATTGAAAAACGAGGAGACCAAGCCTGTGTGTGATCTCATGGCTGGGTTTGTGCACGCGAAAGCCTTCATTAGCTAAAGCAGTCGGCAAAATTACAGTCAGATTTATGGAAGGAGAGTCTGTTTACAACATTGTCATTCTAAGTATTCAATCACTCAAAAAGGCATTTTTGAATTAACATCTGTTCAGGTTTCTGGTTTTTGTGGCATGAGGTGAATACCAAGCCTATTCTGTGACCAAGGAGCAGTGGCCAGTATTTCCAGGAGCATGGTTTTGGTGTGTGTGGTGTAAGTTGGTCTTGCCTGTTCTAGGTACAGCATGACACTAATTCAGATGCTATTGAGGTAAAACCTAGATTTATGGTGTTTAGATTAATTTTGGTGTTTAGACTAATTAATGATTGAACTAAGTCAATCAATTTGCACTTCTGAAGCCCGTTTCTTTCCCAGCACGACCAGCGGCAATTTAGAAACAGCACATTGAGCTTCTCAACTATTCATGAGGGTGATAGATATGAGAGTTGGATTGAAAGGGCCAACACTGCTGGTGTGGATCAGTGTCACAGTGATCTTTGGCTTTAAACTATCTGGAAAACATAAACCTCTACTCCCTACAGCTTTTATTAAGCCTTTTTTATTAAAGCCTTTATTAAACCTATAATTGTTAGAGCACTCAAATGCTGCTGTAAGCCAGTAGGCAGTGAGATGGCCAACGTCCACTGCAGAGCACTGAGCAGCTCATAGAAATGAGGCCTCCTGACTCTCCAGAGCATGCAAAGCGTACTTGAAAGAGGGAGCGTTAACTCTGAATCCCACTGTCAGAAAAACGAGGTTTTCATTGCTGCAAACACCAGTGTTCCTGCTCATCAAGAATCAGCCTCTAAATTGCCTGTATCTTCTCACCATAGCACCGTGATGTGGTACAGCTTAGATTGCTCTTTGTTTTCATACTCTCAGGCCTGAGATGGAAGAAAAATACTTCTGCCGTGAGCCAAAAAAAGGGACAGAAAGTCATGAGGAAGCCCGCTGAGACATGCTGCAGGTATGACCCTTGGAGAAGCCCCAGCCTGGGTCTCCCTGGTGCCAGCAGCAGCAGTGTGGCCAGTCTGATGGTGAGACAACACAGGAGGGAAGCAAATCTGGTCTGGAGGGAAAGCTTTGGAAGCCTTTCTGCTGATGTACATCCAAATCATGGCCAAATGGCAGCATGTGCATAGGGCTCTGTGGGAGGACCTTGCTTTGAAACTGCATTTCTAGTTGAAAAAAAGAGGGCAGATGGTGGGAGGACCTTTCCTGTAGCAATTTAAGTAGAAACATGCAGGGCTTTGATGGTATTCCTGGATTTGAGGCTTCTGCTGGTTCACGACCTTGTCAGGTGACAGTTAACTCCCCTGGAGAGGAGGGTGTTTAAATGAAACCCTAAGGTTTGGTTTGGTTGTTTTTTTTTAAATTAAATCAGTTCTGGAGTTGCAGGCTGTCTCCAGAGCAGCTGACATGAGACCTCTGTTAAACCTGTTTGAAGCCCCAAACAATTTGGAGGCATTGTTTCCCCTTGGATGTAACTACAAAACCTGTGCAGAGTAAGCAGTCAGGAGTATGCCTCCTGTTTGGGAGCTTCCCAAACATGGGGGAAAGCTCTAGATATCCACAGCTATTTGTGCATTGTCTGTGGAGGAGATCAACCAGGTTATTTATGCAAAGAAAGCAGGAATTTGTTTCCATCGGTTTTTTATCCCTGGATGCAATATATTCCTGAACATATGCTACTTAGGTTTGGGGGAGGAAGGGGGAAGGGAACTAGGAAAAAATAAAATGCAGTAGGATACATTAACCCTGCTGAAATGTCTGCCATTCACTCAGCGTGCCTCCCCATCACTCCCTCTCTGCCCCATCGTTGTCACAGCATGAGCTTTAATTAATATTGAAGGAAAAAAGGAGAACCTGGAGGAATAATAAGGGCAGCTGATGCAAATGAACTGCGTCTGCAGTCCTCCCCACAGCTTTTCTCTCCTCCCTGAGGAGCCCTAGTAGAATGTGCTCTGCAATTAGTATTTCATTGAAATTATATCTCTCTTGCCTGCAAGACGGTACAGCTAGTGGTGGCTTCTTAATACAGTGTGCAAGGTCCAAGGGTCTGCAGAGATTTCATGTCCATGCAAATGAATGCAAATGATTTAACAATGTCTTGTGGCGTTGCTGTGCTTGTCTCCTTCCCTACAAAACAGGGACCGTGATGTCCTGCAGGAACCCAGCCTCCTTCCCTGCCCTGCCTGATGGAATCGCCACTCACCCACGGGGCTCATAACCACGCTGACCAGGAGGAATATGCATCACTCATTTTGCAATTCTGTTTTTATACATTTCCACAAATAGTATGTGCAGTCATTTAGGAGAGATGAACTATTACAGTGGCTGCATCTGTGCAGGTAAACACTTGCCCTTTTTTTATGGCTCTGGCCAATGCCAAAGTGAGTTTTGGCCCCTTCCTGAGGCAGCCCCGAGCTCTCCCTGGCTGCTGTGAATTCAGTGTGGTCCTGAGATGTCACCGCGTGGTCTGGGCTGTTCGGGGTGGAGACATGGCAAAGGGAAGGGAGAGCCACGTGGATCCCCCTTTGTGATCAGACATTGGAAGGAGGAGGGTGTGTATCTATGTCTTGTTTTTGCTTGTACCTCCTGGAGCCCAGGTCTGTACAGACACTCTGTGACAAGCCTCTTGCTTGCCTGAACTCCTTCTAACTCTTAAAGGGACAAAACATATGTGTTGGGTTTTTTTTTTAAAAAAAAAAGCTAAAAATTTGATGTGCCTGAAATCTATACACATGAAAAGTGGGAGACCGCTTTTGCAAACAGATCCCAGTGTGTGCAGTCCCGACATGCAGCTGGCTTTAGTCCCTTTGGCTTATGAGGGCAGCTGCTCTGCCCACAGACCTACAGGTACTTGCAGGTGTGACTTCAGCAATTGGTTTGAAAATTTTGCTAAATATTACATCAGTTTTCAAAGGCAGAATGCTGGCTTGTACTGCACAGTCTGTACCTGAGGCCCAGTTTTTCATCTTGTATATGAGTGTATGGTGGGAACAGCTTCATGTTGAATTTCTGCTCATCTTTGTGTAAGTAAACTCAAAATCTGGCTTCTTTCCTATGACCTAGTGTTTTACTTCTCCCACTGTAAAGCTCTTCTGAATGATAACAATTCTCTAGTGATACAAAGCAAATGGTTACAGGAGATCTTGTCAAAATAGTTTCCCTTGTTACTGAAATCTCTTAGTTTGCTGTGTCAAGAGGATCTTGTCAGTGTGATGTTTCTGTGGCCTGTTGTCTCAAGGTGCATTAGCATCTCCCATAGCAGAAGCGATTGCTCCTTTCGGAGGACCAGTTTGCATTGCTGTCAGCCTCTGGCAGAGACTTGTGTCTCACCAGACACCAAGCAGGTTGTCTCTTCAGGCTGTTGAGTACTTGAGAATTTTTTTTCCCCAAGAGTTTTATGACTGTCCAATGTAGACTAGCAGAAGAGGAGGCTGTATCGTGCTGTCTTTAGGCAGCCCTGCTATTTAGTGTCCATTTTACAATTTGTTTCTGATTTTTTATTATATTTGTTATTTCTTATTATTTACAATTTAATGTTAATTTGCTTTCTTCTCATCCTTTTACCTTCTGTAGGCCAGGAGCACTCTTGTTTTCTTCTTCCTTTCGTTCTCTTTCAGTACAGGAAAACTATTGGATAAATTTAGTTCCGTGTGGTATTTTCCAGTCCTGTATTAACCCTGTGGCTTTACATTTGAACCCTGCAGTGTATTTCACACAAAGTAGGTTGGTACTTGTCCTTTTGCACTGCTATGTCTGTAACCATTTCTGTGCTGCTCACCTACAGCCTGCAGAAGACATCACTTAGCTCCAGCCACCCTGCAGGAACGTGCCTCGTGGCCACGTGCTTTCCCAGAAGCAGCATCGTTGCCGTTTTTGGGCTCTGAGGGCCGCTCTGTCCTGGGAGGTTTTGGGGTGGAGAAGGGCAGTAGCCCTGTTCACACGTGCAGTGCTAGCGCTGTGACAGAAGCGTGTGACAGGGATGCCAAAACAGGCCCTGGTTGTACCACTTCTCCTAGTTCTGCCCAGACCTCACAAAACATGGTACAAGTCCCCACTGAGTGCTTCTGGCCAAAAATGTTTTAGCAGTTACTGGTAAATTTAATTCAGTCCTTCCCTAGGCTGGTGGCCTGGGTGGGTGTTTTTGTTGTGGAATAAAAGTGGCACTTCTTTTTCACTTGTTTTAAACTCGTTTCAGCATGATGTGAGCTAAACCAGAAAAATCCCTGCATGTCAGAAAAAGAGGTCAACCCCCAGCATTGCATTGGTTTGACAACAGCAGTTTGACTTCGCGCCGTGGTTTACCGTTGCTTTGCTCTTCTGTGTGAGCAGATCTATGAAACTGCGACAAGGCTTTGTCCAGCTCAGCGGCATGGCACTTGACGGTGGTTAGGGGGTGGGCAGTGTTTTCCCTACTCTGGCCATATGACGCAAAACCAGGAGGGGAAGAGAGCAGGCTGAGGGCAACCTCTGTATCGCCAGAGAAGATGGGGCAAATGCTCCTCTGCCTTCTACAGGCACATCTCAAGGAGAAACAAAAGTAATTCCTTTGTCCTTCAAAGCTGTTTTTCTTCCCATCTTGCACTCCTATGTTGTTGGTTTTGAATGACCGTATTCTTAGCACTTGTGATGCAGCACCCTGCCTACCATCCCTCTCCCCTCATTTACCTCATTCTTCCACAGCCTCTGCTATTGCATCGGGCATGCGACCCGTGGAGCAGGCAGGTTGCATCGGGCATGCGAACTCTGGAGCAGGGCAGAAGGAAAAACTTGCCAGAGGGAAGGCTGCTAGTACTTCTTTGCTTTCTTCACTAGATGAACCTTCCAGGGTACCTCAGAGATGCATCATGTACTATCATATTTCTGTTACCACAAGGGTCTCCTGGGTAAAAAAGCCAGAGAAGTCATCCTCAGGCTGTCCCTGCAGATCTCTTCTTTAAAATTCATTGTGGGACTCACATAAAGTCACCCTTCCTTTGGTTTCTGCCTGTGTTGGTACGTGGTGGTGCACGCACCCTCTCTGACTCCAGTTACGGTGCCCAGGAAGGTAAGCCTGGCACATAAAAAAGCTAACCCCAGCAGCTTTTGCTCTGTGCCATTTGCTGTATACTTGCTTCATCTCTGCTCTCATCATTTTGTTGCAGAACAACAGCTGTGGAGAGCTGGATTTTGTTTCGTGCGGCCCCAGACTTTGTAGTCGGTTTTCCTAAAGAAGCACAGCTTGTGCTGTCACATCATATGCCTACGCCACTGCCCGTGCATCCTTCCATCCTGGAGACTGCTGAACACGTTAGGCAGCTCCTTCCAAACCTGCAGAGAGGTACTGACCCCTGAGACCATACGTTCCTGTGAATTCTAGGAAAGGGAGAAGCTGGGGGAGAAAAAAAGGCTCCAGCAGGGAAAGGCCGCAGTTTGAGTACGGCTGCTTTTAGGCAGCAGAGTCCCCACTCAGGAGAGAGGCAGTGGCCCAGCTGCAGGAAAACTTCGAGTAGGAGTTGATGTTTGGCAGAAGTAAGGAGACAGCCAGCCCCTCAGTCTCTGATCTCTGATGAAGCACTCGTGCTCCAGCTGTACAAAAATCACTCAGCAGCAAGATCTGAACGCAATGAAAACAGGCTGTCTCAGGTTCAGTGCTTGGTGTGGGCTTGTTTTTGTTCATCTCGCAGACAGTGCCCTTCTGCACCAAAAACTCAGCTTGCCAGGCAAGTCAGCGATGTGGGGAGCACCCCTGGCAGAAGTTCCGCCTCAGAGCACATCTATTATTCACAGGGTTTGCAGAGTGCAGGGAGTTGCAGAAGTCGTGTCCTGCCGAGGCACAGAATGTCTCGGAGACAGAGGGAAGGAGAATAACAACATTTTCTTCCAAGGCACGTGTGGCGCTCAGCATCTCCAGGGATGCACATTTGGTAGCTGGTTGGAAACAGGCTTATTTGTGTCTCTGCCTGCATAGGAAGCACTGAATTTATGGTTGGTTGGGGGTCTTTCTTAAGCAGTCAGGAAAAAAATACTACATGTTTTCAGCAAGCTAGGACAGGAGCATGATGGTGTGGGTAGGGAAACTTCTGCAGCAGGCACTCTGCAACGAGAGAGTGTAAACTGGCGCTACTCGCATGGCGAGGGGTCAGAAAATAGGGAGTTACAGGAATAATTGCAGCCAGCAGTTGCCACTGATCTAGTTAATCAGGACCGCTTTATACAGAGTGCTTCCCGTCGCTTCCACTGTACTGAGCATTCAAAAAACAGTAGTAAAAAATAATTTGTGTCTAGTGTGAGGGGAATGTGACCGCCAGGTGCCACTCTGGCTCCACGGGGAACACGGGTGGCTGTGAGGCCGGGCATGGGTTGCAGGAAAAGCCCCAAGAGGCAGCCGCCACTCCCTTTGTCCATCTCTGGATTTTCCTACAGGCTGCACCGCTGGGACAGCCGCCTCTCCCCACCCGCCAGCAAGGGGGGCGCTGGAAAACCGTGGGTACCGCTCACCCCAGCGTAAGTTTGAGTTTGCCGGCAGCGTTTTGGCGCAGGGAGGGAGGGAGGGATGTAGATGGAAAGCCGCTGCTCGGGAAGGCGGTGGGGTCGCCTTCACCATCTCCTGATTCAGCCATACACGGGAAAAGTTGGTTCTTCCTCCAGCCCACGTCCCCTCCGGGAGGGGTGAACGCCCTGCGTTCACTGTTAGCTAGCACTGACGAGAGATTTTGTAGTCGCAATAGTTACCCCTCCAGTTTTGGCCATTGAATTCAAGCCTAAGGTTTCCAGAACATAGCCTCCCTGGTACTGCTCATCTTCTGGGCAGAGTTTTCTGTGCCCTAGGGAACAGGGTCCTGGCATTTCCCAGTCCTCATGTTCACCTGTGAAAGAAATCAGTCCCTCCTGGGGCCACAGCCACTGCTAGACTCAGGGGCCCCAAGTACCCTTTGGTTTTCATGGAGAGAAGCAGGCTTTCCTACTTTATTTCACATCAGTAAGCTCAATTTTTTCCTCTGCTTCTGCTTGCCTTGCTGTCCCTCTCCACAGCCCTCCATTCTGTGCTGCCCTTAAATGGCTCATCAAACTTGGTTTTTGTTGTAGCCTGTAACATCCCACTGGAGTTCTCTAATCGGATCTCTTTCCATTTGAGCTCCCCATGGACTAAACAAGCCTGACATTGCCAGCCTCTGCTTCAGTTGAAGGCTCTTCTTGTCTGCTGGTTTATCCTTTCTGCTGTTTACCTTTTCCTAGATCATGAATAAAGATGTTAAATACAAGGTCACTGGGGGCTGCTGATTTCCAAACCCTGGAGCTAGTGGTATTTCAAGACCAATTCCATTATGTGATTATGTTTCACTTACTGGGTTTTCTCAGGGAAATAATTTGTCACAGAACAGCAGGCTCCAGCTTTCTGTAACCCTCTTAAATCAATCCCATCATATCGCAGAAGCTTTATTTTAATATCTTCCATTGTAATTGTTTAATTGTTTGCTTGAAGAGACCTTCCTGGTGTATTTAGTAGCAATTAGCTTTCTCAACAGATTACCATTTTAAAACACAAGAGTTAAAAAAAACAACAACAAAGAAACCCCCAAACAAATCCAGATTTCCTGGTAAAATGATGAACTGAAAAATCTGCTGAAAAATGCCAGCCTCACATTGATGCTTTTTGGGGTGCTTCAGGTGGTGAGTGAGGTACCTCATATAGGGCTGGTAGGGATTTACAAGGTTTGACAGGGTGGAGAGTGAGGAATGCAACACCCTTATTTGAATGTAGGGTGGTTAACCCCATGGAGACTTTTGCAAGCGTATTTTCATGTTCCTGTTCTGATGTGTTCCCTGGAGGAAAGTGGATCAGCTCATCTGCAGAACCAAATTTAATCTGCTGTCTTATGTTTTACATATGTGTCCCGCAGAACCTATGCTTCTGTTAGGATGGGGCGATGTGTTTGTTAAGCTCAAAGTGGTATTTCCTGGGAAAAAAGCAGCACAGTCTCAAGAGTCCCCATCACTGTCTTGGGATCCTGCTTCACATGTGATTTGAAGGATTCATGTCAGTGCAGGGGAGAAGCAAATATGTCGTGCCCTTGCAAACAATGTCCAACTGCAACTGTTTGTACAAGGATGAGAAGCTGCTGCTATTTCTAAAATAGCTGTATTTTGTTGGGTTTGGAGGCAGCTGTTATCTGCACATCTCAGTCAGTGATAAGGACTTTATCCTGGCTCCGGCAGGTTTTAGTTAACTAGAACATTTCACTTTTCAGTGAACACTTTCTTTTTTCGCAGCCAGCCCTCTGGTGTGTTTCAGCGTACACAACAGTAATCTATAGATTTGTCTGCACCTGCAGATGGCCCTACCTGTTCTGCAGAACAAGTTCTTCCTCCAGTGATAAACACATCAGGGAGTTCAAAATGAAAAGCTATTGCTAGAATAATCACAGCAGACCATCAAAATTTGCACCTTGTTTTTCTTTGTTGATAGAAGTGTGTTTGTACAAATGAGAAAGAAGAGATGGCTGATTGTTTTCTGCACTGCTAGTCCAGCTTGCCCTCTTGGAAAGGCTCTTTGTCCATTTCTGAATCAGGAACAAGCTGATCTTCTATAGCATCAGCCCTGGATCATAGGCTCATAGGCTTCTGACCTCATTGCTCCCTGTGCTAACAAGTTGGGTGAGCCAACCCTGGTACGTGCCACCAGTGTGTTGGTTTTTCACACCACACTGTTGTGAAAGAAATGCGGTGATGGAAAGAACTGCTAATGGCTCGACTGTCTCAGGGCTGGGGGAAATGCAGTATGTCATCACTGGAAAGACACAGCCGGCATGTTCTTTCTAGTTCTCATCTTGTATGAAGGTAATACAGGGTTGTCAAAGTATCTTTTTTTTTCTTTTTTGTCCAGGCAAAAATCCAGCTGGGATCACATCACAGGGAAAAAACCTGTGACTGTAACTTCAGAAAGGACCAACAAACACTGTCTACAATGAAATGAAATGAAATGAAATGTTAAAAAAATTTTAAAAAGATGCCTTGGTCTACCTGGTTGAATGTCTTTCCTAAAGCAGAGCTTTCCCTCAAACTATAGGCTATAACTATCCCTAGAGCTAATTTAAATTAGCTGTCCCAACTAATTAAAGCATCTTAATTAATGGAAAAATACTGAGTCTTTATCAGGCACTCCTTGGCTGGGTCACAGACTAAGATACCAGAGCTGAACATGAGAGATGTTTTCTCTTATGCTCTAAATAGCTTGCTATTATGAAAATGTAGTTATAACCAAACTCTCCTGAGGATGAAGTTGTTTTCCCACAGCTATAACCCAAATCTGGCTTGCCACTCTATTTCCACTCGGACTCCCACTGAAGACAGAGTGGTGTTACCTGAGGAAAGGCTGGTTTTGTGTGGGGTGGCTCACGGAGGAAGCACAAGCATGGGCATAAACAGGGGAGAGCATGAAAGCAGTATTACTTCCCTATGAGAGGGGTGAGAGGGTGATGCACTGGAAGTGGCTGGCATCCTCCCCCTCTGCCTCCCCAGCCCTGTGGTCATCAGTGTGGTCAAAGATAGCAAGGAGGAGGACAGAGGCAAGCCACGGTCCTCCCATGCTCGGACGCCTGCTCCAGGCACAGAGTGTGAAGGCGAGCGGTGCCACCCAGATAATCCCACGTGAGCCCTGCGTTGCATGGGCCAGGCAGTTGAAGCCACTAGCTGACTTTACACCAGGACTTGCATACTTGCCTCCTTGTGGAGAAAATATTATTATCTTGCTGTTTCCAGATTCACTAGTTGAACAGGAGAATTTTATATGGTCACTGAGCTTCCTTCTCTTCAGGTTCCTTGGGGGTTCCTCTGCTTCAGAATGTCTGGTGATTGCTGCTTCTCTGCTGCCCAGGGACATCTGGCTCCTGACAGAAGCGGGTCTGAGCACTTATAGATGCAAACGTCAGGGCCCCCAGGAGCTCCCTCTGACTGTTGACAGCAAAGAAGAGAAGTATTTCATAAGCACTCACCAGTCTGATGACTACAATGGCACAGTTTTTAGAGGGCACTTTAAAACAAACAAAGTAATTACTATCCAGTTTAATTAGCTCAGAATTTAATCACCCTTGCAATTGAGGAAAAAGACCAGAGTCTGTCTGTTTCTAATTTAAGCAGTACAAAACTTCTCGGTGCCTGTCCTGGAACATCAGATATGTGAATCTATGTACCTTTTATCTCTCAAACAAGTGACCCGACCATCCTTTTAATTCCTCATTCCATCAGTGATTGTAATGATCCAGTGGATCATTTAAAACAATTGTACTAAATAAGAGTGATCATGGAGCTCCCTAAGTCCTAGTTTGTGTGATACTTTCTCCAGCACTCATTTTTTTCTGCTAGCGCAGATAAAGTGTTCTTGACTGATCAGGACAGGAGAATCCCATTTTTGTTCCTGCAATGTTTTCAGTAGAGTGCCCCAATCCATTCTGTTTAGAGAGGGAGGGGGATGAGAAATGTTCCCCTTGTGAACACTTTGCTGTGCAAACACCATTCCGGATTTATAATTTTTGGTCCGTTAAATCAACAAAGCAGATAATTTCTTCCATTTTTCTTCAAGTCATTGTGAGCTTCTTTATGCCCGACTCAGACCAGATCCTTCTCTTCCAGTTTGCCTTCATTTTTCTTTCCTGTACTGGCTTTTGCTGGGACTGGGACATTATCTGATAGCCAGCTGGTGCCCCACTCAGGTGCATTAGGAAAGGAGAGTGAGGAATGTTCTGAATGGCTGAACACATTGTGTTTTGCAGTATTAGAGACAAGGCCCTGGAAGGTAGGAGCACAACTACACTAAGGTTTTCTAGGTCCAGCTACACAGATTGCTAAGCAAGTGCACTGAATGAGGTCCAGGGACATAAGAATATAGGTAAGATAGAATGCAGATCTGCAGAGTGTAACAGAGGTAGCTAGAGCTGCTCTGAATTAAAAAACCAAACATCAGCTGATGAGGGTTATTAATGTAAAGGTCAGAAAGTTGTATGTAGAAGCAGACTGGACTTCAGCAAAATGTTAAGAAAAATGAGTATAAGGAAGAATAAAATCAAGTAAAGTATGATTAAATCCAAAAGATCTGTCGGATACACTGCTTTTGATATCTGCTTTTGACCACTGGCCACAATTCAAGGTGCCTTGACTTACTGGTAAATATGTGCCACTTCCGGGGCTGCGTAAAAGAACTTTATCCAAGACTGCACTCCATGCTGTATGGGTCTTCTAGGGAGCCGATTTCTTCCTCTCACAGCAGCCTCCATTGTGCTCATGTAGCCATTCATTTTACAGTATAAATGGCTCTAGATCCAAGTTCTGTCTAATGATGCTTCTGACTCTTGTAATTTGTCCTTTTCAGGGGAGTAGACATAAAGGAGGAAGAAAGCCCTTAAATAATACCACATTGCATGGACTGTCCATGTCATTCACACTTAGACCTTTATGTCCAGAGAAGGGCAATGAAGCTGGGGAAGGGGCTGGAGCACAGGTCTTATGAGGAGCGGCTGAAGGAACTGGGCTTGTTTAGTCTGGAGAAGAGGAGGCTCAGGGGAGACCTTATTGCCCTCTACAACTACCTGAAAGGAAGTTGTGGTGAGCTGGGGGTCGAACTCTTCTCACAGATGCCTAGCAATAGGACAAGAGGGAATGGCCACAAGTTGCGCCAGGGGAGGTTCAGGTTGGAGATGAGGAAAAATTTCTTCTTGGAAAGGGTGGTCGGGCATTGGAACGGGTTGCCCAGGGAGGTGGTGGAGTCACCGTCCCTAGGGGTGTTTAAAGAAAGGTTGGATGTGGTACTTAGGGACATGGTTTAGTGAGTAATAAGTGGTGGGGGCATGGTTGGACTAGATGATCCTTGAGGTCTCTTCCAACCTTAATGATTCTATGATTCTATGCTCACAAGGTCAAGAGCTTACCTTGCCTTGGGAGGGCACCCTGGCAGGGAGATGAAAAGATGGAAGGAACAGATGCCCTTGCCCACACACATATTGAGCAGATACCTCCCAACAAAAAAACTTGTGACACTGGTGACTTGCTTTAAACTTACCTTTTAAGACTGGCACCATCAACCTTAGGACCCAGGAGGGAAAGGGTGAGCATTAACAACGGAGAAAGGACTGAATACCAGAAAGTCTGTGCATAACAATTTTAACTAGAAATTTAATAGCAGTGAGCAGTAATTGGATAGCTGGGACTGCATGTGTTAGTATTATTCTAACTGTATTAGTAATGTCTAGCCAGTAGAGCAAAGATTCGAGCCTATGTGCCATGCATTGCATCGAGTGCAACACTGTCTTACAAGCCCTGGTCCAGAAACACAGATGAGCAGACCCAATCCACGCAATAATATATATCTCTACATGAAGAATATACATATATATATATATAAAAGTGTGGGTGTATATATGTGTATGTATGTGTATATATGTATTAGAGATATATGAGTTATTCTTATTCCCTCGTATTTCCAACCATAGAGATTGTGTGAAGGTCAAAGAAAATTAAAAGGCAACAGAGCAATGAACTCCATCTCTTCCACCCCAAACTGTGCAGCACGGACACACAGGGAATATGCTCTCAGGATTGGCTTGGCTTGCCTTGCTCCATGACACACAGGTGTCGAGGGGTGCCTTGTCTCAAGATCAAGTGAGATAGGCACAGCCACCCAGACCCTGCCAATCTGGATGAAGGAAGGAGGAATAGGCAGTCTTCTCTTCCCAGGCTCTTCCCAGGAATAGGCAATCTTCTCATCTCTGGATGAATTGTTAGAAGCTCCTTTTACTATGCTGGATTATTTAATACCTGTTCAATTTTGCAGTAGGTTCCATGGGCTTAATAGTTTAAGCACTCCTGTAGTGAGCATAACAAAATATGAGAGAGGTCATTGCTGCCTTGCTGTATATTGATTTCTTTCTGTTGAGGAAGCATTTTAACTGGGTTACAAAGTGTTCTTCTCTAAGATGCCTAAAATAGGACTGAGGAGCCATTATGAAATAAACTAATCAGCTGGACATCAAATTCAGAGATGATCCTGAAATTGCTTAGACATCGATTCTTTGTTATCTTGTCCTGTGGAGCATATTGCTCAATTCTGTTACCATCGAACTGATGTCAGAAGGAAATTTCAGTGAGCAGCAGCAATACAGAAAACTGAGATTATTTTTTTTTCTGCAGAAGATTTTGGTCTTGTCAGTATTTTAACAGCAGGGGTATAAGATCAGAGAAATTGCAGGGTTTGTATATTTTTACTTCTTCTCGATGGAACAATGTTATTTCTCGTGGTTACTAAGCCAGTCAGGCATGAGAGAATGGGTGTTGCAAGTATAGCATGATATGCTTCTAAAAACTGTAAAAAAGGACATAAAATTAAAAGACATCAGATGATCCACCCCTTGAAAGTCCTACTGAACCTGTCCATGCAAAAAGGGGGCAAACCTGGGACCTTTCTTCCCTTTTCCTTCCCCCTTTTAAGTTCTTTCCTATTTTTTAAGTATTTTTGAGAGCCTAGGATGAGAGGAATAGTCCACAGCATGTACAGTGTGGGCGTTAGCCAAACCCCATAGAAATCAATTGGAAAATATCTTTCTTGGGAGGAGGGCTAAGCTTGGTATTAATCAGAAGCTGCCAAACCTTAAGTAGTTTTCTCTGTACTAATGCAATGTAGTCTCCCATCGCAGTCCCTGTTCTGATTTAAATCTCCTTTTTCTTCCTGAAAGGGATAAGTTTGTTTTATATTTTAAAGTGCCATTGACATGAGGTTAGCAGAGGTTCCCAGGAGCTTGTGGGAAAATGTTCTGGGATGCTTTTTGTGTCTGAATATAGTCTGGTGCTAAGCGAAGGTCGCAGTGTTGATGTGACTGCACAAATACACTTCTGTAGAGATGAGATATTGCAAAAATAAACCTAGGTAAAGAGGGCTGATTCACTGAACCACCTTTCTTTGCTGGACCTAAATGCTGATGCTGTGCTCTGACAGTTCGGCGGGCAGCAGAGAGCTCTTCCAAGGTCCGAGGAGCACCCAAGTATGAGGTGCTACCACCAGGTAGAACACATGACTGGTGCAAGGGAAAATTGCCTCTTTCCTGGAGGGGCACAGGAATTCTCAAAATCAATCTATGATCCGTGTAGGGGCAGACCCTGTGCTGGTCTCAAGTGGCTGTGAGCTCTGTTGCTTAATATCAACTGAAAATTTGGCCTACAAGTCCAACACAGAATTTATTTCCAGGAGGAATTGCTAGGAGCTCCATGATAGCTAATGGCTGCAATTCTCTATTGAGCCCTTTCATTGCTAGGAGAATTCTTTCTTTTTTCTAATTCATTCTGTCTTCTAGTTGTGTTTTCTAACTTTTCCTCTTTGCCCTCTGTAGCTTCCTTTGCCTTACATTTCTTGCGGGTTAAAAAGAAAAGGATCTTTAAATAGGATCAGATCCTCTGTTGTGCTAGTTGACCACTGCGAAGTAGGATCTGCCTTCTTTTCTAGCTTTTACATAGATTGTTCCCAGTTGTCTTAGTTCCTCCTGGCATATGCCATGGGCAGTGCTCCCTCAGTTTGTTTTCCTCGCTGCGGTGAGAATGCAAGTTAAATCCCCGTAAATGAACTGGCACACTGGAGGAACTCCCCTGGCTGAGCACCACATAGATGGAAGTGGAAGACAGAGATATGGTAACTGGGATCTCTAAAGAACAGGGAGGGAGAACTGAAGTTGGGAAAAAAAGCATGGGATGCTTCTCCTATCCCATGTTGTGCAAGTAATTGGGTATCATATCATTCTCTCCTTTTAGCAGGAGTGGTCGTACCCTCCCTTAAAATTCTGCTCTAAAGTGAATGATGGTTTCCCTGGTTTTCTCAGTGTTAGTGCATCTGGGAGCTTGTTTCACCAGGCGAAACAGCATCCACCAGTGGTTCAGTGCAAGATGTGGCAAATCTTTCATGTTGCGAGCATATCAAGGAATTTTCTTTTTTCGAGTTGCCCCCAACACCATAGTCCAAATAACATTCCAAAACCAGTAGAAAAACTATTTGTAAAGAAGCAAAATCTTTGTGTTTCTCAGCTTGGCTCACCATCATACTTGTGTTTACGTTTCCCACCTCTTGCCTCGAATGCATTAAGCTTTTTTCCCCCCCACTTCAATCTCCAGCCTGGTAAGTCAGAATGTAGGCAGTGCTGGGGGTAGCTTGGCTAGATTTTAAGCACAGGAAGAGCTGGAGTTACTGTTTTAAGTCTCTTCTGCTTTCCAAAGACTATGAAATAAACAGGTCTCCCGAGTATCCACAGAGACACAGCTCTGTCCTGGCTGCACGTAGTCATCTACTGAAGGTCTAGATATAAGAACTAATGCATTCACAAAAAGTGTGTGGAATAACTGCTTGCAAGGCAAGTATTTGTTAAGAGACAAAATTTTGTTCAGGTATTTTTTCATCTTTGCTCAGATCATATTATCTATCTTGCTTTTCAGGGTGGGACTACCTGGCAAAACCAATCTAACCCAAGAGCCTAGACCCCATGCCCTGGGAAGGAAGTGAGGTTTTGCCATAGCTATTTCCTTACCACCTGTATCCAAAGAGAACATACTGTGGTGCCAACCTTTACTGTCCGTTCTCAGTCAGTGGTTGAGGGTACAAGTCCAGATGCAGCAGAGAATATAAGTATCTGCCATGCAGTTAGTCCCCATGGCTCTCTAGATTGTGTGTGGAGGCAGAGAAATGCCTCCAAAAGAGGATTCATGACATCCCCCTCAGAAATGTCAGCCACAGAAACGGAGGAGAAAATACTGAAGAGAGAGTCTTAATTCCCAATTGTCTTTGGGAAGGAAGAGCTTTACTTGGTGTCACAGAGAAGCACCTTCTCCCATGCGGGATGAGTGGCTTGTCCTTCTTTCCTGCAAGTGAGCTGTGAGGTCCTTTTTGGGAACCAGCAGAGGAAAATCACCCTTTAAAGCTAAGCAGAGGGCAGGTGTTTTATCCTTCTTGCCAGTAATAAGGTCTGGTAAAACCTTTCTTCCATGACATGAGACCCAGATGTAGTTCATCCCTCCTTCTCTGGGGATTCACATACACGCTTTCTATTTCTCACAACGATGTTGGGACCAAGAGGCAATAAACTATTGTGAGGGAGGGGCTGGGGGAGTATTTTTGGTGTGTCCTGTTGAAATGAGCCCATTTTCACATTTTCGCTATTGTGTCTGTGGACTGATTTAATGTCATTTGGTGCTGAAATAAGCTGAAATGGATATTTTTGGTTTGGAATGAAAATTTTGATTAACAAAAATATCCATTCCATTGCAAAATTTTCATCTTCTAGCAGCAGACTGATTTTTAAAAACACTTGTAGGTGGGGAGGTTTTTAAAAGTCTCTGTAGAAAGTAGATTCCTAGTCAATAACTAAATTTTCAGATTATGGAGAGTCCCAATATATTATTTATGTTATGAGTGAAGTGAAGAATACGTGAGACTCTTCTTTCATGTCTCATTTCCAGCCTTAGAAGCAGAGAATGTGTCTTGAAGCAACCTTAACTATGAATAAAGGAAAATAATTATATGAATTTGTTGCATGAACTAATCAGTTCACATTGTTAGCTTCAATGTATGAAAAAATCTGCAAAGAACAAGTGAATTTTAGTTTTGTCTGCAAAGTTTAACTTTGTAAAATTTATGACTGTAGAATTCAATTAAAGTCAGTGGAGTTAAGCCAATAGAGAATTTGACCTCAAAAGAATAAATATTTCTCGTGGTCTCAATAGACCTGTTTGTTAGTGGGCTCTCAGTTCCTAGAAGTCAACTGCATTTGCTCTGGAAAACAGGAATAACTGTAAACAACTCTAGCAGAAGCTTTAAAAAACATTGTTTTCTTTGATGTCTGGATTTTCTGTTTCATTACAGGGCAAATGTACCCAGCTCTGAATTAGGCAAAATTGCCCTTCTGACTTGGAAAGTGTATTGGGATGTCTCCAGGTAAAAGGGATGAGATGGGGATGGGATGAGAACAGGGAAAATGGCAAAATAACTGGTGCAATAAACCTGCTGTGTATTTTCTGTCATTTTTATCTTAGAAATACTAGCTGTTTAATTAAAGCTGTTTCTCATATTACCATGTTTCCATGCCCTTGGCAGCTGTACAGAGGTCATGTGTTTACACAGAACAATTCTTTGGTGACCTGTCTGATGTGCTGAGCACAAACACGCTGGTAATGCTGCCCCGGTAATGCTGTACTTCTATTCCCACTTGTTTCTTCAATAAACGTACTTATTGTGTCAGGTATAGAGAACTGGCCTCATTTCTGAAAGCACCTCTCTCTCCACATCAATATATCTCACTGAGGAGCCTGGCAATTCAGGAGAGCATGCTTCATTTGAGTGGTCCCTTGAATTTGCAGTCTATCACCTTTGGTGATTAGTGGCAGAAATGTGGACAACTTCCGTGGGCAGACATGACAGCGGTAGGTGTAATGTATGTTAATTTTTGACCCTTCCCAGGCGACAGCAGCAAGCTCCTTTTAGAAAGACAGCAGAACGGAATCATTGTGGTTTTGCTTGAATGTTTGAACTTTCCCTCTTCTTTTTTTTTTTTTGGGCTTGTAATTAGGGTAAGGTAGCGCTAACAGTTACTTCTCCTGCTGGATTTTCCTTATGATTGTGTACAGGAATGGATGCAATTTCCTCATAGGGTCGGGTTGTTCTAAAAGTCTGTGCAGAGTCATGCAAATTTAAATTACTTATGTTTCTCAGACTGTGTAGACTGGTCTTTAACTCGTGTTGGTTGTTAAGTACTGACCCTGAAAGCTCCTAATTCACAGTTTTCTCATGTAATTGATTGTCCAAATGCCTTGCAAGTTATACTCAGTGTGTATTAAAGGTCTGCTAGAAACATGAAGGAGTGACCAGAGGGACCTGCAGGAGGTGGCCTGAGTCACAGAGCAGGTGAAGTGTTGACAGACTCCTAAAAAGCCGTGACGTTTCAAATTCACATCTGGGTCAGAAAGCTCTGCCAAGGCCTGGCTGTAAAAGTGATACATGTAAATAAGCTTATTATGAGACAGTTTAGTAGTGATGAAATACAGCTTGTGCAGGGAGCCAGCGAGAAGCCTCTGTACCCCATCACACTCCCATTAAGTTCTTCTTTTAACTGCTGTATGCACCTCGTGAAAAGACATTTCACCTGCAGCAAAGACCATATATACACACTGAGATTTAGTCTGTGGTGATGTCAGAGTCCAATATCCTCTGACCAGGCTCCTTCAAAAGTTCCATGAGGAGGGTTTGATGTTTAGTATCAAAGTGTCTTCTGCAATATATTTGGCTTTACATGGGATTTTGATTTAGAAGAGTGATAGTAGCAATGTACTGAAGGCACAGCACAAGCATGGTATCACAACTGTAATATGCAGCAATCCCTTGGCCTTGGGATAAATTTGCAGTTGATGGATTGTAGTGGAGGAGCCTGCAGGCAGCTCCCTCTAGGGACTGGGACTCCTGAGCGCCCGTGCTGATATCTAGGTGTGCCGCAGCAAGTTCTCATGTGAACATTCTTTCTGTCTGGCAGTGGAAATGATGAGTAGAATTTCTTGTAAGAAAATCCTATAGCAGCTCAAATGACCAAAATGGGGGAATATTTCCTCTGTGGAAGGTGTCTGCCCATGGGTTGGAGTCCCATTTGATGCTACACCACCTGCGGTTCCCACCAGCCAACAGGGTGTAAGATCATTCATATCATTCTCTCCTTTTAGAGTTAGCTATAGTAAATAGCATTTTAAATGATAATATGCAGTCTGTGTGCCTTTTTTACTGTTATAGCAATGGACCTGCATCTCCTGGTGCAAAACAGGATGAAAGGCTGGGCCCCTGCAAATTGTTATTATTACCATTATTACTACCCAGGCTTTTCTAGTCCTATTGGGGCTTATACATGCAGACTTAGGAATTTGAAGCAGTAACAGAACATTTCATGTTTTCATTTTTCAGCATTATACTAAAACTAATAATCTAATCATAAACAGTAAGCAAGCATAAATATACCCTAGAAAAGCCCCAACAGTTATAACACTGGATAAATATACCTCAGTTTATAAAAGAATTGAGCATGTCTCAGAGAATTATAAAAGACCTTTTTTGGACAAGGTTTCTCTGTGCAAGTCTGGAATTTATGGAGAGGACCAAACCGATTAAATCAGACCACTTCTGGCATTTGAGTTGCTGTTGAACTTTAAAGAAACAGGTACCTTGTGGATTTTCTGACTGCACGTGCTCAAAAAGCCATCAAATACATTCAGGGGCAGAAAGGTCCAGCAGGGGCTATTAGAGAGGATCTGACATCTGGCTCAAGAAGTCTCTGAGGCCTGAGACAGCAGCAGCTGAGAGGGTATTTCAGATTAATTACCCGCGTGTGGTAGCCCAGTCCCGACAGCCTTCTCATAGACACCTGCTCTTACCGATGTTTAGAGACAAGATACATCCACCTTCTGTCTGACCCCATCCCGTATTCTTTTGTATTAGTCCTGGGAAAGCAGGGTTGAATTACCGAGGTAAAGAAAGAGAAGCAAAGAGAAAAATATAATACTGAAGTATGCCTAGGCATATTCCTGAAATACAGTTAACGTTGCTCAGCAGATAGAAGTCAAAGTGAAAATCCGTGTCTGGCAGTCTCTCACGTTTAAATCTTTGCATATACAGGTTTATAGGAAAAGCTGCGTATACACAGTACAATCTGAAGCTAATTTGTTCTTGGCAAATAAAAGAGCTTTGAAACTGTGATTTGGTTTTATGTGGGTGATAATTGTTTGCACTGATGTGAAGTGACCCCAGGGAGGTCAGCTTTTGTGCTCATGGATCTTAATCAAAGTCAGCTGGGCTATAAGCATGTGCGGCTTCATGGAGCCGTTTCAGGTCTGTGATGATAAATGTATTTTGTCACAGTTCTGCCCTGTACCCTGGCCAAATGAGGGCTCCACTGTTCTTGGCACCATGCCTCTTCAGAGAGAATCCTTTCCTCAGAGAGCTCACGGGACAGACCACGACTGGGGGAGATCAGAGGACGGTGCCCTGTCTGCTGTCACAGAGTAGCTGACTAAGGTTTAGGCCCAGTGCATTGAATCCCTGTCTGTTATCCAGTGCTGCTAAAGTTTGTAGACCACTAACCATGGCTCCCATCACTATAATGAGCCAATGACACTGAGGGCCTTTAGCTTTCGGTCACCTGGTACTGAGCAGTCAACCAAAAACTTTTAAAATCAGGCATTCAGTGGGAATGTTAGGTTCTTGGCATATTATTGTTTCCTTCTGCCTCTCCTTGATGCTCCATATTCCCATAGGTCTTATTTCCCCAGGAAAAGTATTCTGCCATCTGTCTCCCCCCTATTAATGTTTGCTTTGCTCCAAAGAATTTTGTTTTGTTTCCCGCCCCAAAACAGTGTACTAAGTATTTATCTGCTTAAAATCCAAACACTTGTTCTAAACTTGTCTCTGGCTTTGAAGTCTGCTGCTGCTGTTTCAGGCCAGAAGAAGGTCTGGAGGACTCAAAGCTTGTCTACTTTTTCCACCTACTGCATCTTTATACAAGGTCAAGTACAAGATACTGCCTCCATCTACAGACTTGTCCTCCCCATGTCCTTAGACCATCACAGTTGCCAGGGCACTCATATCTTCATACTTACTCGGAATACAACAAAAAATACGTATTCTCACCGTGCCGATGTACAATACGTCCCATTTGTTTCTCTTCACATGTCCACAGTAGATTGGGGCACATATGCTTTTTTTTAAGGAGAGGATTTTTTTGTCCTGAATTTATTTAAAGGAATCTGCCACCACTGGTTGATGGAAACATTTTGGAAAGAGTCCTTCCTTCTATGTGTGAGTCATTTGAGGAGGAAAACCATTTCACCAGAACAGCAGGATCATTGAGAAGAGGTGAAAAAGACTGAGCGAGGAGAAAAGCAAGACAGGTAAGGAGTAAGATGACTGTCTTGCGGAGCACATGCAAGAAGTGCTCTTCCCCCATACTGGATAAGAAGAACCCTTTTCAATCTGTCAGAATAAACCCTGTGATTTTAGTAAGTCTTTCTATATTTATTCAGTTGGTGAGCAAACAAGCTATTTAATTCAGGCTGTTTTCAAGCAGGAACTACATAAGGGTGAGTCTGCAAATTAGAAAAGGTTGTTATAATCACCATTGCAGGGATCTTTCTACTCCTTCGTGTGCTGGTTGCTTTCTCCCACAGGCTTCTTGTTCTGTACAACTGACTTTAACGGCTATAATTGCATTGCTGCACCTATGAATGATCCCAAACAATTGCAGTTTCATGTTCGTGCATAGAGAGTGGCAAAAAGAACTTGTGACATTGGTTGAGTTAGTGAAGCAAAGCAACAGTTAACAGTACTGGTGGGTGGACTTGGAAAGAGTTGTAATAGAACTTTGCTTATCCACAGATCTTGTACTCAAGGAGAGAACCTGACCTACGTGTAATTGCAATGGAAAGGATTTTATCTAGGAATTTTAGAGTTACTAGCCAATTTCATCTTTCCTGGAAGAGCACAAAAAGGTGATAGAAATGTTGCTACAAGGACTACTTCATACTTTTCTGAAAACATAGGGGATGAATCTCTTCTCCTGAACTAGCGATTTGTCTGCAATTACTTCTGAACCAAGAAAAGTGAAAAATTATTAATTTAGAGTTGTTCGCCTCCCAGAAATATTCTGTGTTCAGCAGTTTTTGACATAGCCATTTTTAAAGGCTTAAATCCCAATGAGTAGTTTCTGGAATTTATCCCCATTCATTGGAGATGGTGTATTTCTGGATACAATAGTGAATTTCTTGTAAGAGTATGGTATTCCTGTATCAGATTGCTGCAGTCAGTTGCCTGACAATGGAATATATACGTCAGGACATAACACAAGCTTGCAGGCATGGCTAAAAATATTGGACGAGTTTGTTGTAAAGCTCTGTGAGTTTGGCTTGCACCTTGAGGGTGGGGAGGAAGAAGGATGGGAGCAGTCCCTGGTACTCCTGGAGAGCTGCTCTCCCTCCGGCAGCGTAGCAGGGCTGTCCCACGCCCTCTCCTGCTGCAGGAGCTAGTTTGGATTTCTAAAACTCGGGCATAGCAAAATAGACAAAGGGCTATGTTTTTCTGCTGTCCCAGCACTCTCCTGCCCTAATTACGTGCTGCCTACAACTTGTCCTGGCTCATAACCATGTGATCAAGGCTGTCCCTGAGGGTTTTCAAGTGATTAAAGCAGCTCTTGATTCTTTGGACACAAGATGCAAGGTATAAAGCTTTAAGTCTCAGGAAGGGAAATAAATAGATTAGAAAGTAATTTTGTTCAGCTCCAGAATTAAATTCTTGTTTGTTTCAAGACCTCACAAGAAGAAGATGTGGATCAGAAAACTGTTACTACCACAGAGTCATGTGTATGAGACAGGAGATTCAGAAACTGAATCTAAGACGCATTATTAGCTTTAATGCTGCAGTAAAGGGATAAAACCATAAACCAACAAGTAGCTGACTAAGGTATTTTGAAGAAGCCATCAGTGAAACTCCAAGAGAAAAGGCAATGTCCATATCCAGCCATTATTCAAAACAAAAGTGGACAAATGGAATTTCTCATGCCATAGCTGTGAATTGGCTTTATGGGTTTATGGGTTTTTTTTTGTCAGTTATGATAGAAAACTATAGGGCTGCAGATGCTTTTAAAGATTATTAAAAATGAGGTTTGCAACCATGTGAAAGAAACAAAACAACTGCATTCTTGATCTCTGAGGAGAATCACATCTGACATTCTTCAAAATGTAGATTTCAGATATGGTTTGTGACTTTCTTTCTTGAAAACCTAAGGAGCTATCTTCCTAAAATTGGCAATTAACAAGGTATGCTGCTAGAATCATAGGATCATTTAGATGGGAAAAGATACGTAAGATCATAGAGTCCAACTGTTAACCTAGCACTGCCAAGTCCACCACTAAACTATGTTCCGAAGCACCACATCTACAGGTCTTTTCAATACCTCCAGGGATGGTGACTCAATCGCTTCCCTGGGCAGCCTCTTCCAGTACCTGAAAACCCTTTCAGTGGAGAAATTTTTCCTAATACCCAATCTAAACCTCCTCTGGTGCAACTAGAGGCCATTTTCTCTCATCCTGTCGCTTGTTATGTGGGAGAAGAGACTGACACCCACCTGGCTACAACCTCCTTTCAGGTAGTTCTAGAGAGCGATATGGTCTCCCCTCAGACTCCTTTTCTCCAGGCTAAACAACCCCAGTTCTACCAGCCGCTCCTCATAAGACTTGTGTCATAAGATACTTCTTCAGCTTTGTTGCTCTTCTTTGGACGCGTAGTATGTAGAACACGTCTGAAACAAATAGAAAAAGTGCTTTTTGACTTGCAGTAAAATGTTGGACACAAAAATGGCCTAGAAACTTTATTTAATTTAAATGTCCTGACTCCCGCTGGCTCAGAGGGTCCCAAATTCTTTAGACAGCTCTGCCTGCATTGCCAGTTCTCACAGCTGATCATGAGGTAAAGAGATGAAGACAGGAGGCCTTTGGGAGCAGAAGCCTAGTGAATGAAGGGCCTTTGCCAACACTGACAAAATGTCCTGAGAAGAAAGTGTCCAGGAATATTGATGGAAGTGGTGAACTGAGCTAAAAGGCATCACCACACCCTTCTGCTGACAACACAGTGAAAAAGGCAGTGAAAGAATAGGAGGAAGGGGAGAAGCCCTCTGTTCACTAGACTTTGCAAAGAATGCCTAGAAACACAGGACAGACCTTGCTCGTGTGAGCTCACAGAATACCATGCAAGAAACCAGACTCATTGCAGCCAGCACTATCTTCTTACCTCCATTTTTACATCAACATCTCTCTCCATCTCACCCTATTGCTCTCTCTTCAGAGGATATTTTGAAGCCTCTTAATATTCCAGCATCAAATGCTGTATGAGCATTAGACAAGGAGCAGATGCAGTTCTGTGGTCTCCTGAGATGTATAATCATCCACCATGATGCTGCTGCTGTCACTGTGCAGGGAAATGGAGCGGTATCTGCTGTGTATCCTGCGTAAATATGATATCATAAATGCATTGAAGAAATGTGTCTGTGACAAACACTTTTCCATGTGCACAATATTTTCTAGTTTTTAGAGATTTGCTATCGATCATAGCAACTGGTATTGATCTGCCAATATCAGTCATTGTCTTTTAACTCCGCATATGCGTGCTCAATGGCAGCAAAAGCAATAAATTTTTTCCTTCGGGCTGTCAGCAGTCCGGCTCGTTTGTCATTTTTAAATGGAAACCTGGGGAAAAATTGTTTCCAAGCAAAACAAATCAATACAGTTAGTTACACTGAATGCATTCGAACAAATATACTTGAACGGGGAGAAGACAGAGGTACTGTGGCAAAGGGTGGAGAGTAGAGGCATGTGTGCTACAGGCTTGGCAAAGGCTGGGAAAATGGCAGCAAGTTTCATCTACGCCTTGGGAGCAAGGAAGGAATGGAGGATCAGGTGAAGGGAACGGTAAAAGGGAGGATAGGGCTGAGGAGGAAACTGAAGAAAAGCCAAAGAGGTAGGCTTAGGGAAAAAAGAAGATAAAGTAGTGGATCTAAGCCATGGGTCCCCAGGGTCGCAGCAGAGGAACCGATGAAACCAGTTACCGTGCAGCTGGGGGATTTTATAGCGCGTATCACTTACACTGCTGTCATGGCCTTAGTATGGCAATACACCTCACAAGAAAAGCAGCTCGTGCAACAGCCCCACTTTTGGAAATGGTGCAGAATCAAAAAGAATCTCTTATGCTTGTTTTTCTAGGAGTAGATGATGCATAAGGTAGGGTTTGCTTCCTTTGCAAGCATTAAATTTTAATCACTGGTGGGGGTTAGTGGTCAGACTTGTAGAAGAGGGTGTTGATGTTTTATTATTTTTTTTAAGTTCAAAATATTCGCATCTGATGGTAGCAAAAAGAACATGTCTTTCTGTGGGGTAAGCAATCCAGCTAAATTGCCATTTTAAATGGACACCTGAGATAGAATCTGCTGCAGCAGAGCAGACCAATACAGTCAGTTGGACTAAATGCATTACAACAAATACACTCGGATAGGAGGAGAAAAAGATGCTACAGGAATGGAAATGACACAGGAAAAAAGACAGGAGTTACATGCAACACACAGAGAATCAGGAGAGATGGGAGACTTTGTCTTCATGTGCTAGAAGTAGCTGAACTGATCCACCAAGATCATCATTAAACCAGCTTTAATAATGTGTTGTCATCAAAGAGAGGAAATTACCTTCCCTCCCAAAATGAGTAGGCTATGCAAGGATGCTTATAGATGGCTGGCAAGGCTGCAGCTGGTTTCTTGTTCTCCGTCCTTTATTCCAAAACTAAAGATACTGTAATTCATCAAGATCTTTATGAGAAAAGGCATCAGAGAGGTGCATCTAGTTTTTTACATTATGTGACTCTGAATCCCAGAACAATAAGCAAATGGTGGCAAAGTGGTTGAAGCGTCTCAGCATGACTCCAGAGCTCACATCTCCGGCAAACCCATCCTGCCGGCTGTAGGATGATCCTTGACTGCAGCTGATCGCACAGGTTGGACAGGTGATGGGAGCGGGATCATGGTGACATTGCTTTGATGTGTGTTTCTGGGCCCAGACTCTTCTCAGTGATGCCCAGCGACAGGACAAGGGACAACCATCGCAGACTGGAACACAAGAAGTTTTATCTCTGAGGGTGACGGAGCACTGGGACAGGCTGCCCAGAGAGGTTGTGGAGTCTCCTTCTCTGGAGATATTCAGGACCCGCCTGGATGCAATCCTGTGCAACCTGCTCTAGGTGATCCTGCGCTAGCAGGGGGTTGGACTAGATGATCTCCAGAGGTCCCTTCCAAGCCCTACCGTTCTGAGTCTGATTGTGTGTGTGCTAGCTCCACTGAGAGCACCCTAGGTTTGGCAAGAACTACAACAAAACTACAAAACAAATGGTGCAAACACACTTGAACTTGGATGGAAAGGCCGCCCAGAGACTGGAGGGCTACTAATTTCTGAGGGGTGAGACAAGCGCCCCTGAGAAAGCACTCGTTCCTTACAGAAGAGGCAGGGATATGCCATGCTTTCACCCACAGTGCCACCTCTAAGCGAAACCTTCCTTCTGCCTTTGCTTTGGGAGGGACCAGAGGAATGCGATGCAGGGACAGCCAGCAACATCCCGCTGGATCAGCGGCAGATCCGCGTTCCTGGAAAGGGGAGAGCGGCTGATGGAGGGGGAAAGGAGGGGGACACGGCCGCGCC
>VWZZ01002701.1:283095-306565 GCA_013399095.1 Psophia crepitans
CAGGGCTGGGGGCTCCGCGGGGCCGCGGGGGCTGGGGCCGCAGCCGGGCTGAGGGGCGGTTTCCCGCCCAACGGCCGCCCCGCTGAGGCGGGGGGGTGGGCGCCTCTCTCCCGTCTCGGCATGGTTTGGGGAGAGCTTCGTGCTTTCTAATCACGGACGTTGTGTGAAGCTCTCGCACCCGGGACGGCGGGGGGCCGGGGGAAGGCTCTGAGGTTCAGCTGCTACCTTGGGATCCATGTGCTTGATTTACTTAATTTCTCCTCCCAAGGAAGGCTTGTGAAACCTCCTCACAGGTTTTCACTGTGGGTTTTAAAATCGTGTGGGTGTTGAGTTCTTGGTGGTTTGGTCTTTTTTTTTTTTTTCCCAACGCTTACAAGATACTCACCTTCAGACCACTTCTAAAACACATGCTAATGTGTTCGTATCTCTTTGGTTATAGTGTGAAGAAAGATATTTATGGTGCTTTCGCATCCACCCTATGAACGAACAGGTTAGTACCTAAAGTAAGTGGGTTTGATGTTTCAAATAACATGGGACTGTTTAGTCTGGAGAAGAGGAGGCTCAGGGCAGACCTTATTGCCCTCTACAACTACCTGAAAGGAAGTTGTGGTGAGCTGGGGGTCGGCCTCTTCTCGCAGATAACTAGTGACAGGACAAGGGGGAACGGCCGCAAGTTGCGCCAGGGGAGGTTCAGGTTGGAGATGAGGAGAAATTTCTTCTCGGAAAGGGTGGTCGGGCATTGGAATGGGTTGCCCAGGGAGGTGGTGGAGTCACCATCCCTGGGGGTGTTTAAGGAAAGGTTGGATGTGGTACTTAGGGACGTGGTTTAGTGGGTAATAGGTGGTAGGGGGACGGTTGGACTAGATGATCCTTGAGGTCACTTCCAACCATAACAATTCTATTCTATTCTGTTCTATGGGAAAAGGAATTTCAGCATCTAATATGCACTGTCATTCGTTTAACCTAGTTACACTCAAGATCGTGGTATGAAAAAGTTTAGTCTTTTTTTCTTTGCAGGCAAGTACTCTTTTTGCTTGAAGTAAGGTGTAGAAAATGATCTTCCAGTATACTCCCGTGAGGCCCAGTGTACTTAATTAGTGTGGAAAATATGTATTTATGCTGTGTCTTGCTTCAGGTTGATGTTGTTTTAATAATGGAGTGCAGCTGCTTTTAGATACTTCATTAAAATCTTATTTTATTTGGCTTTTTGCCCGTCACCGTGCAATGTTAGCTAGAGTTACGTAGGTCACAACTCTGATTAAACTGTGTAGTGAATGAACTCCTCTCTAGTACCTGCAGATTTCAGCGAGCGAGTAAGCATGACTGTATTGCCCAGTATGTGTGTGAGAGTTAGGTGAGTGTAGCTAAACATAGATGCAGCCCCGTGCTTCTGATCCAGTTACGTGAAATCTTGCAGCGTCTTGCACAATTCAGATAGGGAAGATGTTAACTTTATGATGACTTCAAGCGGGCATGGAGTGCAAGGTGTCCTTCTGACACAGAGGCTGTTGCTTAAATCAGGATTTACAGACTATTCTCTGATGAAATTGTCCTAATTGCCAGTGGGCCAACGGGACAAGATTGTATGAGGAATATCTTAAGAGGTGCCCCCTTACCTAATATGCTCCCTGCCAAAAAAAGATTTTCAAAAGAGAAACCGTCTCTGATGAAGACAAATTCCAGTAGTAGGGAAGCACAGGAGAAATTCAGCAAACCAAGATTTGTATTTCTCTTTGACAAACAGATGCAGCAGAAAATATTTCAGCGATCATCATTCTTTGATAATGACTTATTTTTTCCCGCACTGAACATCGGTGCTCTGATCCAGGAACGACTGGTATATATTAGGTTGCAAGCAGATAGTTCTCTTTCAATCACTTTACAATTATAGATGACTCTGTGTACAGTTGAAAGCTAAAGAAAAAGGTCTTTTCTCCCTCTAAAGACAAGTATTTTATCCAGATGGTTATTCATGAATATGTAGTTAAAATCTGCTGTCTCTTTTCAAAAATGAATTGATCCCTATAAACGCTTCTAATTAGAATGCCCTGACATCATCCTCAGGTTACAGTGAGAATTCATCTTGGGTGTTAACATATTTTCTAATATTGAAAATAAGATTTAATTCTGTCATTTATGCATTGTATACATGATGTTTGAATGCCCTAGGATAGTAAAGCAATGGACAGCAGTAAATAAATCATCAATGTGGCTGGTAATTTTCTCTTAAAACTGACTGATGGTTAAGATAATAAAGCTATTACCAAGCCAAGAAAAGAAAATATTGGAAGCGTAGATTGGCAGAAAGCAAGGAGCCCATATGGGTTTAGAAAAGGGAGTTAGTGTAAAAAATGACGTTCTGGAAGTGAGATGTGTCAGGCTGAAATGGAGAGTTTCCAAAAGCCAATCTGAGTTCGATTTCACAACAGAAATCAGAAGACAAAGAAGGAGAGCAACAGCAGTGGGCAAAGCTCAGAGTGAAGCTAGTCCCAGAACAGAACAAATAACTTGCTTCTCTTTTGGATGTGAACATAGATGTTGGACCACAGGTACAGAGACTAAAGAACCCATGGAGTTTAGAATGCGGAAACTGTGTGAAGAAGCATTTGTTCTGCCTTCTCCCTCAGCCCCTCTGGCTCTGGTTGGAGCTAAAGGAGAAGACCATGTGTTGCAGGTACAACAGGGCTGACCCAGTGTGCTGTGGCCATGGACTCAGCACGGACTGGCATCGACAACTGCTGAAGCAGCGGGGCAGCCCTGAACAGCCACTGATATACTTCCACCATCAGTACAGGAGAATTGGGAGATGAGAGTCAGGATAGATCATGCCAGGCTAACATGACGTTTCTATGCCAAAATAACCGTTTTCTGAAAAGTTCAGAAAAAGTTTTTCTGAAAAAAACACAAAAAGTTCTCCTTTTTGTGTTCCTCTGAAACTTCTAAGGTTGCCATCTCCTGCCAGCCCCTCCTTTCCTCCTCATCCCCTGTGAATGAGGAGTATGAATTTTTGATACGGAGGTTGTCAGTGCTTGGAGGTACTGAAAGGCCTTTTGGGATGAAAAGCTGTCTGGCCAAGGAGGTGCAAAAATAAAGGATGGATGGAAATTACGGGAAACCTAAACCACATTTGAATTCTAGAAAACCTTTCTAGAGGATATGAACATATAAACAGCCTTATCTTCAGTATGCACGTGTCAGGTCACCTTTGGGTTTGCCTAAAATAACTACACTTCAGATTTACTTAGATTTAGTAACTTTTCTTGGTGAGATCTGTGAGTTAAACTGTGTATTTTACATGTAGAGCGAGCGATAATAATAGGCTCTGAATTAAAGTGCACACACACACGCACACACAAACATATTTCATGAACACATCAGTAGTTAGAAAAAAGATGTCTATTTTAATGTTCTTAAAACCTCCTTTGTTTCTTGCTGAAGCAGCCTCTATTGCAGACACGGGCCTTGCGTCTCTTGCAGAAACACCTGACCATGTTCAGCAGCCACTGGCATTGTGTCTATGTGGTTGTGGTTCTGTCTGTGTTCTCAGTGTACATGGGATGGCTGAGGGTGCACTAGCCTCAACCTGTCCGTTACTGTCATTGCCTGAGGCAATGGGAGAGGGTGAGCAAGCATCTGCATGTAGGCACTGTGGGAAATGAGCACACTCCTTTCAGCTGTGGGTGAAATTTGGCATTCATTAGCATGACAATATAAACAAACCCCTTCTAGACAATAAAAAGTTAGTGGTAGCAAAACACCAGGTAGTTCTTGAGGAGAACGCAGAATTCTCATGTAGTGTGATCCAGTTGATGAAATGAGATCTTATGAGGAATCTCAACTGATTCAGGGCTTCATGCTTTAAAACAGAATCACTGGATCCTTTCACATTCCTTAAGTGTTTCCTTTTTTGTTGTTTCAGGATGCTTACCAGAACCCCAAGTGTCGTTGCCCAAGTGTTCCTTCTTCTAAGCATAGTTCTTGTCATTGCTATTGCAGTGATTCAGATAAATCAGCAACAGATCCTCTCCCCAGGGCTTAAGGTGAGTCTTAGAATATGTAAGGAAGGAGAACTCTTTTTTGAACTTATATTTAATAATGTTCCTAAACTACTTTTTATGGGGTGATTCAAATGAGCTTACAGCCATAAATTAATGTTTAATCCCGTCTTTGGCATGGGAAAACTGAAGCTGAGAGAAAAGGAGAATTGGTCAAGATCACAGAGTCAGTGGCATAGCAGGAAAAGCATTCGTTGATTCCCTGTCTGTGATGTCTATCACACAATGTCTTCTCCAAGACTGAAAGGCCAAATGAGGAGAAAATGCAAATGCTTTTTTATTTTTGCCAGAATTTTGAAGCAATTTAAAAATAATTTTGAAGTGGGAAATACCTAGAGTTTAAATTCTGCCCCCAAGCACAGCTCGGAAGTTTATCTTCTCTTTGCAAAGTTTATCTTCTCTTTGCAAATCTTTGCAAACTTCTCAAAAGCATTTGGGCCATAAGTGTGCACTTTATGATTTACCGCATGTTGGGACTTGCTGGATATTAACAGAAGCAAAGTAGCTTCATGAGGAGGGGCAGAGCAAACTGGAAAAGAAAAACTGAAATACTCCGGAATTCAGGCTTTGCCTTGTGCTGCTGGAGTATGTGTGCAGATCCTTTAACGAGAGATGCACACAACTGAGGAAAAAAATGTAGAAATTAGCCACCTAGAGAAGCTGTGCAATCTGGCATTTTGAGTGCTCTGTTTTTTTCCCATGCTAGCTACAAGCATATAGACAGTGTCAGATCCTCCTTTGAAGTCCTTTCTGCCTTTACCTCTGAGTAGGTATTTAACTGGATAGTTCACATACTGGTAGCGATAGGCTAATGTCTCATTACACTTCATGGGATTATAAACACCTTTGGCTTTGTCTGAATCATTTGTTGGTGTATGAGTCAGACAACAGGAAAAAACTCTATTCTGATACCAGTTTTATGTGTTTGTGTGGTGTGACAGGGTGTGTATGCTGGGATCTTGCATGGGAACACGGTGCCTCAAGTTTATTCTCTGTTATACCCCAAATCTCTGCTTGCGGCAGCCTTGCATCCTGCCAATTTTCGTGCAAGGCAAGACTGGACTGACACGAAGGCTAAAGCCACTATCTAAAAGATGGCCTACACATCACTTGTGTTTGTCATTAATTCAGTTTCACATTCAGAATGATAAAATTGTCTGCCTTGGTTCTACATCTGAAACTGATTTAGGTGGGGAGGTCTGCTTCCTGAATCACAGTGGCTTCATGGCTGGTTCTGGAGGAAGATGGGCAGTTCCTCTGCTAGGTCCCTCGGTTTTGGATTTCTCTTTGTGCTGTAAGCCTGCCAATGCAGAAGATCCCCGCTGATATAGAGGACCTTATGTTTGATTCCTGAGAAGCTGCGTAGTCCTTGGGGAATGATTAACATTTGCAAGAAGTAAGTTTTCAGGAACGGAGGGAGAACCATGGTATGCCAGTGTGAAACCCTCCAGTACTTAGTTGATATGATGGAACCTGGAAGCGACAGTGTCCCGAAGTTAGTAGTTATTAAAATGAAATATGGCAATAACATGATGAAAACAGACCTACTCTTTGTAAAGGCCTCCTCCTTCTTCTGGCTCTTCTCTGTGAAACCAGATCAGCTACTGAACGGTAACTAGAGTTTGTTTTATCTGTGGCATAATAGCTTTTTCCCAGGATGCACGTTGAGAGTGTCCAGGCTCATTCCTTTGTGACACAGGAGATAAATTATCTGCTACACCGCTGATGTTTTAAAATGTTGTTGCAAAATTAAATATTTTGGTTCCTTGGTGGTTGAGTTGTCTGAAGACTGAGCCAGTGATTTGTGAAGTAAGGACCTGCCTGTGTGCGTGAGGCTGAGGCACTGAGAGAGCTCCTGACTCATTGGCACACACCATGAAGTCAGAAGAGTGATGAAGAGAGCACGAATATCTTTAAAGCAGTCACTGTTCCTTGATCTAATGTATTACTTTTTTCTCCCCAGTATGGAATAGTCCTTGATGCTGGATCCTCTCGGACTACAGTCTATGTCTATGAATGGCCAGCAGAAAAAGAAAATGACACAGGAGTAGTAAGCCAAACCTTCAAGTGCAATGTGAAAGGTGACCTGACATGGAAGTTCCTTGTTTCTTTCTTGTTTCCAAGAAGAGGTTATCTGGAAGCTTTTCCACTGTGTTCCCTTTTCAGTGCTGGGGAGCAAGGACTGTTAAGACTATGTCTGTATCTGTCAGCATCAGTCCTTCCTCTGCTGTTACAGCAAGGTGCTCTAATTTGCAACAGAGAGAGGAAATTGTAGCTGAACTTGATATACTCCATTGCAGTGCATGATTGGTGCAGACAGAATTTGATCTACAGAGAATCACGCTCAGTAAATGTTTAGTTCTTGTGCCCTGAAATGATTTCTTTTTTTTAAAGTATAAAAGTATAAAATATATTTAAAAATAGCTTGGAATAAAAGGTCTTTGAGAAGAATGGGGACCTAGCCCTTGTTGGATGTTAGCCATAAATTCTGAGGGAGGCACAAGTGGCTGTCAGGTATGCTATAGGGATTTGACAAATTAGTTATTATTTTCCAGAAATCTTAGTGATGTTTTAAAAAAAAATCTCTGCTGTTTGAGTCAGGTTTCCTAGAGAAACAAAGCTTATGTAGTTTGTCTGGAATTGTTCTGTAATTACTTGGAAAGAGGCAACCAAGGGGAAATTATGAAAGGCATGCAGAAGGTGAACAGGAAGAGCTTCTCCATACTACAGAACTAAGAAGCATGTAATAAAATTATCAAGTAAAATAGCTAAATTGCAGAACTGTTTCTGACAGGATGTCATAGTTGTATCAGATATACAGGTCTGGCCTTTGGCTCGGGAAGACTTGTGGTTGCGCACTGCTAGAACGTGTCCCACGACACATACTACTTGCTACCTGCCCTGTCTTTTGTCAGAGGTTTTGCACTGATTCCTCTCAGAGAATGCTAGACTAGACTGACTTTTGCTCACACTCCAGTATGGTTAAGTGTATATTCTAATAGCTTGTTGTGGATTCCTTCCTAACAGCTTTTGAATCTCTTGGTCAAATTCAGTGACATTTGACTAAGCTTTCAAAGACAGCAAAATTCCACACATTTGATGAAGACAGATGGCCAGGCAGGGGAGAGAAATCCACATTACTAAACAGTAGCTAGTCCATAAGGGATTTCTGCAGGAAGCCAAACTTCATAAGTTCTGCTACTCTGAGTTAAATGAGCTTTAGATTATCCTGTAAGGTACTGACTTCAGCAGTACTGTTTTGTTTAGTGTACTGGTTCGGGTTTGCAAGTTAGGTAAGAGAAGAAGGTGGGGCAACTCAGGAAGTCTCAGTGCAGATTTTGTTGATCTCTGATAATAACTGGCATTCAAAGAGAATTTTCCCCTTCTCTCTCAGTCGTGATCATGCAAAATCCTGCATCCCTTTTTGTGTCTGGAAATAGATGCTGGAGATGTAGCCACAGAGGTCATGAGTAGAAGGCAATGGTTTCTTAACGGCCCCAACATTTCTATCGGCAGCATTAAATATACACATGGACATTCTCAGCAATTTTAGAACAAGGAAAGGAAAGCAAGTGTAACGTGTGCAGAAGTAATGCACTGTCATGTGCCTTATGGTGTGTCCCTACGACTACAGGAACAGCGGCCAGCCTGCTGAGATGGGGGGTGCACTCTGCTAGCTTATGTTTTGCCTCATTAGGAATGTTGCCTTTAGGAATTCTGGAATGAGAAAAATGTGTTGTTATTTGCGAAAAATGGCAGAGGAGTACTTGTGAATTTGGTTTAGATTTTGTTTTACCTCCAAGGAATACAAAAAATAGCAAAATGGAGGAGTCCAAATTGCTGTGAACCGTTTAGGTCCAGAAGGGCCTTACCCCAGTCAACCAAAGTGCTGCTCATCCTTCAGTGTGCAAAATCACCAAGGTTCACTCCTCCAGTCTTGGGTGACTCTGCGCTGGAGAACACAGAGAGCTCGTGGTGGAGGTCCCTAACGAAGCTGTGGGAGGCAGTGGTGAACGTATCTGTCAGTGTTTCTTTAGTGACCGTAGCCTTAAGCACTGAAATTGGTGGGTGGTTCTGGGCATACAGAGAGGCAGACTTTCACATACCTACTGAACTTGAAAGTCAAATGATCAACTACTCTGTAAGTTCCGTAGTGGTTTTATGATTTAATTTCTGCCTTTAGTAGGTACATCTGCCCCTCTTTGTAGGAACCAGGCCCAAATCAAAACCCTTTCTATATAGTGCAATTAATCTGTCCTGGTCAGGCTTTAAGCATTGGCAAAGAAGGTAGTTGTCTGGAACAAAATGGTCACTGCCTTGTGACCTGCTCTGTCCGAGCACTGGGAGGTGGAGGTTGCTGCCACCAAGGGAGTGTGAAGCAACAGCAGCAGCTGAGGATGTAAAACAGCAGTTGCTGCTCTGTTTTCCCCTGGTAACAGCTTTCCCTCCAGCTTCAGGCCTGCTTGTGCTAGGCTTACTGCTTTTAGAAAGTCTTACTCCAGACCAGGGCTGTGAACATGGTAGTGTTTAAGTTCATGCTGTGGAAAAGGGAGCAGCGGAGTGTGGAGTCTGCAAAGTCTTACATCTTTTTTCTTCTGTTTTTATCAATGCAGTGTGGCTGAACATAAATGCTTTCTCATTTTACATCTGTAAGAACCACCTTTTGGTTAGCTTGGGGTCAGGTTCTGAGAGAGATGGCTGTTACAGGAGAACTATATGCAGTTCTCGCAGAGTTGGTTTTTCTGGGGCAATGGCTTCATGCCTGAATTTCTCCCTGTGCAACTTCCTCAGCTAAGGAATTTTAGTAAGGAATGTTTTTATTCACACTCAAGCTGAGCCTGAACAAGTTGAGGTCCTGCTGGTCCTTGGAGTGTTGAGCAAGGGATGAAAGATTTGTTGTTAATTGTTCAAATAGTTATGGCTTATGCAGCATGGTGTAACTCTCATTACTTGAAGACTTTGGAGATTTGGAAAGTTATGAAATACTTAGTTCATGCACCAGCCTGGACTTGGACCTCTGTGGCTTCAAGAGCCATTTGTGTGCATCTTGAAATTTCACCAGCAGCTCCTTGCAGGAACATTATTTTATTTGCAGTTGACAGCAGTGAGCTGTAGAGGTGCCATAGTGTCCACGGCAGTTGCGGCAAACCAGATTAGGAAATCTTTGTCTTTGGTTGTGGAAGGAGCGATTTTCTGTACTTTAGCGGTTCAGAGAAATTTTACCTCAATTAGACATGCAATTTTCTACAGCGTCTGCCATGAGTAAACCGATTTTCCTCATGAATATAGCACTGCTGTCATTGTGGTGTTAAGTGGTTTCACTGTGTATCTTACTCTAGGTATGGTACTATAGGTGTGTATGTATATGCACAGGCGAGCAGTTTGCAAGTATCTGTCTCGCACAGCTGAGACAGTCACTGCATTGTTTGTTCCTTAAGCACGTGCAGTTTTCAGCCATCCTATCCTTGCTTGTAATTACGGGAGGGAAGGGGGAAATCTCTTTCTTTTAACACCTGTTTGCTAATTGGGCTAATTTGTAGTTGGCAAAGCAGAATGAAATCAATCTACTTGTTCTCTTTTAGGCCCTGGTATATCCAGCTATGAGAATAACCCTGGAGCTCTTGCCAAACCCTTTGATGACTGTCTGAATAAAGTCAAGGAGAGAATACCAGTTCATCTGCATAAAACCACTTCTGTTTATCTGGGGGCTACAGCTGGCATGAGACTACTGAGGTATGGCGGAAACTTGAACTGATCTGTACATGTACTAGCATAGCAGTCTGTGAAAACAGAATGTGAAAAATGTACTGGACACATTTTTATCCCTTGGAAATTGGCCATCTCAAAAGGAAATGGCGCCCAGCCAATTTAGTGTAATTAACATTTTTGATAGCGAAAATGGGGCTGTATAAAAATCTTCTGTTATGTCATATTGAAAAGAAATGCTTGCTTTACTCTGGAGAAGGCAAGAGTTTAGTTTTCTCTTCCATTTCTGTCTTAAAATTCAGTGGTACTTAACAGGTAACGTTTGTGCCTAGCTGTTGGCAGCGCAGGCAGATGAAAGCTAGACAGTGCAGAGTTTTCTGAGTGTGAATGTGGTGTAATGTGGCTTTTGGGGTCTTTCTGTGGCTTTAGCCCTGGCACAAACTGGCTTCTTGTGTTAGTTCTGTGGCTAAACGGAGTGGGAAGAAAGGCTCCAGGACTGTTTTAACCAGTAGCTGTCATTTAAGCACTCAGTTTATTAAAAAGAAGAGTAGACATAAGAAGCAAAACTTGTATGATACATAAGAAACAAACCCCATGAACTTGTATGATAAAGAGTGAAGTTTGTATATAGTGGGGTAGTTCCTTGCTGAAACAATGCTGGATACTTGGCTGTTCCCTTTCATAAGCTTCCCAGGAAGCTTTAGGAAAACAATGTGTGTTTCTTACTAGGTGATTGTAGGATTTTTCTTGGATTGCTTGTCAGTGAACAATAAATGTGAAATTGCCTTTCCAGATGCTCAGTGTCTCATGTTTTGTGAATTGCTTAGGTTGCAAAATGAAACAGCAGCCAATGAAGTCCTTGCAAGCATTCAAAACTACTTCAGAGCACAACCTTTTGAATTTAGGGCTGCACAAATCATAACTGGGCCAGAGGAAGGGGTGTATGGATGGATAACAGCCAACTATTTAATGGGCAATTTCTTAGAGGTGTGTGGAAAACAACTGCATGCTTTTCTTTTCACTGTTTCTTACAGATTAGAAATTTGAGAGGACATGCCTGTTAAAACATGATAGCTTCCATTTTGCACTTAAATATTTAACAGTGTCATTTGTGGCTGTAATAGGACAAAGCAAACAGAAAGAGCAAACAAAAATGTTGCAGGAATGTCATATGGCAAAGGTAAAATTGTTGATCCACAAAATGGGGCTCTTCCCTAAATGACATCAGATATCTCACCTAGAAAGGGAATTTGCATTACTCTTAAATGCGTTGGTATGTTAAGTGTGACAGGCGTTCGTTGTCTTGACAATGATGCCAATTAAAGATGATTTCTTCTGTTTTTCTGTGACTTCCTCAGGTGGTTTGCTGTCCCTGCAGCTCTACTGGTGAAGGATCTGCACAGCTTAGGGGTCTCCAGACTGTTTGGCGCTGTTGACTCACTTTGTCTTAAGCAGACAAGACTGTCTGAAGCAGTGAGGGGGGTTAAGCTGGTGTGGCCAAATATGCCTCAGCTGAGCCAGAAATCATTCATATACAGTTCATTCCAGTGCTGCTGAAAAGCTGCAGGCTATGAGCAGTGGGCTGTGGTACCAACTGTCATGTCTTGTGCAGACAAAATGATACCAGTAGAAAGACACTTACGAAGTCGGAATTCTCTCAGGCAGAAGCCTCGTAAGAGAGGGAGTCAAATGTGTTGTAAGATCCCTTTATATATGTAGATATTCAGTATAATTTCATTCCCGGTAAAAGCTGTACCAAGGCGATCAGCAGCTGTTTGTCTGCATTCATGGCAGCCGTGTGCTGCCCTTAGCATTAACTGCGCTCCTTCCAGATAGTCTCATTAGGTTGAAAGAATGTCAGCCAGCCCCCTGAGTATTGTTATTTGTCCTGGTTGAATGGTTCCTGTTAGATCATGGTAATTAAGAAGCAGGAATTAGATGTTGGTGATCTGAGTGATAGCTCATGGTGAATGTGTTGTTGATTCTTGCAAAGTTAAGAAAAATCCTACGTTCTGGAAGAGTTATTCTCATTGTGTGCATTTCAAGCAACAAAAATGATGTCATGAACTTTGGGGGCGGGTATCAGTTTTCTACCACATGAATTTTGATAATCCACATACCAAGTCCCAGATGGCAGATTCGCAAGGACTACTGAAGGGACTGGCAGACACTGTGAAGCCAGTTTAGTATAGAGAGTTGTGTGAAAACCAGCGTGCAGAACATCACTAGTAGGAAAGAGAAATTTTCACCATTCTTCTGACAATGGGCTGAGAGTCAAGTTCTGCTCGGGGCTGTTAATGGGAATCTTTCACTGTAAATTTTTCTCACGAGTGTATTTGCTAGCCCATGAAGTTTCTTTGCCCTTCTTGTGTATTACATTCATATCATCATGTTCAGTCAATAATACTACAGTAAATACTGAAATGGATAATCATACAAAATCTGCATTCTGCACTGTGTCTGTGTAGATTGTACGGAATTTGGAGGATGTTTTAGGTAGTAGGGAGAAATGCCGGCTGATGGGTCAGATTTATTGCCACTGCAGTTTCAGTGAAGGAAATGTGCAGATTAGGGGTCCTTGTTCTTTTGACTTTGATGTAGCTTTCATTTGTCTTTTCTGCGTTTTTTCTTTTATTTTCACTCTCTTTTTCTGTGTGATCTCTTAATATCCTATTCCTTTAATAATTCTTCTTGCCTTGAAACAAGCAAATTTTCATACTTTTTCCATCCAGATTTGTTCAAGTTCTCATGGGTACCTGAACTTCAGTTCCCTGCACTCCAGTACAGCTACTGATCTGACTAGTCCTGTGCTTTGATCATTGCACTGCCCTCTGAGTTGAACGCTACACAACATTTCCTTTTTCCATCTTTCAAGATCATTTCAGTCTGTGAAAGTACATCCCTCTTATGTAAAAAAGCATCTGTATGTTTTCCTCAGAGATGAGATTTTTTTGGAAAGGGTGCAGGACAAAGTGGGGGGAAAGAGTTAAGAGTAGAAAAGCTTGAAGGGAGAACAAGCAAGGGATACTTCTAATTAGCCTTGGTTTTGTATTTACATCTAGAGAAACCTTTGGAGGACGTGGGTCCATCCTTACGGAAAGGAGACTGTGGGTGCACTGGACCTTGGAGGAGCTTCCACTCAAATTTCATTTATCCCAGAGGACTCTCAGGAGAACTTCAATAGCACCTTGCAAGTGAAGTTGTATGGTTACAGCTACAATGTCTATACTCACAGCTTACAGTGCTATGGGAGAGATGAAGCTGAGAAAAGGCTTTTAGCATTGCTGCTCCAGGTCTGTTTAAGACCCTTTGCTATGTTGCTCTTGCAGGTGCTCAGTAATGTCTGAGGAGGTTCTTAGGCTTGTGTTCGCTTCCCTTTGATAGTGTTTGGAGACCCCATTAAGAGCTCTATTGTGCTTAATTGTGGACCGACACACTTAGGTTTCATACAAAGATCTCCGTATTTGTTAAAAATTGGTGGAAGTTTTGTACTGTTTGACAAAAAGGCCCAGCGAGTCCTGTAAGTGTTTTGCTGATTTTATCAATTATTTTTTTGAGAAAGGAATTTCTGTGACTTACAGTGATCAGCAATGTTGTATTGATCAGCTGTGACCAAGGGAACAAACATACATGCATGTGTGGTTTACAGATTCCTGTAGTTAATGTCAAATTAGGTATTTCTTGCTTTTGAGTAACCTTTATTGGAGGTTTTTTGGTTTTGTTTTTTTCCAGAAATCAAACACCAGTTCCAGTGTGGATAATCCATGTTATCCTCAGAATTACAATACTTCATTAACTATGAAGTACTTTTCTGGCAGCCTTTGTACACAGTCTCTGAGACCAGCAAATTACTACCCAAACCAGCTTGTGAACTTCCATGGAACAGGAGACCCAGGTCTGTGCCAGGAGATGGTTTCTTTGCTGTTTAACTTCACTGCTTGCAGAGACAGAGAAGACTGTTCGTTTAATGGAATCCATCAGCCAAAAGTTAAAGGGAATTTTGTGGTAGGTTTGCAAACACAGCATTTCTTTTTGAGCTTGCTTGCTTTTGATTTCTGTAGTTCTGAAAGTACGCTTGTCATCTACTCCTTTTCTATAGGCTTTCTCAGGATTCTACTATACAATTAATGCTTTGAATTTATCTGGGCACTTCTCCCTACCTGACTTCAATTCAAGTATGTGGTTTTTCTGTTCACAGAGCTGGGCACAGGTAAGGGGGTTGTTTGAGGGGGGGTTGTGTTTTCTTTTTCTTTTTTGTATCTGTAAAAGAGAGATTTAAAAAGGAGTGGACAAGTATTCAGAACTTTTCAGAAGGTCCATATCAACCTCAACATCTCTTTTCCCACTGTGCTTCAAGCCATGTAGTATCTCTAGCATGCTTAAAACTTGGGCTAGGTTTGGAAATTTCATTCCAAATGATTCTAAACTGAGTTTCCAGCCTATATCTGTAAGTGGCAAAGCAGTGCATGCATTTTTGTACTGTATTTTCGTACATGTATTTTCGCATGCAGAATTTGTACTGGCAGAAGGCAANCTTCTTTTCATCTTTGAGTTTTGTACAGTTGAGATGTCACAAAGATAGCAAGGGATGTTGCAACTGTATATATGTGGATGTAAATTTATGCATTTCAGGGGATTAGAGGTTGCCCTGATGGAAGTTTTTACAAGGCTGATAGAACAGGTCTGTTTAAAGTTTAAAACAAAACTCTGCTAGACTGACATTCATTAACACCACACTTCAATCGCACACGTTATCAGTATTATCACTATGTATTCAAAGCAGTTAGTACGTATCAGTTGTATTTTAGTATCCTACATTACCTGTGAGTGCACAGTAACACAGAGCAGATGCAGTGTAGTTGGAGCTGATGAGGGGGAATTAGTACTGCTGCCTGAAGAATTTGTACTGGCAGAAGGCAAATTGATTTTGTCTTTCATTATTGTCCTAAGAGTTCATCCGAGGAAAACGTATAGTCTCATATTTTTTCCTATTACTTGTGCTAAGAAAAGCAAGTAAAGCAAATTGTCCCCAACTGGCAGTCTGTGACCTTTTCTGTACAGCTTTCACCCAGCAGTTCTTAATTTACAGCTTGCTTGATCTGTCTGTGTGTATATGCTGTGATATTCAGGTCCTGAGCTTGTAACCGCTGGGACTCGTAACAGCACTTTCAGGTCAGACTGGGAGATCAAAGCACTTTGCTTGGGTCTGTGAATTCTGGCTGATATTCATGATCCAAATGAGCACCTCAGGTCACAACTGACATCCAAAGAGCAGTCTTATGATACATCATGTTCTATGTAACTTGCAGGCATCTTTATTTAATGGAGGTTTAACTCTATAGTCCTGCAATATTCATTATGCACTGTTCTGATCTCAGCTCTGGCAGTGTGAACCTAGAGTAAATTGACAGACCTATTTTGAATTTTCATTTTGTTGCTAGCATTTGCTATTGGAACTTACTGTCATCACTTGATAGCTGACTGCCACGTGCAAGGTTGACTCTGTCTGTGATCCTCTTAAAGAGATTTGTGGCCATGGTTTACTACTGCAATTTTAACTATGCTGTAAAGATGACGTGGAAAATTTAGGAACCATAACATCCTGAATCTTTTATGTCCAGTTTCATGTTTAGTTTCATTTTTAACCACATAAGCTATGACACTTCAGGGTCTTTCTTTTTCTAAATCTCCGTATCTAGTTGTCCACAACTTTACTTGGTGTTTCTGAAAAATGTTAGTAATTTCTAATTGGAATCCAAAGTGTTCTCTAGTTATAAAAAACAAAAGCACTTGTTTTTCATAATTTACATGTTTTTTAAAAAACTTTTGCTTTCAGCTCCAATTCATGCTGCCTAAATTTGAAGAAATATATGCTAGATCGTACTGTTTTTCAGCCAATTTCATTTATTACTTGCTTGTACGTGGTTACAACTTTGATGCAGAAACTTGGCCACAGATACATTTTCAGAAGGAGGTGAGTAACAATCTTTTCCTCTTACTGTTACCTTAATCCAAAGAAGTTCAAAGGAGACAGGAAATGCAGCAGCCTACAAAAATACAATGGTTGTAAACAGCCTTTGTAAATGATTGTCAAATGTTTGCAGTGTTACTTAGAGATGCTGCCTAGGTTCTTTCAAAGAGCTTTAAGAAAGAATCAAATAACTGTGTTTTAAACCTTGTCCCAGTTTATAGAAGCGGTGGCTTGCTCTAGGCAGTGATCTGCCTGAAACACCTCACTAGTCAGGGTCAGTTCAAGTTAACCCTGCTGAGCTGGACAGAAAAACTCCCGCTTTTCTGTCTGCTGGCAGAGCTGGTTTGTAGTCAGTGAAGCAACTAGGGCAGCTTTCATCCTCAGCTGGCACATCCATTTGTGCCATAATCTGCTTCTCTGGAATAAAAACCTGTATTGATGAGGTATTTGCTTTCAGTTGGCAGAGAGAGAAGGCTTACAATGTTTGTGTTAATAGCTGCATTTTTCTCTTCCCTGACCAGAATTTTTCTCCTAAAAAAACCCCAGAAATGAACTTGTATATATCCATTCTAAAGCTACTGCTAAGAAATCTTTCCTTCCAAATCAGAAGCCATAGCCACTATCTAAGCTTGACTGTATATATATATACATCAAGAAGTGTGGTCCCCATAGTGCTCTGTGACTCCCTCCTTTCCTCTCTGCGACTGTACAGAGCCTTATTCTAAAACCTTGTCCCAGACTGTCTCTTAATCTCTGTACAGTTTGGAAATGCTTCAGCACTTGCATGCAAAACCAAGAAAAGAATAGGTTGTAGGTCTTCATGGAGTATTCTTAGATGCAGGGTATGCTGGGAAGCTGCAAACGAGAAATCGTAAGCAGTGTTTTCTGAACAGTCATATCTATTACTGATGCACTAAGAAATCAAGTGGAATTTTCTTGCCTTATTTTGTCCTCTGGTGGACAACCATTAGCAGCTGTGGAGGAGTGTCCAGAGTTTAGCCCTTCTACCAGGAAATCAGCATGGAGCTTACTCTGGGATCTTAATCTGGACCTGGTGGGGAGTGGATTTGTCTTGAAGTTTAAATAGATTTTGTATTGTCCCCCACAGACAGAAGCAGCCAAACACAGCAACATTTTTCTGTATTTTGCCAATAGTATAAACATACTGAGCAAAGTTAAAACCCAAAAGGCTTATTTGAAATTAAGACCTTTGTTACCTAGATTTTGCACTAGGGTAATGATGAAACTCAAAAGGAAAAATTACATGTTCTTCATTAGATCTTACTGTTTTAGTAGGGGCAGATCTAATGTTAAGTGATCAGCTAAGCTACCCCAGAGATAACAGCACAGCTTCTCCAAGAGTGAATGTGGGGTATTTTGCCTATGCTGGGGGTATATTTCCTTTTAATTAGTGAATACAACCAGTGAAAAGAACCTTAACCCAGTGCTAAGATCTGGGCAAGATCTAGAGCTGGATGATTTGCAAAAGTTCTAAACCTCATAACGAGAGTTTTTCCCCTCTCTCAGCAATGAAAACCCAACTTGATCCATCTTACCTCTTTGCTCACCTGTTGTATTCCAGTTCCTGCTGCTGTAGTTTTCTTTTTATCAGTTAAACAAAATGTATTGGTATTAGGATGTATAGAACTACAAAAAGGACCAAATGATACAAGCCCTTATGGTCTCCTACAACCAGTAGCTGAGTGCTTAAAACTGTTCATTAAAGACATTAAATAATTTATTAAAGTTCATCCCTCTACTTCATCATGATGCTTTTCATACAAGAGTAACCAAAGAGGTTTGGTTTCCCAAATTTAAGCAAACTACTTAAGTGCAGCCTTTCAGGCAAAAAACTCACCTTTGTAGTTGCAGAGTGGGATGACCTGTCATAAAGATGGAAAGCCAAATGAGTTTGGGAGAGCTGGTTGGTTGCAGAATAATGCAACTTCGGCTTTGTCTTTCCTGTAGTGTACCCTAGAACTACCCAGAGTGATTTGAAAGTGGTGCAGGCCCTTTGAAGAAGCAAGCTACCTATACTAGACCGTAAACCAATTACATATCTTGTAGCTGACCCTCTGGGCTAGCCCTTGTTTAAAGAGTTCCTCTTGATTTCTCTTGAAATGCTCCCCACCCCCACCTTATTTTTTCACTCTGTTTAACATTGTTTGTTTGGTGGTTTCTTTTTTTTTTTAAGTTTGATTTGTAGGAGGCAATGTGTATTTATATATTTTATATAAAATAGGCAAACCATTACCGGAGCGTGGGAATGTGAGAGGAGGACAAGGGACACTCTATCTTCTCCCTTTGATCCTGTGCTTACTAAGTGGCAGGATGACGATTTAATAAAAAAGAGAGTGGAAAATGGATAAATTCTGCTCAAATTAGAAGTTGGGAAAGACAGCAAAGTGGGATGACTGTGGAGCAAATAGAAACGTACCCCCTTGGCTTTTGTTTCACCTGTAGTTTTCCACTTAATGTTTATTTGTTATATGGAAGAGCCTCGTGCTCGTTCATTTGCAGGTGCAAAACCAACTGTGGAACAAAAGATGATAAATAGAGTTACTGGTTTGGGGACCTTACCCTGGCCTCTTTGTCCATAATGATGAAACTGTGGGTTTTTGTTTGTTTGAACTAAATAACATCCTGGGATTTGGCCAAGATGAGGGGCTAATTCTAGGAACTGGCACAGTAGTACTGGTTTTTTTTTTTAAGTGTGTTTCTTGCACAGAAGATCCCATAACTGGCTGTCTGCATAAAACCCATGCCTCCTTGTACCCATACCTTTGTCTCACTTTGTTAGCCCAGTGACCAATTTTATTAGCATCCTCTGGAACTACACACACACAAAAAAGGGTAATTTAAAATGATTCTGTATCTTCCTTGTATACTGCTAACTTAAAGGGCAGTGCCAGCATCAGCAGTTGAACTTTTGGAACCTCTTTTCTTTGCCTGAAAAGTCCATGGGAATAGGACTCTCCTGTCTTTATTTCAGGTTGGTAACAGCAGTATAGCATGGTCGCTCGGTTACATGTTAAGCCTCACGACGATGATTCCAGCAGAAGGCAAGCTGATCCAATTACCTCTGAAACCTTCTTTGTTCACTGCGCTCCTCACCTTCCTCACAGCTACAGCATTGTTGTGTCTTCTCTTCCTTGTTTACTTGAGTATTATATCACATAATCGAAAGAACATCAGTTGTGTTGAACATGTATTTATTCCAGAATTAATTAACTTCACTGAAGACAAACAATAATTTTATAGTGCTATTAAGCAGGACTTTATTTTTGAAAAATGGAGAGCGAAATAAAAACAGGCAAAAAGACTACAGGACCAGAAACATAAATAGAGAAGAGACACGAAAGAATCTGTGGTATGGCAAATTGGAGTGCTTTGAAATATTTTGACAATTGTTTCTGTAAATCTAGTTTGTTTGTCTAGTGTGCAGCAGGGAGCACGTGGGCAGATATGTCACTTTGCTTGATAAGGGATTAATAGCCTTTTTCTGCCATACAGGTATGTATTATTTTTTTTCTTCATTAACTCTGTGCTAACTGTAACTCCAGTGGTGAAGGATTTGACCATGGCGGTGGTTGTTTAAGATAAAATTAAACAACAAGTCAGTAGGACTTGTGGGAGGCGGTAACATGGCAGCTGTTCTTGTGTGTAGTGCTGACACTAAAAGCCCTCAAATAATCTCATTTCTGAAACTGGAACAAGCATTGGGTAGTGACAGGAACTGAAAGGAACAGCTGGGGTAGAATTGTTTTTATTGCTGTTCCTAACTTACTGATTCCTGCCACATAAAGGTGTAATAAACTGCCAGCACCTCTCAGGACTTTGAAGCCTGTCCTAAAACTGAGCTGTATCTTTCGGTACCATGGAGATCTCAGAATGCATTAGCTGTGGTACATAAGATTTGCTTTGAAGGTGGACCAAAATGCTTTCATGCTTTAGTGACTAAATTTAACCTAAATTTAAATGTCTTATAGTTACCTCCAGAAGCCAGTAGAGTTTTCAGTGTCCTTTTCTCTAACTTTCACAGAAATACTTCATGTGCGTTCTCATACTGAACCACTGACCTGTATCCCCCACGTTTTGTTGATCTTGGACAGTCACAGTCAGTACTGACTTGTCGTGCACATACTATTTCAACTGTCTGGGTAGAGTATAGCCAGGAGGTATAGCACCCAGTCTCCAGGCCAGAGGAACACCCTGTCTGTGGTGGGTGCGGGGACATGTTGCTGGAGCTGCAATCATGGCTGTGGTGCCTTGTTCGGCCTTTCCACTGTCCTGGTCTCAGCGTTCCTTCAGCAGCACTAGGATCTACCTAGTGGATGCTTCTCTCAAATGCATTAAGTCCAGAGCTTTCCTGGAAGTGCTGCTGCCTTCGTGCTCCAAAGAGCTGACTTCCTGGAAAGCCCAGGCATTCTTCACCAAATCTCTCATTCCCTTAAATCGTAAGAGCACAGTTTTACCCACTGTTCAAGGAGTTCTTCATGGTCAGTGCCCCTTTTACCTGCTTGTCTTCTGTATAGCTTTGGTCTTCTCCAGCTGACTTCTGATACAACTCTTGGAAAAGCCTCCTGCCACACCATCTGCCATCTCTTCCCTTTGTACACTGTTTCTGTTAATTCCTCTTAATCTTACCGTAACAAGATCTGTGAAGCTGCAAGGGGAATAGGTCTGAAGGTCCTTGGAGTTAGCAGAAAGAAGGGATCGTTGCACTCTTCAGGACCTGCAAGACAAGAAAAGAGCATCTCTGCTTCACTTCCCTCCCTCCTCTACCATCTCCTTTTGCCTGGATTTCGTACCTATGTGAAGCTCTGTATTTCCCCAAATGTCCCTCAAATAGCTGCTGCCAGTCACTTTATTGCATTCTTCCCTCTCCATCTTCTCAGAGTTGCTTCGCTCTGTGTGCAGTTTCCCTTGCTTGCATCTTTCCCCTCTGAAGGGATGGTTACTCATTTCATGCATGGAACTTTTCAGCATGAGAAAGTAAAAACTAAAAGGGAGATTACCATATTCAACACCTACTGCTAACAAGTTAAAGCCTGTGAGGCCATCTGAGTAGTGATTTCCGCACAGGGGTATTGCATGTAAGAGACCTCCTTGTTGATGCATACACTCAAAAGCCAAGTTAACATTGGGTTATGAATTCCAGTGGCATGTGACGTGTTTTCTATCCCAATTTCATCTATTCCCCGTATCGCCTAGCTTGTGAGATAGGAGAACAGTGGCCAGTATCTTCATCCATGAATAATATCTTCCAATTTCTGTCTTTTTTTTTTTCTATATCACCTTCTTACTTGCAGGTTTGGTTGTAGGGCTGGGGTTTTGTTTTTCACAGGCTGATAAAGTATTTGAAAGGAACTAAATACCTTTTTAAATAGGAATAAATAAAAAAAAGAAAAAGATTAGTGATTTTTCAAGAACTGTCACAGTGAGGGCTTTGTCCCTTCTCTGTTGGTATACTATGTCCTGTCAGTCTTACTAGAGTACTTAAAATAAGGCAGAAGGTATTACAAGATGATGCAGTGCTCCATGGCACCCACGTTACATCTGATAAAACATAACATTTCCTTCAGAGTGCATGCACATTGCAGAGGTTGGCATGAGATAAAAGCCTGATTTTGGGTGATTGATCTGGAACTGCAGTTAAGGGTAAAACCAGACAGCTGACAGCATTAAAATGTTCTCTTTGGCTGCCAAATTGCTGCTGCTGAAAAAGACATTCTAGGATATTTACTTGCCCTACAAAACATTTGCTATGGATTGTTTGTGAATGGCAGAGCCATTCAGGCATGTGGTTTTGCACAAACGGAACATGCTTGGAATTCAGTCTCCTTAGAGTTGGCAGCTAAAGAACAAGTACGTTTGTTCAAAAATCATGTGAACTTCCAGATGTACTTGGATAGAGCCAGTATCTGATCACAGAATGCCTCCCCTCCATGAATCACCCTCTGTTTTCCTTTTTCAGTAGTTCCCTAGGTATATAATCTCCCTCCTGTACCACCAGGAGCCCCACCTGCTCGGTCCTCTGTCTCCTGGCAGTTTCACCTGGCAAAGCTGGAACTACTGAACTTCCAGCCAGGCAGCCACACCACCATCACTTACAGCTTCTTCCAGGCCAGCACTTCAGTGTCACAGTGAAAGAACCCCGTGGCTCGGATGGGCAGCCAGCTTGGCTACCCTTGGCTGTAGCAGTAGCTTCTGGAGGGGGGGGAGTGGTGAGGTGGTGAGGATGGCGATTGTTGTGGTAACCATACCTAAGTCCTCCCCCGAGTCTGGGTGGGAACCAGATCACCGGGGTGTGATGTTGTCCTGTCATCTCGAACTGAACAGAGCTCTGGGAGAGCCAGTGGAGCATTTGAGAACCTGTACAAGCTAGAGGCTATTGATCTTTTTATACTCTTTACTGCCTGCTCATGAAGATGAATAAAATTGTGAAAAGCTAAGCTAAGTGTTCTTTCTAATTTATTTTTTTTCCCCAATACCAATATTTTCATCCTGGTGGACAAGCTCTTCTTATCAGAGGGGTAGGAAATCTCTGAAATGCTTTTCTGGGGGTTGGAAATTTGCACGCTGCAAAACTGAACCTGTGAGGTTCTGGAGTGTACGGTGCTCCTTATCTCCAGAATCCATATTCTCAGCAAGGAAACCCTGGTGGTTAAAGCCAAGCCCCTCTTCTGATTATTATTATTTTTTACTATATGCGTGTGTGTGTGTACACAACAGACATGTAAAACAATTTCTGCTTTTAAACATTACTAGCATTTCAGGTGGGGACACTGATGCTTTTTAGGGCTTACTTCAGGTTCACCCCCCCACTGTCAGTCTGAACGGTTATGTGCAAGGAGAGGCAGCAGTTCCCAGTTACCAGGGGCAGCACTGTGGAATATGGAAGAAACTCAGCTACGGGGAAGCAGCACAAGATCAATCTGCCAGAAGACAGATGAGAAATGAAATGCATAGGGATGTTTCTGAAGCGGGGGGGAAAGAGACGAACTTTTTACAAAACCATACACCAGCCTGGCAGAAGAAAGCGGTAAGTTGTGCTGCATGGCCCAACTCAGCATTCAGTATGAGAATCATAGCCGGATTTGGGGAGTTTTTATTCCAATTCAGTGATTTTAGGAACAGTCTACGTTCACACGGATGGCAGCGACGACTGCGTATCCCAAGCGCGCACCTACGCTTAACTGATGAGTGTGTCAGTGTAGCGAGAGGAGGGCAGGATCTGGTTTCTTGCTCGGCAGTGTTTGCATGAGCCTGGAGTATGTTTTTAGAGTTGCATTCATGGGAGCAAACGTTTTTAATCGTGAAGTCCTGAACTGCTTTCAGCGCTCGACGTTAAGGCACAGCCTCGGCGCGGTGGTGCCCTGCCAGTCATTCCTCACCGCTGCAGAAGTGCACCCGGGCAAAGCCACAGAGCAGGCGCAGCCCCCAGGAGCTCAGCCAGCCGCGGCGCAGTCACTGGTGCCGTGCGAGCGTCTCTGCCCTAAGACGTGCAGAGGTCTCTAAAAAGACCGAGGTTTTAGGCAACCTGCCTCGCTTCCCCCTAAGCAGCACTGCGGAGTGACAGCACATCAGCCACGCAAAGCACGGGCCTGCCAACGCGCTGCGAAACGAGCGCCCCAACAGCCGCCGCCTGCTGCTGCCTCGGCCCAGGGCACGTTTAGAAATAACTGGCTTAATATTGATGCGTTGCTACCGCATTGCGCGCCCCGCGCCGAGCCAG
>VWZZ01002701.1:306921-352606 GCA_013399095.1 Psophia crepitans
CCGCGGCCGGCGGGGCTCCCCGGCGCCTCTCCCTCCGCCTGCCCGCGGCCTTCCCCGGGGGCCGGGGCCGGGTTCCCGTGGGCGCCGCGCTCCAGCGGCGGGGGTTGGTGCGGGGCCGGAGCTTGGGAGGCGGTTCCGGGGGCTGTGGGAGCCGTGAGTCTGGCGAGGCGTGCCCTGGGGACGTTCTCGCCTAACCGCTGTGCGCCGTTCCTGCGCCCAGGTCTTCAAACGCTTCGTCGAGATCGGCAGAGTTGCCTTCATCTCCTTCGGGCCGCACGCCGGCAAGCTGGTGGCCATCGTGGATGTGATCGACCAGAACAGGGTAAGCCGCGAGCGCTCCACGCTGTGCCTTCTCCGTGCTGCCCTCAGCAGCAGCCTGTGCGCGTAAGGCAGGGTGCGCCGGTTCGGAAGGAAGTTTTCCGTGAGTAGTTTCTTCCAGAGGAAGAAGCGAGTGACAAAAAGATGGGGTTTAACAGCTGTTGCTGCGTTTGAAACTTGCTTTCTTCACCGGCAAGTGGTATATTCCCCTGTCTGCTGTGTTTCCTGGGAGTAGAAATGGACAAGTGGTGTCAGTTGGAGGCTAAAACTTATGGATGGAATGGCATTAATGTGTATTTAAAGCAGATGTTTGGGCTAGGGGACTCTTTGCTTAATGTTCCTGAAAAAGCTGGGAAAAAAAGTTAGGTCATCTTTGTTCTGTGTGCTTTTTTAAAAGTTCAGTTTGGTGGGGTTTTTCCTTCCGCCTCCCCCCAAAGGCAAAGATGGGCCTTTAAACCTCTTTTCAGTAAAGCTTGGCTTGTAAATACAAAACTTGGCAATCTTAGGTTGTGTCTGCATAACATTAGTTTCGATTTTTTGACCGTTGTTGTCGGGGTACTGTTTATCCATTATTAGGAAGCTGCTGTCTAAATCAAGTATGATGGGAGGAACTGCTACACAGCCCCCACCCTTGCTTTCCTTTTTCAGGCGCTGGTTGATGGCCCGTGCAGTGGTGTCAGAAGGCAGGCTATGCCCTTCAAGTGCATGCAGCTGACTGACTTTGTTCTCAAGTTCCCTCACAGGTGAGTTGTTGGCAGCTTTTTTGACTTGTGTGAAAAAAACGTGCTGTCACTTGATGACTGAATTATGTCATCTGATGCTTGTTAAATCGAGAAAGTTCATGCCACGTTAAGTCAGTGGATTAACATGCGTGCACAGTAAAAATTTGGCAGACCATGTTATCATAGTTGAACATATTTACGTTTTAATTATCAATATTGGCTGATAATCACTGTTCAGAAGCAAAGGAAATGGCACGCTGTCTAGGCAACTTGAAGATAAATTGTGGGGTAGATGGCAAGAGGGGCAGCAGGTGCAGTAAATACTGTGCAGTTTTGGTTTTATTACTGCTTATGTCACTTTCAGATATTAAATATGTTCCCTTACCTACAGAATTACACTGGAACTGTGAGAGGCTGAACTCTTTCTTTCTCTTTAGCTTGGTTACTATATGAGTTTCTGTAATTTAGAAACAAAAATGGCTGCTTTTTTGATTTTGGAGCAGCGCTTGGAATAGTGCGTGAGTCGCTTGTCTCTTCAGTCCTAGCAAAGCATTTACACAACAAAATGTTAATTAGGTCACAGAGATGTATGCGGCGTTGACTTTAAGTGTTTGAAGTAATGTAGGCGGATGATCCTCCCTTGTACGAACTTTCATGGGCCAGCATCAGAGAACCTTCTTTTACAAAGTCTGTGAGTATAATTACGTGACTGTTCTAATGCAGTGCTCGTCAAAAGTGTGTGCGACTTGCCTGGGAGAAGGAGAATATAAATGCAAAATGGGCAGCGACAAGATGGGCAAAGAAGATCGAAGCCCGAGAAAAGGTACGGTTTTTCACTGGAGGAGTAGTAAGTGTTGGACAGGCGCTGCGTATTAAGATTTGGTGCAATCTAATAAACTATGTGTTTTCAGTTGCAGACTAAGATTTAAGATAAACAAGGCACAGATTTTTAAAAGTTGCTACTTGACAGCTTCAACTTGTATTTTAACTGTAAAGGTGGTTTTGTTCAGTCATTCCTGTAGCCACCTTTTTTTTTTGTGCACCATCACTTGCCAGCAAAGGCCTTAAGTAGCGAACTAGTTCCAGATGTGGAGCTAAAGCTGATTTGGAGATGATCAGAGTTACTTGTGGAATGCTTTGAAACTGAACTTTACTACTTGCATATATATGTAGCAGAGCTTATTGACTGATTCTTTTCAAACAGAAAGCCAAAATGACTGACTTTGATCGCTACAAGGTTATGAAAGCGAAGAAAATGGTAAGTGTTCAAGTGTTGCTGCTCTATGGGGATAATGCTTGTACCTTTCAATTTAGTCGCGGACAGATGTTAGTAGCCTTTTACAGCTGGCCTGGGTCATGGAGTGACACAAAATACATGAATGCCTTGAATTTTTCATGTTTCTTTGGCACCTCTTTCTCATCAGTAGTTGGTCAAACTTGAACCCATGTGACCCGTGTGTCAGTCCTCCGAGCTATAGCTGAGGAAGGAGTTCCCTACCGATGAAATCGGGTATTCTTGATGGGTTGCTACTACTAGTTCATTCTATAATGAAAGTCATTATGCATGAATGCTGGTGTGCCCAAGTTGAAAAAAAAATCACTTGGCAGATCAGAACAGTTTTAGGTGGAATTTGACTTTTTAAATGTAACACATGGTGAATCTTTCAACTGTATAATATAAATATAATTGGTTAGCAAAGAGTGATTATCAAAAAGGACAGAAACTGAAAGCTTAGAATTTAAATTAAGGCATAATGTTTATGAGCTGTTGCTGTTTTCACTCTGATAGTAGTAAGCGTTTTTCTTTTTTACAGAGAAACAGGATCATCAAGCATGAAATGAAGAAGCTCCAGAAGATGTCTTCTAAAAAAGGCAAGAAGCCGGAGAAGTCAGAGAAGCCGGAGAAGTCGGAGAAGCCAGAGAAGGTGCAGAAGTCAGCCAAGGTGCAGAAGGCACAGAAAGCGCAGAAATAAAAAGAATTTCTAGTTATGTATGACTTTGTGTCCATGTTCCGATTCTTTTAAAATTAACAAATGGTTAAACATCTGATTTCAATGTAATCATAAGTTCACTTTTGCTCCTCACCGAGAATTGTTGTCTGTCTCATTTGTTAATGTCCAGGTGGTGGGTTTTAGTGTTTCCCAGGAACACGCAGAGATGTTTTTGTCATGTTCTGTGAAGCTGGCTGTCCGGGCTGCGCTCAGTACTCCATAACCAATGCCAGCTGAAATATCTGCATACCCAGTTACTCGGAGTAGGTCGGATCCTGATGTTTTAAATCAGTCTGCTATTGAAATGGTTGGAAATGAACAAAATTACTTGCACAGTCCTGGGTGTGAAAGATGAGAAATAATCAATGACACTGATTTTTCTGTACGAATCAAGGCATAAACTGCAAGCATGTGCTCTGCTTGGAAGAGAAGTATGTCAGGGTTTGCAAGACTGACAAGTTGCCGTTCAAACTTTAAACTACTTTTTCTGTTTTCTAAAAAAATTCCACTAGTCTTCAAGTGGTGACCTGGAACACTTCCATGATTCGATGTCTAGCACACAGTTGTCCTGTAAGTGCAGTTAGAATAAGGAGTGACGTACTAACACAACGGAAAGCAGTCACCTGCATTGAAGCATGGTCGCTTCTCAGGATAGTTGAGAGTTTATGTCAAGAGCTGAGCCTAATGATGGTCCCTTAAGCTCTGTGGCACATAATTCCCACTTAATCAAAACCATTAAATAAAAGGGGACACCACCTGAAAGTCACTCAATCTGTCTGAAACGCTGAAGTGCTTGATTTAGTCTTTGCACTATGAAATACGGTGTACGTGTCTCAGAATGTCGGCATCCGTCCTTTTGCATGTTTTCTCCTCTGTAGTTTGTTGACGGGATATGTTTTCTTCATATCGGATGAAGAAACAGTGTGAGTTGGGTCTGTTGTAATTGAAAAGCAAATTATTTTAACAGCCTCATGAAATGGAGGAGGGAGAACATATGCTTTAAAAAATGAAGATTTGAAGACCTTTTAATATATTGTCAAATATATACTTAAATGTATGTTGTCAAATACAGTGAGGAGCACGTGCTTTTAAGTAGTTACCTGGCTGGCGTTGCTTATTTTGGCCGGAATTGGGCATCTGCACGCTCAAACGCTTAAAACTATACAATGTCTTGAGCTGTTGATATGCCTTTGGAAAAGTAGTTCAAGTATGCAGTTGACAGGAATGGATATAACCACTAAGGAGGGGAAAAAAAAATCAGAAATGATGCAAATTGGGATTAAAACCGATGTTCAGGCAGCTGGAGCTCTTGATTTTAAATGGGATTTTAAAGTGATTAAATCCACCTACTCTGAAGCTCTGACTTGAGAGTAACTTGAAAGGTATATCAACCTAGAGGTCCCTTAAGGTGAAGGAGTTGTTTGTTAGGGGGATTTTGGGTTTCTTTTTTAATGTACTACTGTTAAGCTCAGTTATATAAGACCAGGGGAAAAATTTGTGCAAGAGAAGATAGATGTGCCTTCAATCATAACGAGCTCCCAAATGCTTTTTCTCCATTCTCTGCTCATTTTCAAAGGTACTTGCTTCCAAAGAGTAACTTTGGTTATGACTGCAGCCCTTTGCCCGGTGTTTCCATTCTCACGGATACCGCTCTGCAGCTGCTGAGGTGTCTGAACCGTTTGGGTGATGTGAAGCGTGCTGTAACCTGCCCGGCTGCCTAGTGGCTGTCGTCTTCCTTAGCGAGAGAGCTGTACAAGGGTACAAGACATGCCCAGGAGGGCTGCCTACCCGTGGGCCTGTGGTGCCACGGAGAGGGATGTGCTGGGGGAGACAGGTGTCGAAGATTAAGGTGCTGTTCCAGCGAGAACGTGTTGCACCCCTCAGAAGAAAGCTTGGTTCTGTAGTACCGTGTCTGCCTTCAACTGCTGCTGTGGAAGTACCTTTTTTTTTGGTACAGTTTGGAGGAAGGGGGATGAGAGAAAGGAAGGGCTTTGGTACCTGTGCTGTGTCTTTCTGACAGTGTGTTTGTGTGAGCAGCAGCTGGTGCGTCTCTCCGAGACCTTGTGCACCTCTGTGTCATAGAATCATTAAGGTTGGAAGAGACCTCAAGGATCATCTAGTCCAACCGTCCCCCCCCACCTATTACCCACTAAACCATGTCCCTAAGTACCACATCCAACCTTTCTTTAAACACCCCCAGGAACGGTGACTCCACCACCTCCCTGGGCAACCTGTTCCAATGCCCAACCACCCTTTCCGAGAAGAAATTTCTCCTCATCTCCAACCTGAACCTCCCCTGGTGCAACTTGCAGCCATTCCCCCTTGTCCTGTCACTAGTTATCTGCGAGAAGAGGCCGACCCCCAGCTCACCACAGCTTCCTTTCAGGTAGTTGTAGAGGGCAATAAGGTCTCCCCTGAGCCTCCTCTTCTCCAGACTAAACAGTCCCCGTTCCCTCAGCCACTCCTCATAAGACCTGTGCTCCAGCCCCTTCACCAGTTTCGTTGCCCTTCTCTGGACACGCTCCAGGGCCTCGATGTCTTTCTTGTGGTGAGGGGCCCAAAACTGGACACAGCACTCGAGGTGCGGCCTCACCAGGGCTGAGTACAGGGGGACAATCACCTCCCTGCTCCTGCTGGCCACACTATTCCTGATACAGGCCAGGATGCCGTTGGCCTTCTTGGCCACCTGGGCACACTGCCGGCTCGTGTCCAGGCGAGCATCAACCAACACCCCCAAGTCCTTTTCCTCTGCTGCTGGTCCCCCTTCCTTTCAGTCCGTGAGCGTTGCGCCATCTGCGCAGGGTTGTCCTTTTGCTTTTTAGAGCTACGGGGATAACAGAAAGCAGAGACGTACAGGTTTGTTCCAGACGATTACCACACGATGGCAACGTTAGCTCTTTACAAAGTTGTTCCTAGGGCTTAGCCAAACCCGGCAACTGCGCTGCTGCTCTCCGTGTGAGGAACCGAGCCAAAGGGGATGGCGCAGACCTGGGAGAACAGCGGACACGCTTACCCAATTCTTTATTTTGCCTTTATAGTTGACCGAGATGTACTTTGCTGGACTAAGGATTTACTTCTTTAATTTATTTTGTGGAGCTGAGTGGGAAGAAATAGGATCTGTTGTTCACAAAAAGCTCAAGTGAAGTCCCAGTCTTTCTTTTCTCAGCTTATTTCACGGAGAACATGTAGGGGCCTTGCTGGGGGCAGCGGTGGGAATGCACCCTGACCAGTATACCCCAGAGGTTAGCAGATACTGCCGTATTTGCTAAACTGATACCAACAGTTGGCAAACCCAGCCCTAACCTCCGTGTTGCAAGGTCTGGGAGGCATGAGCAATTACAGGAGTAGGACTGGACTTTTTCCCATCGACCGTAGCTACAAGGTGTGAAATGTGCCGTTACTGTGACCCAGCTGCAGTTCTGGGCTGAGTGATTTGCTGGTGATACGTATTTCTTAAAAAAAACCCATACCAAAACAAGATTTTATAAGTAAGTGCTCTTGGTTCTTGTCTAAACACGTCTGATCCTGTATTTGGCATCTGAATGTGGTTACATCTTTTTTTTGGAGATACAGTAGACCTGGAAGACAGAAACAGAAGATAGTACTGTCTGTTCTGAGCTACTTCTGTGCCACTGGTGCTGACCACGGACTGGTGGCAAGTCTGGTCCGGTGTACAGCTGGGTTCCCTCTGGTTATTTGTCCCCTTTCGCTAGTACTCCTTCTTAAATGTTTCCACCCGTCTCTGTTTCTCTCCTCTCCACCTGCCCACAGAGATAAGGTGTCTCTGAAGGTGCCTGTCTTTCATCGAGATGAAAAGGTGCTGATTTCTGTTCACAGCGTTATTGGTGTCTGAGCGAGTAAGTACTGCTTACAAGCAACAAGTGGTAGGTGGAGCAAATTATGGGGGGTGGCTGTGTGCAGTTTGGGCTCTACTCATTTCAGGGCTTCAGCTTTTGGTCCTTCCTTTGTATAATTTCTGAGGGTTTTTTTTTTTAAATTCTGAAATAGTTTTTTAATATTGTTTTGAGCTTGAAGTTGCATATGCTATTGTCGCACACAGGTACTTTTGGGTTTATACTGGGCTTTCCTTCTCTGAAGCAGAAAGATCTGCTTTTACCTGTTCAAGCACTGCCTCCCCAGTTGTGCCGAAGTACCGCAGTCCTTGGCCCTGCCTTGACACCGGCAGTGGCCCTGTGGACACTGGTGACGTACCCACACCCTCTCTTTTCCCCTGAACTCACAACTGGCTTCACGCTTGGATGCTGTGCAACCTCCAGTTCACAGTGTCCTTAGGTGGGCATTTGGCCCATCCATCACTTTGTGCAGCTGACCCCAGTGTCATATTCTTGTTCTGAATAAATGCTTATTTTTCCCCTCACCTCGCTTTCAGCTGTCATAAACCAGTCTGAGCAGTCTCCAGGTAAGTCTTGGCAGCAAACTCTCCCTCCTCCCCCAGAAGCTTTCAGAGCACTAGGTGCATCTGAATTAGAGAAGCCTTCTGCCTGCAGTCAGCTACTTGTGCTGATCACCAGCCTAAAAATTATGCCATTGCCACCAGCGCAGAGCTACTTCCTCCTTCATAAGATGCATTGACCTAGTTCTTGTTACAGAGAAAGTACGTTTTAACATTTCCCCAGCGGCCTCCTGCTGTGAGGGTACTTTTCAGGACATTTTGTTCTGTAACTGTTTGGGAGCATCGCTCCTTGCACATTGTGAGGAGAGGCTCCGACCTGGCCCTCGGCAGAGCCCAGCGCTTCCCTTGCGTCCGCTTGGGGCTGCTTGTGGAGCGCGGGTGGTGTTTCGGGGCACCGTGCCGCTGGTAAAGGTTTGTATGGCAGGATCTCATCAGGAGGCTCTGCACTGATGAAAATGATAGATGCTTTGAAAAAGTGATAGTGTTCATATTTAAATAGCATTAAAGACTATTATTTGAGATCAAGTGGAGCTTTACCTAAGGACACCTGGTGGGAGGGCACAACTTCTGAATATTTTTCACAGTAGCTCAACAGCCAAGACTTTTTAGAGCCACTGTTTGAACCTCGTATTTACAAACCCCATCAAACAAAAGAAGGGGCCGTTGCTAGCTGTGCTGTTGCAGTCAGATGCTGTATAAAGGTGATCTAAAGGAAGGATGGGAAAGAGGCTTGCGGACTTTTTCTTTCTTCCTTCCTTCTCTTCCTCCCTGGAGCCCCTGAGTAATTTTAAAGGGTTTGGGTTTGTTGTTTTGTTTTGGTTTTTTTTTTTCCATTGTTTATCTTTTATTTGTACTGCTTGTCTCATGCGGATTGCACATATGAGCCTTAGCTCATTCTGGAAGTCTCTGTGGATAATGGAAAAAAATCAGAGAGTTTAAGGCATAATGAAGTAAATTAAGTCTGACTAGCTGAAAGTGCCATCATTTTTGCTCTGAGGTATTTTTCAAGATCCAGGGGCAGGCTGGCAAGCTGGTGGTGCGGGTCATGCGTGCAGGTCATGCATGCAGGTCCTCACCTCAGATGTGAACGGGCTGCCTCAACTCCCAGCCACTTGGACGTGACCTTGGAAGGAATGATGTCCACACAGTGGATGTGCCGGGCCCCTGCTGGTGGTGTCACTCTCCTGCTTGAGTGGGAGGCAGGTGTCAGGACACAGGGGTAGAAACCTGGAGATGTGGGGGTTGATGTGCTTCTCCAACCCATTCTTTCAGAAGAAGCAGGTCGTGGTCCCTGTCATGGCACAGTGTGTGGTCCTCTGGCTCCCTTTGCTCTCCCTGGTCCCCCCTGCTCACTGGGTGGTTTTGGGTTGCTCTTCAGAAGGTAAAGGCATGCATAAATCAGTTGGGAGGTAGGCACGACTACCTGGTGGTGCCTGCACTGATCTTTCTCATGGGCACTGAACTGCACTAGACTTTGCCGGCAGCCCTGTTGGCAGCTCTGCTGGGTCAGACCAGTGGTCCGTCTAACCCCAGCCTGAGTCTCTGACATTGCTGACGGGAGATGCTGGATAGGGAGAGGGCATGCGTTTAGTCACTCCTCTTGCAGTTCCTCAGCATCGACAATAGCAGATTAGGGGTGCTCCTGTCCGTTCCTCTTGGTATCTCCTTTAGATCTGCTGTCTGTGAATTTGTTCAGTCTTTTGAGTCTGCTCACAATACTTGTAGGAACGTATTCCAGAAATTTGCTGCCACTGTGTAGAAAACTGCTCTGTTTGTTTTAAACTGGTCTCCTGCTATGAGGACTATCTAATGCTTGAGACAGGAGCTACTCTCCAGCCCCATGACATCCTTACCAGCTGTAAGCTTGGAGGTGAAGTGAGAAAATGTTATTTCACAGGGTCGTCCATGGAACAGAGGTGAGTTACGATGAGCCCTTTTCAGAGTGCCATGACTCAGTATTTGAAGGACCATCAGAGTCACAATTAAATGTCAACATGGACAATTGTGTCATAGGACGGTTATTCCAGTAGAAGACTTAAAAGCATCCACACGCTGCATGGTTCAAAATGTTTTCTAGCATCCTATAGCAAATATGGGATTGTGGGCAGAAGAAAATCCCGATGCCATGCCACAGGATGAGAGTGCCCAGGGTCACAGGCACTGCCCACTGCCCTGCGTCACTGCTCGGGCAGGAGATCTGGTGTCTATGGTCCTTGGAAGGGGACCTACGGCTTGAAGCAAGGTAGCCCTTGATAATCTGACCTTTGTTTCTGACCATGTGGGGCTTGTTTCTACTCAAAGCCTGTGAGGAGCTCAGCTTCGGTGCTATTGCTTTGTATCATTCGGAGATGATACAGAGCAGTCCCTGGGGGCATGGACAGGATGAATGCTCCAAGCTTCCAAGTTTCCCCTTCTCCTTTCCCAGGCTGCTCTGCCAGGGAGCAATAACGTTCCCAGCCCACTCCCTCTCCTGTCTGAAAGTTTCCAGAACTGAATTCCTCTGATTGTTAGAAACTTTGTAATTGCCAACCTAAATTTATTCATGACCAATTTATAACCAGGAGGCTCCGCTCCTTGCTTCTGTAACTGCAGGGCTGTCAGGAAAGAGTCATGAGCCCATATGTTGGTCAGGCCCTGTTTTCAGCAGCCACCGTTCAAAGCTTTCGGATTAAACACTGCCTGGTTCCTCCATGTGTTAACGCACACATTTTGTCCTGTCCTACCACTGTGGTGACAGAGGACTTTCCCTAACGCAAAGGTATATAAACAGCCCACAGAGCCTTTGTGGATCCAGTTCAAACAGAGGCCAATCACTCCTTCCAGGAGAAGAAACAGAATCCAGGAGGGCAGGCTTTGCCCCGCAGTGAATCCAGGAGGGCAGGCTTTGCCCGCAGTGAGCCCGGGAGGGCAGGCTTTGCCCCGCAGCGTCTGGCCTGTTCCCGTGCGGAGGTGGGAAGCGCGTTTTGTGCCTCTGGAAAGGCCTTGGAGAGAGCTGCAGTCACGCTCTGCGGGGAGCCAGGGCAAACCGCGCCAGTCCCGTGCTAACCTGCATCGCAGGCAGCTCTGCGCTCCTGCCTGGCGCCGTCCCCGCGCCCTTGCAGGCTCCCTAAAAGTCGTCCGTCTGGAGTTTTAAGCCACGCAGGGAGCTGTGGGTGGTGCAGGAGAACCCGCGTTTGCCCTGGCCCTGCCTGTGAGGTGTGGTAGCAGCCGGGCTGTCCCCCGCAGAGCCCTGCCGCGGCTCCTCGCAGTCCCCCTGAGCCCAAATGATGTAAGCAGTAATTTTGCAACTGCTCAGGATTATTTTTTCTGTGGTGCTACGCAGTTCCCAGTGGCATTTTCCCAGGCTTGTCCACGGCTTTTTCTAGCCACCTCCTCTGAATGTGGTTGCACGGGCAAACGGCTGTACAAAGTCTCCATCGAGGAGCCAAGAGTACAACGATCACCAGCTAACATGGTTTCATGGTCAGACAAACTCGTCGCCTTCCTGAGGAGACCACGACATCCGCGCTGGCAGGGCGCATTTGGGTGTCTCCAAGGCAACGGGCGCAGCACCATGTGCCATTTGGATTTTGCAGACAGTACCATTTAGAGGGACTGCTTTACATACTCAACGAGAAACTATCTCAACAACACATCTCAAAACGAGACATCAGTGCTAAAGCTTTTTTACACCGTGAGATGGAATTGCTCTTCATCCAACATCCCGTGCTTTTAAACAATGACCAAGTTAAGGACACACAGACACACGTGCGCGTTTATTTACCAGCAGAGTTTGCAGATGGTGCAGGATTAGTGGGACAGTAAATAACAGAGATCTGAATCCCTTGATTCACATGGTGACAGTCCAAGAAAATGGTGTTTCTCATCCGTCTGAGTGCTGGGGTTTGTGTCTAGAAAGGAGAAAGAGAGAGGAAGACAGGATAAGGCTTGTATTGAGAGGAGGGGTGTCTCTGCCTCGGGAGGGTCAGACTCTGAAGAGGACAGAGGTGCCTAGGGTGAGATATGGGTAGAAATTCAGTGCCGGAGATGAAGTTGCTATACCAGCTGCTGAAGCGAGGGAGCCCAGGGGAACATGTGTCCTACGGGGCACCCATGTCGTGCTGCCCCAGTGAGTTTGCCCTCTCCCATGGATGTGGGGTGTCATGACTGTTCTCTTTCACACGGGACTGAAGTTGAGTCATTTCCAAAAGCTGGTGGAGGACAGAGGCTGGCAGACCCTTGGTAATGCAGAGCAATCACAAAAGCTGCCTTTACTTGGGGGAGCAGGCTAGGACACGGTTGCTTCTCTAATAATGCAGCAAATGTCTTGGACACGGGACATGGGTGGTAAGAACTGTTTCTGGCTGAAGATGGGAAGGCTTTAAAAATAGCCCTGAGAAATTAAAAAATGAAAAGAAACCCCTAACTCATTTGAATCATCACAGGTCATGTCCTGCAAAAATAATGCTGTGGGCTGACAAGCAACCCAGGGTTTCTAGCATTTATCTAAAACGTAAGCCAGAGGAATGCGTAATCATCTCCAAAGGACTTTATAACTCTTTGTCTCTTCTTCCACATAGTTGCATTTGAGTCACGATAGCAAGGAGGATACAATAGGTATTTGTGGGAGGCACAAAGCCCGCGCGCTCGGGGAACGTGTAGTTGCTCTGCAGATGTTACTGTTTTCTCTGGCATCTTAAATGCTGCTTATAAAGGATTTCTCTTCCTTCAGGATGTGACCCCCTGCTTTTTGTCTTGAGTCAGACGAACGGTGACAAAAGAATCCTGGCAATATTCATTTTCTCTAATTATTACATTGGGGGTGTGCAACTTCTTCAGCGTCTTTACGAAAATTCAGTGCATTCTGTAAGTGACCTGAGTGGACTCACTTCCATGTGAGCAGTGAGGAAAACCTGAGAGAGGAGAGCCTGTTCCCACACACAATGAGTTGAAAGGAATCACCCACATCCAGCGTTTCCTCTACTTCAGAGACTCGGGCTTGCTCCCTTCAGGGACACTGGCTGGGGAAGCGGGACATGGGAATGTGTCAGGCTCCAAAACCAGATGCAAAACTCAATTTTGCAGCTTGTCTGCTTCTCAGCATCTTCTGGGTCCCAGCACCAGACCCAGAGCCACAGTGCTGAGTGGGAGCCCAGCTCTCTCCCCATTCTGCATGATCCCTAGAGCCTTAATTTCCCATCTTTTTCACAGCTGCTGCAAAAGAAGGTTGAAGTATCAGGGTCTCCTCTATAGACTATTCTTCAGTAAAGTGTCGAGGCCAATTACCAACAGATATAAGAGATATTCGGGAAAAGAAGAGAAATTTGAAGGTTTTCTGAGCAGCTCATTTGTAATCAGTGTTTGATAGGCAGTGATATATCTGGGTAGAGTTTGGGTCTGAGAAATCCATTCAGTCTTATAATTATCTTGGCGTATGTGGAAAGTCATATTCATAGTTCCTCAAACCCATTAGAGCCTCACACTTTTCTGAAAGGGAGAAAAAAAAACCCCTTCAACTTTACTTTCTTAGAGGCAGAACAGCTTTTTGTTCCTTGTCAGCTCCTGAAATCAGTCCCCTCTCTGCTGCCTGTCTTTAGCTCCCAAGGGAGAAATGAATACAGGTCCACTGGGACAGAAGGAGAAAGAAAAAAATAATCTTGGAGGGGAAAAAAAGAAACCTATCAGCCTATGTCCGTCTTTTTGCAACAGGTATTTCACTGTGAGGACAAGCAAGGGAAAGGTGCGTCAGTCTATGAAATGGAGGCAGGGTTATACCAGAAACTTTTGCTAATACCTATATAGTGGTGGCACTTTGGGGAGCAGGGAGGTCTCTGTGGTGTGGGTGCACCAGCACCCATGGCCACCTTTGCACTCCATTGGTTTCCTTGCTCCACCACTGCTTTTCTCTCAGGAGAAGGTCTCAGCTCATCTACTTCAAAGTACCTGCTCCTGGCGAGGCTGGACCTGTCCAGTAAATTACTGATAGCAGTAAATGGAGAAACCCTCTGCACGGTCTAGGGGTGAGCCTCAGGGGAGCCCCTCTTGCTGCTGCCCCGTGCCTTGCAAACGGGACTAAACAACTTTTCCTCTTGCATGAGTGCAAGGGAAGGGGAGCAGGCTTAGGGGATCTTTGATATTGGAAATTGTAGGTTATCTGCTCTGGGACCTAATGTGAGACTGGACTGTTTTGGAGGCTTGTACTCTGCCTGTAAGCTCGGGGCAGTCCCACCTCCACCTCTGCCTCCCTTTGCTGCCCACACCACGCGGGAGTCTCTTGGAGCAGGGATGGTCCCTCGTTCTGCGGAGGTGGCATCGAAGGCTGGCCTGGGGAAATCTGCATGTGGGTGAGCGAGCGAGCTCTGTTTCCAGCTGCAGGCGCAGCTGTGAGAAGGTGAGCAGAGGTGGTCAGGGGATAGAAATGGAAAAAGAGAAGAAAAGCAGTTTCCACTATTCAGGTGATGATGGATTTTCCAGAATGAAGTAACGGGGATTGTACCGATGGGGACCGGGGCTGTGCCGATGGGCTCGGGACTACCCAGCTCAGGTACAGGGTAAGTGTGATAGTCCTGTAGGTTTGGGGGGACCTCCTGGGCCTCCTCAGGAAGCGGGTTCATAATGTGCTGGGTTCTCAGGTCTTGCTGCATTTGTAATCTGGTTTTTGTACTGTGAGCATCATTTAAAAACTTCTCCATAGAATGGAGGGGGGAAATAAAATTGAAATTTCAAAATGCCGAGATCAGAGCATTTGTTTCGAGGCTCGGTGGATTTATCATACCAGTTTGGCCACTGATCCCTTAAGTCTGCCTCCCAGAGCAGCCATCCGTGCCTGCTTCTGATGGCAAATTCCTGAAATGTCAGGCATGCATTTTAAATGGTTATTTGTATGGAGAAGCAATCCAGAGAGAGCAGCCTGAGCGCCTGGCCTGTCAGTCAAGGCTCGCAATGCCGCTACACCGACAGGAATCATTGTGACAGAAAATTGCGTATAAATTGAACCATTTCAAAATTAAGAAAGGGAGGTGAAAGCAAATGCTTCTGAAATGAGGTGCCACCAAGGAGCCGTGATGCAGAGGCGCAGGGTTGAGCCTCACAAGCCCTGCAGATCCCTCCTCTGGCTCTCGGCTGCAATGCGCCCCAAGCCCCAGGCTCGGTCCGTGTCTGTGCTGAGGTGAACACTAGGTTATTGCTAGTTACCTAATATCGCTAATTATATTAGGGATATTAGGTTATTAGCTGCCCCAGGGACTGGCCTGAAGGAAAATCTTCTAACATGTCCAATGCTGCAGTGGCCAGGACAGCTGGGGAGGCAGTGGCTGGGGAGCCCAGGGCTTGGCTTCCGCCCACCCAAGGGTGTGCTGGGGCATGCTGAAGCCAAAATCAGACTCACCGCTTCTGTGTGTAACCTTCAATCCACTTCTTTCCTTAGTTATAGTTTTGAATAGCAATGAAAGACGCTGGGAGACGTACCCCATTAAAAATACAATGCACGCGATGAACTGAGGGGGTGTGAAGGTGCTGGAACTAGCAGAAGCCCGTGCTGGGCAGAGCATCGTGTTGCCATCGTTCCTTACACCCAACCCTTCGCACAGCCCTGTGAAATGTCACCATGGGACCCTGCACAGCCAGTGAGCTGAGCAGGGTTTGGGGGCACAGGAGCCTCCTCCCAGGCTCTGCCGCTGCCCTCCTTTGTCCTACCTTGGTCAAGTCACTTGGCCCAGTTTCCCACAGCCTCATCCTCCTCTCTTTTTAGACCGTCATGTCTTCAGTGTCTCTCACAATAGTTTGTACTGTGCCTTTGCTGGACTTTCAAAAACGTGAATATCAGTAAAAAATAATGCTGATCAGCCCCATTTGATCTACAGTTTCCTGGCCAGAGTGCTGGAACCCCCCCATGCCTGAGACAAAGGATTTCCTCCTGTCCCCAAGTCAGGCTGGTGGGGGCTGGAGCTGGTGTGGGGCTGGGGCAGGTGACAGCATCTCCTGGCACGGTGGGGGACAGATGGGTTTTGCATGGCCATAGCCCAGGGCTTCAAGAGGAAAGTTGTATGAAGGAAAAAACCCAGTTTGCAGCCTGGCAGCTGCCTGTATGCCCTGCTTTTAGCGTGAAGGGCAGGTGAAGCGTGCTGCTTTCCAAAGAGATGCCTCCGGCCCCTCTTCTCCCAGAGGTCTGAGGTATTTAGGATGCAGCCTACACCCAGGTGCTGGAGGGGGAGCTGCACTGGCGGGGCACTGCAGGGCTCACTGTGCCGCAGACCTGCCACGCAGCGCTGGTGGGTGCAAGGGTCTCCTTCCTCCGGTCCCCCAGGGTCACCCCTCTCCTGGCTGCCTGCACACACTGCATGCCCTGGGTGCCTCGGAAAAGCAGGTGCCTGAGCACCCTAAAAATTCTTTTAAGGCATTAATGCCTTTTAAGCAGGTAAGAAATCTTCTCCCAGGGCTGCAGCTGCTTCACGAACTGGCTCTTGCTGGGCTGTTACTGAAAGGCAAAGCAGTGTCAATAAACCCCTGCAAAGGGCCTTTTCTCAGGCACCTGTGAGCAGACCTGTCCTTCGCTTTCTGGGCTCTGGGGCTGAGGTGGTCCCTGAGGCTCTGCCTGTCCCTCTAACTGTCCGGCATGAGGGTCACTGGGAGCAGACAGGCTTGGCAGGAGCACGTGTGTCTTCACTCCGCTTTACCTGTGTCTCCTGGTTCAAATCAGCCCTCTGTACTAAAAAAAAAAAAAGAAAAAAAAATGTGAAAGAAAGCAGCAAGAAGGGCTTTTATTGTGAAAAAGAGACTCTTCAAATGCCCGTTCCCCCCTTCCCAGCCTCTCCGCTCCCCTCCCCACAGGGAGGTGGGTCCGGGATGAGGCAGAGTTTGAAAGCTAGCAGCTGAAGTTCGAAGGGTGCCCTCCCGTCCGGTGGGGAACCGAAGGCGCCCGCCGGTGTGTCGTGGCAGGCACCCGGCAGCCCCGGGCCGTATGGAGTCAGCCGGCAGAGGTTGTGGAGAGCCTGGAGGGGCACCCCCGGGTGACAGCCCCCCGCCATGGTTAACGGCTTGGGGAGAGGAGGCGGGTTGATTAATTGCTGGAAGATTTTTTTTTATCGTTGCTTTTTTATTTTATTTTAATTTATTTTTGTATTTTGTGTGGGTTCCTGGTGATGTATGGAAGCACTGGAGGTGACCAGTGCCCGGCTCAGGAGGTGACCGCTTGCTGCGCCGCCCACGGGCAGTGAAGCACACGAGGACGAGCGCGTCAGCCAGTGCTGCAAGACATGGTAGGATTTAGGGGTTTCCTAAGTGATGCTGGGTCTGCTCAGGGACAGCAGCCCCATGGGACGAGGTGCGAGACCATGTCCTGGCTGTCTCCATCACAGGAGCAAGTCGAGTGGGACCCCTCAGAGGGTCGGGGCATGGGGAGGAGGGCAAGGCAAGGACCCGCTCTGGCATGCATCTGTCCTTAATAGCACCAGGGGTGGACAAAGCACACTGTGGGGATGTCCGTAAGGGCAGTGCCTGGGGCTGCTGTACCTAAATGCACTGCTGGCTGCCAGGGAGGTGATTACACTTCCTTAGCCGAAATCCTCCTTTTTTCAAGAGCCTGGGTCACATCGCTTCAGGCAGGCGAGAACATGGGGTGAAGGCAGCAAAGCACAGATAGCCTTGGAGAGCATGAAGAGCCCCTCTGGCTTTCTATATAGTCCTCCCAAAGCGCAGCGCTTTCATCAAAAGGGCACAAAACCCCTGCCAGTTTGGCAAGGTAAAATGCCTCCCTGGGAGAAATGTCATTTTTCCCCAGTGACAGCAGATTCCCCTGCATCCACAGCACATTTCAAACCTTAGGGTGGCTTTTCATGTTTATTTTAGCACTCAAGCTTGGGACATCCCTTGGCAACTGGTTTTAAGACCCATCCAGGCAAGCACAAGGCATCTGAGCTGGGGTGGGTCTCCCACCACTCCCAGTCACCTCCATCCCAACAAGGGCAGCTGGGACATCGCGCTGGGAAGTTTGCACCCAGGCAGAGGGCTCCATCTCTGCTCCGCTGCCTCAGCCCTGGCAAAGCTTCTGTCAGGCAGGGATTGCAAATACATATGATGGATGAGCTGGGAAGGCGCCTGGTGCTGCTGCCAGAAACTGATGCTTTGGTGTCACTTGTGTTACTGAAATGTTTTTGTGTTCTTGAGAGCGTGGGGATGACTCGGAGCAACTGTGGGAGCAGTGGGGGCTGTGCCAGTCTTCACCCGAGAGTGTGTGTGTATGTATATGGGGCACACGGATGTTGTGCTTTATAGTTTCCATCCTACAATTGGCATAGGCTGTTCTGAGTTTCTTAATTAATGAACTTCAGCAACATGAAAAATAGGCAAGATTGGGGCTTTTTGTCACCCATTTTGGGGTTGGAAATAATGCCTTCCTGTCTAAGAAAAAGGAAGGCAGCTCTCCCTGCGCCAACCTTTCGTCCACAGTAATGCTTTCCCGTATGAGCCTCCACTAAGAAGCCTTTCAAAGGGTATATATCCTGTGCCAGGTACCTGGTGTGGTCTCCCCAGCGAGAGTGGGGTATTCAGTTTTTGCCAGGATTTCAATTTTGCCTTGGCAAGGGAAGGTCTGGTTCTGCAGTCCTTTCCCTTTTGTGAGCTCCCGTATTGACTGCTTTGATTTCACCCGTAATTCGGGTTTGCTCTGGGCACCGCTCACCTGTAGGCAGGGCAGTGACGGTCAAGAGAAATAAATTCAGTCTGTGCCCTAAGGTGATCATCTTGTTGCTTCATTTGCAGCAAAACCTTAAGTGAAACACTCAAAGCAATTTTTGACTTCTTTCAAAACCGCCAGGAGGGTGACCATTTGCAGAAAGCCCGAGAGATCCCAGCCGTGAGTGCCGCTGTTAGTACGGAGCGCACGCTTGCAGCCGGCTGCTTGTCGGATCCGGCCGCTGAACGTGCCCGACCTGCCGGAGCAGTGAGGGCTGGGGGATGACTGCATTGCAGAAACATCTTCTTCCTTCTGGTTTCAAAATCTGCCAGTGAGTAATTTCCAACTGCTCTGCCGGTCGCCTAGTATGAGGCAGTCTAAACAGGAGGGACTGATTACACTTTATTAATTCTCTGGCATAGACACCAAACCCTTTAATTACCCCTTCTGTTTCAAACGCTCAATAACTCCAGTCCCCCTGCAGCTATTTGCCTTGCCCTGGAGGAAAAGGCCTTCTCCTAAGAGCCGGGTCACACCGGTGCTTTTGCCCACCTCCAGCTCACCCTGTGGGGCTAGCTGGAAGCAGGAGAAGTGGGCTGGTGGGTGGCTGCCACCGGCTGCGCCCAGGACGGGGTCTGCAGGACACAGGCAGCACTCAGAGCCAAGCAGTGAGCATTCTTCCTCCCTTTTTTTTCTCTCTTTAAGAAGTAATCACTTAAATGGAAGAAAACAAGATTGCCTTTCTGCAACTGAGGCCAGGGTTTGTATGAACAATTCTGTTTTGAAGAAAGCCCCCAGGGCTGAAAGTCCCTGCTGTCCTACTCCTCCTCCCTCCCCTTTGGAATCCCACGAATGCACTTTCCTGCTCTCCAGGAAGGGAAAAAACCTGCCAGCCAGCTCGAGGAAACCCAACCGGCCGACTTGGGCAACGTCTGCTGCAACGGGCACAAGGGAACCTGGCGCTGCCCCTCACCAGCGCTGATGAAATGAGTTTTGCCCGAGCAAGCGCTCCTGTTCCTAGGTGCTGGTTTACCACTTAGGAATGAAGACTGAGAATAAGTGGATCAAAAGCCACCCAGTCAAAATACAGAAAAAAACATGATTCCCAGTAAAATAAGTGAGACTGAGTGCCAAAATGGGAGAGTTGTAGCAATTTTTCAGGCACTCGTCAGCAGGATTGGTAAACTCATCAAGAGTGAAAAGCAAATAAAATCGGATTTGGCTTTAATGTGTTCCTCTCCACAATAAATGCAGCCCAGAACAAAAGAGATGTGGTTTTCTAGCACTTCTGCTCTTCGCTGCTGCTCTGTGTGGAGGAGCTGAAGCAGTGCCACCGCGCTGGGGATGCCAAGCGTAAGCCGGCGAGTGGCCCAGAGGTACTGCAAGAAGCTGTCTGGGGGGAGGGAGGTTCTGAGGAAGGGGACCAGTGATGGCTCCCAGGTTCCTGCTCTTACTTCCCTGGGTTTGGGAATCCCACAGGAATCGTTAGTGTGAGCCACTTGCTGCGGCTGGAACCTAAGGGCTGAGGAGCAGGATGGTCGACTCCCAAATGTGGTGAGGAACAAAGCCTATTGTTTTCCACCAGAAGAAACCGAGGTGTTTCGAGGCAGTTTGTGCGCGGGACTTGAAGGGAAGGGGTCCAGCCCGCAGGCCACAGGCTGCTGCCCTCCTCCGAAGCATCCCCTGCACAACCCCACACAAAGGCAAGACTGTTCAACGCGAACGGGAGCACGAGGCACAGATGTTGCACAAAGGCGAGCCACATCTGTTTTGCCGGGGAAGGGGCCCCCTTCTTGCTGTTTCAGCAGGCGGATGGGAAAGCTGCTCCCAAAACCTCTGCAACTGAGTGCAACGGGCTGGCCAGGAAACTGGGATGAGAGGAGGGGGAAACGGGAAACTTGGCAGGATCCTGCACAGCTGGGGGGTGGGAGGGAGGAGTAAGGGAGCAACGGTCACCCAAAACCGCTGCTCTTCCCTCCTTGATGTCCCTGCCAGGATTTCTAGGTTGTGCTGCTCTCACGTAGGTGTGAGGGTTGGAGGAATGAGCAGACAGAGAGGAGGGGAGGTGAGGAAGAGCTCCCTCATCCCTTGATGCTAGCAGGACAGTTGTACCCTCAGGTCTGCTCAGATCCCCACTGTCTCCTGTGAACATGAGATGCTGTTTTGGGTCCGCAGTGACATGGATGGTTTGGGTGCAGGTTGATATCACTAATATAAGGTTTTTAGTGGTGAAAAATAATAGAGGTGTTTGCACATGTAACTGGCAGCAGACCCGTGCGTCTCAGTGACATGTCCTGAAAGACAACCAGCAACCTCTTGGGGGATGTATCTCCAAGAAACAGAAGACCCAGCTAAGTGCAGGAGTCTGCAGTAAAAGCCCTGGCTCTGAACTTAAGTAGGAGAAGGATGAGACATCTAAAAGCTTGTATTTGCTTACTTTAAGTGAAAGAAATATGGCATTCTGGAGACTGTTTATTTTTGTGGTGCTTTGTGTTGACTTCTGGGATTAAACTGGAGGTGTCCTGGGCTGCGCTGTACACAGGACCGGGATGAAAAAGCATCCGCCCATCCCTCACAGAGCTGAATATCAACTTCCTGCAAGTGAAAAGATTTACACAGTGGGAGTGAGCAGAATTATGAATCTTTCCTTTTTCTCAGTGAAAATCGCACAATTTAGGGGTAAGGACAGTGTCGTCACAAGAAGCGCAACTCCCTGCTGGTACCCTGCAGGGCTTTAGTCCATCCCAGGTGCAGGACATGGCGTGTGTCCTCGCTGGCTCCCCCCAAGCAGCAGCCCTGGCCTTCACTGCATCAGCTGCACCCCGTAGTGCGGTGTCCTCCACCCAGGTGATGGCCACGCATCTCCTCCACAGTGTCCTCCGTCTCCTGCCCCAGCTCCTCTGTAAAGATGCTGAATGGGATGTTTGGGATGCTGGGAGCCTTGCTGCTCTTGCAGGCTACTCCTGGGGGGTTTATGAGCCTGGGATTGGTCTGTAACTCTGCTGAGACCAGCCAGTACAATGGGAATGGCACTATAATGGACAATGCTGGGATTTTCTCGTTACAGAGCTATTTCCAGCACTGGCTGAAGAATTTGTTCAAAATGATCTTTTGGATGACGGAGTGTGTGAGAAGAGCCAGGGCAGAGAAGCACCTCCAGCATGAGGGGCCTCCCAAAACCAGAAATAGTGGGTCTGGGTGGTGGGAATTGAGCAAGAAACAGGATATCTCATTCCTGAGAAGAAAAAAGCTCAAGGGGGTGATGCAGGGACTGGAGTCGAAGGCACAGCAGGTTATTACTAGAGAGAAGCTGTGGAGCTTGAGGATTTCAAGGTTTTCATAGTTTGCCACCCCAAGGCCATAGCAATAACCAGGAAGAAACGTGAAGGCAACTTTATTTCAGAAGTTAAGGGAAGCACGTTGGCACCATCCCTTTAAAGTCAGTGCTTGGAGTGAATGGTGTCAACACCATTTCATCTCTCCGTGCTGCCGCTGCAGTGTTGTCCTATGCTAGGGCAAAGCATGCTTGACTACACGTTGAGGCAGGAGCTCTGCAGGCTGTCCAGAATTTAGAAGAGTACAGTGTGTTTAAAGTCTCATCCTGGGCAATTTAACTTGGCCATTTTCTGGTTTGGTTTTGGATGTGCTGGTGGGAAGGCTTGTGTGCCAGCTATGAGGACTTTGCTGACTCCACAGGGAAGGACTCAGCACCATGTGGTGGTGTATTGGTTTTCCATCTCCTGGGCTTCAGCAGACCCAGCGTTCAGTGTGCAGATGGTTTGTGGGAGCACAGTCCCCCTTCCCTCCTCCGCAGTGCCTGGCTTGTGCTTGTGAGCCGCAATGAGTGGAAGCAGGTCTGCAGGGTCACCCTGAGTCCGCAGGAAATGCCTGCCTGCCTCATCCCTGCCCTGGTGCTGAGCAGGGTGGCCTTCGGCATGTCTGCAGGGTGCTGAAATGCACTGGGGCTGTGTTCCTTCCACCCTCAAAGGGCATTTTGGAGGAAAAAACATGCACCCCTGGAGGACACAACCTCAGACACAAAGCTGGTGCAGGTCTGCTAGGAATTACAGCCACTTTGATGGATCACGAGGCCTCATGAAGGATCATCCTTTCTTCACACCCCATGGTGATGCAGGTGCACATGGGTGGTGGTGGGACCTGGTGCTGCACCCATGTGTGTGGGGAGCACAGTGGACCTGCTCGCCCCCCCCCAGAAGCCGCTCTGAGCCAGGGCTACTTTCGAGGCTGGCAGTTCCCATTTAATAGCTGTCTTTGCTAAATTCGCACTCCGTGAGCCATCTACCTTCCCTCAGCAGGATGATATCAGAAGTGCTTGAATGATGGGCGATGAACGCTGCCAAGGACTTCCTTCTGCTCGGGCTCACCCAGAGCCGCGCTGAAGGTGGAGGATTTTTGTCTCCTCCCACATCCTCGGCATAGTTAGGGGTTCCCAGCAGTGAGCTTATCCCATGTGCCATGCCCTTACAAGCCAAAAAACGCCTGGATAAAGCCAAAAGGAAGGGGCTGTTCGCCTCCCAGATCTGGTCGACATACCCGCTCTCAGCCTCCCTCCCAAACGCACCGGGAGCTGCCGCAAGCACCGCGTGTTGGGCGCAAGGCTCTGGAGACGTTCCCGGAGGAGGTGGGCAGCCAGAGGAGGCTTCCCAGCAGCTTTTGAAGCAGTCTTTGTTAAAATTGGTCACGGCAGGCTGCGTCTCCTGCTGCCCAGGCGGTTTTGCGGTTCATTGGGCAGGCAGCGAGCACGGTGTGGGGCGGGTAAGTACAGCTCTGCGTGTTGCAAAAAATACCCCGCCCGGTGTGCATCCAGATAAATGCACATACCTGCTTTTAACCTGCTCAGTGGTGGCCTGTGACAAACTCCTCTGAGCTCGGGAGCCTAGGGCGGGCGTGTGGCTGAGTGGGACGTGGCCATGGCCAAGCCATCCCGTCTCTCTTGGGTACCTCTTTGGGATGATGGGATTTGCTGCTGGAGGGGTCTGGCGATGCCGACGCAAGGGCAGGAGTGGTTGTCTGGATGCCAGAGGAAAGCAGGGATGAAACCCACTTTTAAAGGCCACGTATTTCCATGGCATCTTTCTAGCTGTTTCTTACATTCTTGGATAATGAAGTTTGGGGTTTGTTTTTCTTTTCTTTCAAGCTCAACAAAGCCAATTTGATGCGCTTTGAAAAGAAATTGAAACCAGGCTTCTCTGCTTTAAATCCTGCCAAGGTTCAAGCGTCCTGGGAATACAATGTCAAGGATCCCCCGCCCCCCAGCCACACGTAGAAAGTTTTATCCCCAAGCAGCCAGGCTGCACAGGCTCCACCGTGCCTTCGGAAGCCCAGGCTGTATATTGCCGATGAATAAGGATGTATATTATTTACTTACTGGCATCCTGGAACAAGCCGTACCTCTCTTAAACCTTTTTATGAGTTTTGCCTGTAGCTTGCCCGCTGGGAAATGGACCTAATTTCTGGAGAAGACGTGCTGTACTGTCAGTGTGTCAGACTGGCAAAGCAGAGCTGTACGTATGGTTTGCATTTCAGGCTGAACTGAAGCCAGAGCTTAAACTGCAGCTTTTTTTTTTCTCCCCCAGCATGGGCTCAGAGAAAGTTTCTTCGGAAAAGTATTTACAATGGGCTTGTAACTACAGTATTATTTCTGCAACGGTCTATCATTTAGGTTATTACTAAATTTGCAATATCGATTGCCAGAAATACGCAGAGACTGCACTCGCACAGGTTTTTTTTTCTTTTTATTGTTGATGTGGCAGGGAAACCCTGAGCAGGGCTGGGGAAGGGAGCCTGCGGTGGCCCTCACCCAGCTTCACAGTGCAGGATTGCAAGCTGGGGCTGGGAAAGAAAGGAGGCTCTAACTTGCGGTACCCATACCCAAGCTCGCTGACAGAGAAGACAAAGTGGATTTGGACAGCAGTGATGCTTGGTCTGTAAACTGACTTGACATTAAAAACCCAGCAGTCGTTGCCATCCATTTGGCAACCACTGCTCTCCAGCTGTGGATTAAAAAGGACTTTTCCTGCAGTATTTCTAAGGTTAGCCAAATGACCTGCATACATCCCCCCAGGATATTTGGATTTTTGGCAGCCAGGCTCTTTGCACGCCCAGGGATGGTGTAAGCAACCAAACAGTTGTTATCAGGGGGATAACAAAATCAGTCACCCTGCAAATCCTCCATGCAAAAGAGGGTTGGGGGGTTGATGAAGATGCGGTGGGCCGTATCTCTCCAGAGGGGTGGGACTGGGAAAGCGGTGTTGGGACTAGTGCCCGGGGAAGCTCGGACTAGGGAGGGAACTTGGCTGGATGCAGATGGGAGTACTGAGATTTACAGTTAAATCTGTCCATGGATGTCATGCAGTTAATTCAGCATTCCTTGGGGTTGGAGAGAAAGACTGTGAAGCACTTACGGTGATGACTTGGAAGGATTGAGGATATCAGGATATCAGGATCTGGCCTTTTTATGCTACAGCCTTATTTACTACGGTTGAACTGTGATTGATACTAGGGCCCCCCTACACCCTTGCTCAGGATGCCAGACCTGGGTTGTGGGTGCTTAGGAATAAGGCTGCATCTGCACTTTGCAGGACATGCTTGAAATCCAGGGCATGAAAGTTTTGGGTAGCTGAGCCTGGGTGCCACCTGCCTTAGTGCTGGCTGTGGTTCCACAGCAAATCATCATCCCATGGAAGAGAGCTGGGAAAGCATCACAACCAGCTACTTGACAGAAGTCCTGCTGCCCCTTGGGGCTGCTCAGGGGTACTCATGCTCATCCCCTGCCCAGAGAGGGGCCTGAAGCAATAGTTTAGAGACAGTTAATACCAAGCTTTGAATAATCCTGCCTGTGATGTAGGACAGGACATCACCCTCCGAACAGTCTCACCCTGAACTAGCTCCTTTTCACTCTGGGGCTTTAAGGGAGCGCTAAAACAGGGGGTCCCCCGGCAGGTCCCGAAGCCCTGCACCAGACAGCCCTGGCTCCCAGCAGTGGCTGGTGTAAGTCATGTGTGAGCAAAGAATTCGGTGCGGCAGACACATTTTGCTGCACTACGTTGTATTTCTGGGAGAGGAAAAATTAAATGAGAGCTAGAAACTGAATCACCCCAAATGCACCATGCTCTTATAAGCTGCATTAAATCCACTCAGTCCTTAAGAGGGAAGACACCCATGGCTACTGACAGTGAGTTGGTGGCTTTGTGGCTCCTCTTATCCACCCTGGCTGATGTAGTGTCTTGGGGGGGATGTGGCTCATCAACACAGCGCCATCTGAAGCGGCCTCCTCACGGTGAGGGCATGGAACCTGATGGATTTCAGGACAGTGCTGGATCAGCTTATGAAGGAGGTCATGTGCTGAGGGTGCCTGGAACAGCTCTTCTCAGGGCTGCAGTCGTGCTGGTGGTGGGTCCCTGTAGCCAGTGGGACCCTGTGGTTCTAAAAGCCCTTGTGGCTGGGAATGCTTCTGCTTGCCCCGCTGCCTTCTGGAAGTCATTCTGGCTGCTGCCCCACACCCCCCCCCTCCAGACCCCAAGTTTTTTAGCTCTTTTTTTTTCCTCCAAGCTTTTCCTCTTATAAACAATCTCTTATCCCTTCTTTGGCAATATATTGTCCTGCTCTGTCTGCCACGGATATACTTGTGCTTCCAAAATAAACAATTGCAAAAAAATGTGTCCACTTGAAGATTGCCTTGACTTCCAACGTGGGTTCGAGCCACTTGGAAATGCCTGTTGTAAAGCAGAGAAACGGTGCCAAGGTGCCTTTTGCCGCTCCAGCCCCCCGAAGCGTGTTAGACCATCCGAGCCTGGGTGAACGCGGCAAGAGTGCAGTGTGGCCCGGAGGTGGGGTGGGCTCGGAGCATCTCCCAGCGCTGCCCCATCGCTTCCTTCGTCTCTCCCCAGACGGGAAGGTGGTGTGCTCAAGGCAGCCCCAGCGCCGTATGCATGGGACTGCTTTAGGCCAAAGGGGAGATATGAGCTTAGCAACGTGCAAAGATTTGCACTGTATTTGCTTGTAACTGCCTTTCCTGCCTGTATAATTTTTATAAGTCTCTTTAGACTAGAAAGAATGACTAAAAACGGGGAAAAAAAAAAGCTGTGTGTATAAAGATATATACATCAAAACTTGGTAGTAACCTCTAAAGGCAGTTCCTTGGTGCTGGGAATCAGAATATTTTGGCCTTCAGACAGTAGTTCGCATCCCTTTTCAACATAGGCTGCCACGGCCCCCAGCTGGCACCCGGCGCTGCCTTGCTTTCACTGGGTGCAGCAGTGGCAGAGCTCCAGAGGCCGTCTCTTGACATGCATTGAGATGTCCTGCAGATGAGGACATGGGGATGTGGGTATTGGTTCAGTGTGCAAGTGTGATAGGAACCACTGAGGATGCCCAGTGTAAGGCCTGAAGATAAAAACCTCTAGGGAACTGGAAAATATTTGCATCCAGCCAAGAATTTGCTCTGGTTTGGTCTATTTTTTTTCCTTCGTTTTCATTTTTTAAGTTTTTAAATCAAAATATTTGACCATGAAGAACTCATCACCCACAAGGTGATCCTGTACACCAGTGCTTGCAGATATGGCAATGGCTGTGGCGGATCAGCCCTTGCTTTGACCAGCTTCTGAGGGGACTGCAGCTAATTTCTGGCACAAGTCATGCCACCAGCCGTACCTTTCCTGCTACAGTGCCGCAGAGGCAGCAAGCGCTTGGGGAAGACCTTTCCCATGGAGCACACAAGCAGAGGGGCTGCTCCTCAAAGCAAACCCCGTTAAGCTTATTGAGAGCTCTGCCTGGGACGGGGTGGCACACAGGTCTGGGGGATCCTTGGCCATAGCCCCACGTGGGCACCCCCAGTAACATGCTCCCTTACTCTCCCCACAGGCGCAGCGACCATGGCGAAGGACGGGGCTGAAGCTCCCTGCCCCGGCAGCCCTCGGGGTGCTGCTGGCCCTGACCCTGCTGGCCCTTGCCCACCTGCCCCCACCGCCGGACCGCTTCCCCCACTCACTGCCAGCATCGTCCCTACCTGGCTCCCGGCGGGAGGTGGCTGCTCACCTATCTGGGCGACGAGCCCACAGCGAAAGGCTTCCTGTACTGGTCACTCGCCTGCATTGGGACCAGCCCCCTGGCCGGGGCAGGAGGTGGCGGCAGGGGGTCGTGGGGGATACTCCTCCATGGCTCTCCGATGATGACCTCCAGAAGATGAAGCTGCTGGCCAGTGGGAGGGTGATCTCCAAAACCCGTGTCCCGGCCCATGGACAAGTTTTGAGAGTGGGTTTGCAGGCTGTGGGGGATGCTGAGGGGGACGCCTCACCAGCCAGCCCAGAGGAGGACTGCCAGGATGGGCGCTGTGGGCTTATCAAGCGCCCTGGGGACCTCTACGAGGTGCTGGCCTTCCACCTGGACAGGGTGCTGGGGCTGAACCGCAGCCTGCCTGCTGTGGCCCGGCGCTTCACCAGTCACCTTCTGCCCTATAGCTACACCAACGGCTCCCTGAGACCCATCATCTGGTGGGCGCCTGACCTCCAGCACCTGGAGGATGCCAACAATGACCAGAACTCCTGTGCTCTGGGGTGGCTGCAGTACCAGGAGATGCTGCAGCCCCATGGATCAACGCTGGCAACCGGGGATGCTCCTTGCTCCAACATCCCACATGGCGAATGGAGCCGCCTGGCCCTCTTTGACTTTCTCCTCCAGGTAGGGCTGGGCTGATTGAGACCTCCTGTCCCACTGGCTGTGCTGCCCAGGTCCCCCTGTGCCTGTGCCTGTCTTGTCTGACCATGGTCTTCTCTGCTGGTTTGCATAAGCTGCAGGTTTTTTGGATGTATTTTTCCTTGTTAATTAATGGGGAGCAGCAAAGCTTTGTGCAGAAGCAGTTTGGTCCAAGCACGGTCCATAGTTGGGACTTGCTGGGGAAACACAGGCAGGTTTCAGTCTCATGTGGCCAAGCTTTCTCCTGGTGCGGCTCCATTTGCTCCGCTTCACACAGATGCCGGCAGTGGCCTGGGATGGGGCATCCCTAGGGACAAGCAGTGTGCTCTGCATCAGCCCCATCAGATCCAGATCTGGGCATATGCTGCCAGCACTGGAAATCAGGAGCCCTGCCCCTTCGTACGGCACTGCTTTCCTCCTCCTCCTCCTCCTCCTCCTCCTCGGGATTAACAGTGCTTAATCTTCTGTCTGGAAAATCATGCCCTGCTGCTGTGAAGGATTACAACAGCGTCCCAGAGAGTTATCATTTCTTTGAGGGCAGCTGTGAGGAGGCAAAAATGATTTCTATGGAAAAAAGCTTTTTTAGGCACCTTGGGGCAGGAGCTTTGGTTTTAAGAGTGGGAGAAACTGCCTGAAAGGGCAAGTATTAAAATAAAAAAAGAAGCAAAGAAAGAAAGAAAGAAAAAAAAATACTATTAAAATGTTTTCATTATTCTCTCTCTCTCTCTTTTTTTTTGGCAAAGCCGAACCATTAATCTTTATAACCTCAGACTATGGCTGGCAGGGGCGGAGCAGACCTGGCTGGGCTTGGAAATATTTTAGCTGAAACAGCCAGAGAAATGAGAAGATTAACCAACCCCCTTCCCTTCCCCAGGCCAAAATACCGTCGAATGCAATGGAAAGGCTGAGTCTCCAGGAGAAAATATCTAGTTTTAAGGAGACTTTCCCTCAGAGGGGCAAAGCAGTGCGATGATAAATTCAAGGGCAATCCACAGGTTTTCCTCAATGACTCCAATGAGATCCTCCCATGCAGAAAAGCCACGTAAATGTAAAGAGTCACCAAGTCAGCAGGATGTTATAGAAGTGAAACAGCATCCTCCAGAAATGGCTTTAGCCTCTCCCAGCCCTTGCTGGAGAAAGAGAAGCTGTGAGCGTTGAGCCCTGCTGTACACTGGCATTGAAATCTTGGTTGTTTTCTTCAATTAGCCTTAGAATTGGGTTGCTTCGCTGTTGATTTCTCTTGGTGGTTGCCATAAGGGAATAGCCCTCTCGGTGCAAAGCTTTACCAGGTGCAAAATGCTGAGCCTGGTGGAAAGGGAGCAGCTGCTGATGGCTTTGTTATGCACTTTCAAGACAGCCAAAAATGCATCAACTCCGAGGCCCTGCAGCCCTGTCCCTGCCCTGTGACACCACCTTCCCAGCCATGGGGAGAGCAAGGCAGTTTTCCTTGGGGGAAGCTGTCCCAAACTGAAGCATGGCTGGAAAAAGTCCTGTCAGACCCAAGGAGATGCCCTGGGGCAGCCGAGCTTCACATGGGACCAAAGAGGGGCTGAAGGGGAGTTTGTTACAGGTTTGAGCTTGGATAGGAGAAAGCCTGCCTCACATATTCATGTTCCAGCAGTAAGACCTAGTGTCCTGTTCATTAGCGCTGTTTCGGCTCTGGTGAGGAGAAGTTAATATAAATGATTCAGGGAAGGAAGAGTTTGTCAGCGTGTCAGCAGAACTCTCAGCATCTCCACCATCGGCTGGTCCATTTTCTGTGGGTCCACCTGGACATGAGGTCCAGCCTCCATTCCACACCTCTGATGTGCCTTGGTTTCACAGGCACTTGTGGGCAGGTGAATGGAGGCCTGAGTGCATTTAATGGCTCTGTAAATCATCTCAGGTTGTCTTCACCTTCTGTGCAGCCTGGAAAACATCACAGCAGGTGAGAGAAACTGGTGCGCTGAGCTTTCCAGTAGGTAGACCAGTGTGATGCATGGAGGTAATGTGATGTTTTCTTTCATTTCAATGTGTTTCATGTCAAAAGACGCTCTAGCGCTTTTAATCGGTGTGTCTCCTGATGGAGGAATGCTGACCCAAGTGCTCCATTCAACCTCAGGGAACAGAGGGATTTGTTAAGGGGCTCCTTGCTTCTCAAAGGGTTATGAATACAATGGCCATGGAAACCAAACTTGGTGTTTCCTGCAGCATCTTCTCCAGTGCTTGATTAGTGTTTGGGGTCAGACTGAACTCCATCTTGAGGCACAACCTGTAACTGATAAGTTTTCCTAATTATCAGGGTGAGGGGAATAGACAGCCACTATGGGTCACTTGGCTTCCATCTGGTCATCAACTGTAGATCACCCTGGGCTCACCTGAGACCTGCTCCAACCACGTCCCCAGCCCTGGCTCCTGGGTTGGCACCAGCAGCCCTGAGCAAGTGGGCCTGTCAGATGCCTTCACACTCCAACTGGAAAATATATTTATTTCATATATATTTATAAGAGGTTTTTTTTATATATATATGGAGTATTTTTTCTGTTATGTTGAAAGCAGGCCTCCAGAGCTGGAGGTGGTGAGGCAGCCCCCCCTGCACGGCCGTGGCAGGAAGCAGCCATGGAAAGGGCCAGCGAGGTCTTGTCAGCCCCACAGGCCACCATAGAGGATGCGCTGGCTTCTTCTGAGAAAGCTGAGGAAGCTTCATGAATACTGAGGCAGGGGTGCTGAAGCTGGGTCTGACAGAGATTTATGTCTTTTGAAACTCCCGTGTCCCTCCCAGGGTGAAACACTGGAAGCTGCCAACGGCACAGGGGTTTCTGCAGGGACTGGGCGGAGGGGGCAGGGGGGGTTAGACAGCCTCCACAACACGGAGCCTTAGCAGCGCCTGCAAATAATTAAACACAAATGTGGTTAAAATAAGTCACCGTGGCCCAACTTAAATGTCAGGCATGCTCTGTATAATGGAGAGATCGCTTTTTCCCCTCACAGATCCTTTTCCATTCATCTTCTTTCCATTGAGAGCTGCTCAGGTTACTGTCGGGATGGATGGAAGGGCATATATGAGCCAGGAGCCAGATGAAACCATCATCCAGTGCACCAAGACGCATCCTGAGGAAAAAAAAAAAATAAAATCTTTTTAAGGTTTCAAAACTTAGGTTTTCTTAGGTGCTTTTGGGTGGTTCTTTCTTTCTTTCTTTTTTTTTTTCATATTCGTCGCCGTATACATCTTCCCTTGGTTTCAGCTGGAAACACAACCTGATTGCTCTCTACAAATACAGAGTATGGAAATCCCTGGCACAGAATGTGTCTGAACTTCATCAGGAAAGCTCATCGCCACCACCTTTGTTGGTCACTTCTCCAAGCCAAGGGGGTTTTGCAAGTGATCTCAGCTTCTGAGTGCTTCCCTGCCTCTCTCTCCCTCACTGGTGTATGCCGGTTTTCCATTTTATGCCTCCTGAGGATCCTTAGAACATTTTTATTTTTCTCTGAGCAAGAACAGTTCACAACTGGACCTCCCTGCCCCGGGCTCCTGTCTCTGCTAAGGTCCTGAAATGTCTCCCGCAGGTTCACGACCGCCTGGACCGCTACTGCTGTGGGTTTCAGCCCGACCCCTCTGAGCCCTGCGTGGAGGAGATGCTCCATGAGAAGTGCCGAAACCCGGCGGAGCTGGTCCTGGTCCACATCCTGGTACGTCCCGCTGTTCCCCACGGGCTGCTGCGGGGCTAAGATGAAAGTGCCAGGGAGGCCTTTGCAGGTGATGTTGCAGTACGGGGGACGTAGGTCCCGTGGTGGTGTGTGGTCTGTGGTGTGACTCAGCACAGAGACACCTGGGCTTTGGCAGCTGCTGGGCCCCAGATGCCTTCTGGATTATTCAGCACATTAAAAAAAAAAACCAGCCTAAACTCCCAAACCAATGCCCCTCTGCAGTAAGTGAACTTCTGCCCATCCCACTGGCAGGTCCGGAAGAGTGCGCCGTCCCGCCTGGTGTTCATTGACAATGCGGGCAGGCCACAGCACCCCGAGGAGAAGCTCAACTTCAGGCTCCTGCAAGGCATAGACAGGTAGGAAGGGCGATGCGCAGCCTCCTGGGGGCACGTCCCAGGTGAGGGCTGAGCTTGCACACGCGGGATGGACAGCAGCGCTATGTGCAGAGCTTCGTGCCACTCCTGCCCCCCACCCGGTCAGGCATCCCCCTGAAGTGGGGCCACCTCCCACCCAGGGCAGGGCAGGTGGGTGGGCTCACAAACCCATCACTCACGCCCCTGTCCTGAAACGGGCTCTTCATCCTGCTCTGGGTGGCTGATGGCAGTCTCCAAAGCATATTTTACCCCCTCTAATTGGCAACTGCACAGAAGTAATGAATAATCAGGTATTTCAGCATTTCCTCCGTTGTTGCCTGTCAGGCATTTTGGCATGCTATCGGCCCCTTGATTTGTAGCTCGTTTGGATCCGTTTCTGATGGATCTCGCTGTGGGCAGAATTTTAAGCAGGAAGCTTTGGGTGGACATGTATTTCTTCTCAAAGCACCAGGGTGGCCTTTGCTCGGGTGCCCTGCAGCCACCCTTCTCCCCGCTTGGCTTTCCCTGGCTAACCCCTTCCTTCCCTCTTTCTTCTGCTCCTCCACTGCAGCTTCCCGGCGGTGGCAGTGGCCACGCTGCAGTCGGGCAGGTTGCAGAGCCTGCTGCTGGAGTCGCTGCGCACGGACCGGGAGCTCTGGGAGAGCCAGGGAGGTGCCGAGGGCCTGAGACCCCTTCTTCAGACCATCGACAGGCGGGCATGCGTCCTGCTGCGGTACATACAGGAGCACAACCTGACGGTGTTCGGGGACTCGCTTCACAGGGCATAGGAAAGAGACAGAGGAGGCGTCTCCTGAAGCAACCCAGAGCTGCTTGAGAAAGGCAACGTTTATCGTGATGGTCCCAGCATGGATGTTCTGAGGAAGGGCACATCCATGAGATTTTTGGGGTGCCTTCACCCCTTCCACCACAGCAACTTTGAAAACTGGAGGCTTGGACAGTGGGATAGCCTATGGGGACCCTGGGAAGGGTTAAAGAAGTGGTGAGAGGCACTGCTCAAGGCTGGGGGAAGTCACTGGCAGCCTTTCCATGGCTTGCACGGGGTTTTTCTTATGATGCCTTCACTGTTTCCAACACATTACAGGCAGAGCGGCTGGAGCAGTGTGGGGGAAAGCAGAGGGGAGCTTTCTAAGTGGATTAAGCAGGGGCAAGTCGCCCAAGCTGAGCTCTGTCTTTACCCCTGCCGAGGAGGCGATGTATACCCGGGAGCGGGGGTAAACCACTGCCCAGACCAGGCAGGGCCCCGACCGCAGGCAGTGCCTGGCAGCAGCTGCCCTCGCGGAGCCCGTGGTGGTGCTGTGCCCCTGTGCCACGTGCCGTGCCTCAGCAGGGCTGGGCTGCTGCCAAGGTTTGCATTTTGGTTGCGGGATTCGGAGGTTTCAATCTCTCGCTCGCTCTTTCCCTTTGCTGCCAAGGGAAACCTACCCTGAGCTCCACTGCTCGCCCCTGCCGCTCTCCTCGGCACGGCTGTGCGGAACTCTTTCCAAGGCTTGCAGAAATAGCTGCTAACAAAAACGCCAGGTTATTTCAGCAGAATGCAATTGAGTGCAAAATGCTTTCTGAGCACGTTGGCACCTTCAGCAGAGCCCATCCTGCTCCTGTCACCTCCTTAAGGCTCTTGCCCAATGGTCCACTGTGATGGGGGGCAGCAGCATCCCAGACAGGCAAGTCCTCAAGTGTCAGGGCCGAGAGAAAATTCAAAAGCAAAATGAACAGGAGGAGAAAAGATCCAGGGATGGGCCCTGCCAGAGCCTCGCCCGCTCCCCATGGCATGTTTCCCAGTTGAGGCACGCAGTCAGTGCTTGCTTGCCAGGAGCAGCTGGCTCCCAACCTGTGGGCTGGTGGCTTGCCACCAGGAGAGGGCTTTTTAAAGGGGCCTCAGGGAGCAACCCTCTACTTCTCCAGTGCTACAAGTGAAGCCTCCATGCTTGAAGCACCCCAAGGCACCCGTGCCATTGGAAAGTCTTGGTTAGACTGGCTTGGGTGCCCAAGCTGTGCTGCTGTCCTATTGCCTTCGCTTTGGAGAAAGCGGCCACCCATGCAGTGAGAGAGGCAGAAGAGGTGAGTACTGATGCCTTCCCTGCTCCATCCCTCTCAGCACCAAGTCAGTTTTAGAGCCTGCAAGGAGGTACTTTAACACCCATGCTCATAAGGACAAGCAATTACCGTTTTTCCCTTTTCCTCCTGCTGAAGAGAAGATGAAGTGAGACCCAGGTGATATGAATCAACAGGCACAAGTGGGCTCAGAAAGCATCAGCATTCAACATTGTGGGCACGTCAGCATCCAGAGAGCTGGCAGTATCTCCCTGGCGCACTGCCCTCCCGTTAGCCAGGGAAAACCTTTCCCCCCAGCACTCTCTCCACCCCATGAGTTATCACCCCGTTTGCCATGCCATGGGATGGAGGACTGCCGGGGAAGCCCCACTAAAGCCCGTGTCACGGGGAATTATTACTGGGAGGTGAGCTTAGCCTGAAAGCATAGAAGAGAACAAAGTAACTCATCCTGGGTCCTGTGAAAAGCCACACACAGGCACTGCCTTATAAGAATAAACGAGGCTAATAATGTAACATAATTAAATCCAGAAAATATGGTGTGAAAAGCTACGTGGTAACAAGAGCATTAGTTAGGGACGTGTAGCATCAGTCATAGTCTTGTTTTTCTCATTAAAATAAGAAATTTCATTAAAAGAGAGGTTTTCATCCCATGTAGGCCAAGTTCTCAGCGAGAAGCAAGAGGAAGGTGGGGCACTGAGCGGTGGCCAAAGCTGTTGACTTGGCTGTGCTGGAACAGCAGTGTTTGCCTTGCCTCCAGTTGCATCTTTTGCCTCCAGTTGCATCTGCTTGACCTTAACATTGCACGAGGTAGTGGGGATATTTCTAGGGTTCTTTTGCATTTCCTTAGCTGTAACATGCGACTTTGCTGGCTAAACACATATGGGAACATCTGTAAGCAGTTACGCATGTGAAAAAAAAAATCACTTTTGATTTAACAAAGAGCCACGTATGGATAAATGAGAGAAGCAAAAGCCGTGATCTTGCTGAGGCTGATCATTAGTCTCCTCTAATTAGTCATTTTTTCCATGGGCTTGACTACGTAGCCAGCAAAGCTCACAGGCTCTGAACTGTGGTCACGGCTGTTCGGAGAAATCCCATGGACTGCTCTGGCTGTATCAGCCTTTACCACGTGTCAGGTTCAGTTTGCTCCAGCTATGAATGTGTCATAATGCAGTCTTACAATGCAGTTATAAAAATTCACTCGGGGCCGTGCTTAACAAACAAGATCTCATCTCAGGAATGATCCTGTTTGAAGCAAATTTTGCTTGGCATCGTCACAGATCCTTTTGGGGTGGGGTAACAAAAAAAATGACAGGGTCTGAGCTGTCTGCTGGGGCAGAACTGCTCTGGCTTTAGGACGGCAGCAGCAGGTAAGCAAGTGAAAAAACTGGAGAAACAAGTTAAGGCACCTTCCTGCAGCTTGCCAGAGCTGAAGTGCAGGTGGCTCCCAGCAGCAGCAATTAAATGCAACCCCCGTCCTACCAAGGATGGTCTTGCTAGCATGCTGGTGGCAGGATGGAGGAGAGCGGCAGCAAGGAGCCAAGACCTTTGGCAAAGTGAAGGCATCTGCATGTGAGCACCCCGGGGGCCCAGCAGCATGGCCATGAGGCACCGCTTGCTCCTCACGTCACCCAAAACCACCCAGGGCGAAAGCCTGAGGCAGCTGTCCTCTGCCTTGTTCTTCCCTTTGTCACTGCGGGAGCTGCTGGAAAAGCCTGTAAGGCTTTCCCCAAGGCGCCGGGCAGTGCCACACTGGGGGTCCTTGCAGGAGGGCATCCCTGCGGCACCCTCGTGCGTTTGGCACCGTGGGAATGTGCTGCTCGCTGCCAGCGCTCAGGGAATGGCATCTGAGAGCATGGGCACGTAGCCACAGGGCTTCATGAGGAGGAAATTCTTTCTTTCCACAGTGATCCAAGTGGCATGATCTCCATTTAACAGGCCTCCGGTTGCACTTCGCCCTTCAGCTGGCAGAAAATATGGCTGGGGGAAGAAATAGTAGAATAGAATAGAATAGAATAGAATAGAATAGAATAGAATAGAATCATTAAGGTTGGAAGGCTGCGGCCAGACCGGCTCCGGCCAACTGAACACGTGCACACGCGTGCATGCATGCAAACACACGCACCCCACCCTACCTACATGTGTGTATGCACCCACCATTGCGCAAGCACGAACCCCACATGCACACAGGCGTGCACGCATGCATGCACACACACGCATGCACATCCCCCGCTGTACACAGGCACCCACCCCGGACCCCCCCTCCCCACAGGCACACTATTCCTGTTCAGCCTGTTCTTAACCCCCTCCAGAGCTGGTGACCCCCAAACACCCCCCAGCAGGCTGCTCCAGCACTTTGCTCGCCTCACCCACCACAAACCAAATGCCTTTTTGCTCCACGCAAGGACCAACTCTTGAGCCAGCCATTGCGGCCCCAGGACACCAAACAACCTTTGGAGCTGGCCTGCACAGACCTCACAGAGCAGCCCGAGCACCCACTGAAGCCACCCGCTGCCTGGGGACAACATCAGTGGGGTGGCGCTCGGGGGTGGCACTTGGACACCCCACAAGATGCTCAGCAAAAACCGCCCAAGCGGCTCCATGCCCACGTGGGGGAAGCGTGCGCTGGCTGCTCCCTGCAAGGCAAGAGCTAGCAAGTAAATCCAAATTTATTGTTAAATCGCTGGATATAAAAGCAATCCGGCTTTTAGAAAGCAATTTATTTATGCTTTCAGTACTCGCTTAAATATTTATGCGGAAAAGGAGAAAAAAAAAATCCACTCCGACATAGGACTATCATTGTAGTGACGGCCTTTAAGATTAATGGAAGTAAATTAACCTGACGTTTTATTTACATCCAGCAAANAAATATGGCTGGGGGAAGGAAGGCTGCGGCCAGACCGGCTCCGGCCAACTGAACACGTGCACACATGTGCATGCATGCAAACACACGCACCCCACCCTACCTACATGTGTGTATGCACCCACCATTGCGCAAGCACGAACCCCACATGCACACAGGCGTGCACGCATGCATGCACACACACGCATGCACATCCCCCGCTGTACACAGGCACCCACCCCGGACCCCCCCTCCCCACAGGCACACTATTCCTGTTCAGCCTGTTCTTAACCCCCTCCAGAGCTGGTGACCCCGAAACACCCCCCAGCAGGCTGCTCCAGCACTTTGCTCGCCTCACCCACCACAAACCAAATGCCTTTTTGCTCCACGCAAGGACCAGCTCTTGAGCCAGCCATTGCGGCCCCAGGACACCAAACAGCCTTTGGAGCTGGCCTGTACAGACCTCACAGAGCAGCCCAAGCCCCCACTGAAGCCACCCGCTGCCTGGGGACAACATCAGTGGGGTGGCACTTGGACACCCCACAAGATGCTCAGCAAAAACTGTCCAAGCGGCTCCATGCCCACGTGGGGGAAGCGTGCGCTGGCTGCTGCCTGCAAGGCAAGAGCTAGCAAGTAAATCCAAATTTATTGTTAAATCGCTGGATATAAAAGCAATCCGGCTTTTAGAAAGCAATTTATTTATGCTTTCAGTACTCGCTTAAATATTTATGCGGAAAAGGAGAAAAAAAAAATCCACTCCGACATAGGACTATCATTGTAGTGACGGCCTTTAAGATTAATGGAAGTAAATTAACCTGACGTTTTATTTACATCCAGCAAAGCAATAGATAAACTCTCCTTGTGATGGATTTTCTTCATTAGTTGGGCGAACGCCTAAGGTACAGCTTTTGACATTGTTTCTTCCAAGCGGTTAGACAAACGGTTTATCAAAAGAGTATAAAATTGTCAGGAAACAAAGCAGATTAATGACCAGTAAAGGGAAGATCATTGAATTTATGGTATAAGTAGCAGTACCACTGAAGCCTAAGGAATGGATTATTAGATTTCTGACATGTAGACGCACGGAGAAGTGCTGAGCCCCCCTGGATCCACCAACCTGGCAGCGGCTGCTCCCCAAATCATCCCTTCATGGGGGGGTCTCTGCACTGAGGCTTTACCTCCCTCCTCCTCCCCTCTCCTTTGGTCTGGGTTTATTCTCTAATTCTCTCATTAACAGCTTATGAACATATTATTTCCTTCCAATTAAAAACCTCTTAGACTGGAACGGCTTCAAGGAAGATAACCTTGTCTTTGTGTCTGCGCAGCAATAACAGTTTCTGCAACCTAATTCGGTGATTTTGGCTGCTATTACGGCAGTGATAATCATACCACTAACAACAACGATAATCTATTGGACTTCTCCGGTCTTTTGATTCTTTAGGAAAAAAAAAATCCCCCAGCATTAGCAGTTTATGGATCCCATATGGCTTCTCTAGCAATTACCTCTGGAATGATAATTAGCTGTCAGATAAGGCAAATAGGAGAGAGGAGATGGGGAACCTGGGGGAAAGGAAACCTTCCCTGCGATGGCAGAGGGGTTGTGCTTGCGGGTGTCTGAGGTCTCTGCGCCCCCAGGCATAGGCTCGAGTTTTCAAGCTGGAGAAGAGGGGCTTTGGGCACAAGAACCACTAAGAAAAAGTGGTTTAACCGGTGCCGTGAATCTCAGTCTCCAAATGCTGTCTCCAGCAGGTGGCATTGGCTCGACAGGCTGTCTTTTGCCTTGCTCCTGCCAAGAGCATCTTAAAAGTTTCATCTCTGCACCGGCAAATTTCAAGCTGCTAGAGCATCAGTAATTCCCTAACTCCCTCGCAGCCTAATCCACCCAGCTGCACTTTATATCCCACCACCGCCACCTTTTTCCCTCTGTTACCATCTCTTTCCAACTGAAATCCAGACTTGCAGGCGTCGCCGCAGTGCGTTGAGCGCTGGGAAGCAGGACGGATGGAGCAGGATGGCTGCTCAGAGGCTGCCGGGGCAGCCGGGGCTCTGCCTGCCTGAGCGTGGACCCAGGCGCTCAGCAGCCGCAGGGGAAAGCAACCCCTCCTCCCTGCAAAGTGTTTAAATTGCTGTGCAGAGCTGCAGAAACACCTCTTGCTATTTAAAAACGCATCCCGGGGACGACTGCGGGGACCAGTCCAAATATCCTGAAGTTTGTGAGTTCTCGGGAGTGCTGATGTTCCTACCAGAAGAGCAGGCCTCCGAGTATATCCGAACACTACCCAAAATAGCTCTGGAGGACAAGGTCTCTTAAACTTGACCTTCCCATGGTGCCTACTCAAACATGCCGTGCCTCTTCTTCCTGCAGCACAGAGCGCCACGGGCATGGCGGGGGTTGAGTGCCTCCAGGCTGGCAGGGGCAGCGATGGAAGTTTAAACCAAACATTTGCTGGGCTCCATCCTCACCTACAAAACATTTTAAAGTAAAACAGAAGAAACGGAGCTATGTGTTCTCATTTCTCTCTTGCCCAGGCTGATGGTGACAGGGAGGAAATGCCAAGGGGGGGTTTTGAGACCATTGAGAGGTAAGAAGCACTTGTAAAGCTGCACCAAGCGCTGGTGGTTACCAATGCAAATTGGCACCGTTTTATCAAATCAAGGAGGTGATTTCAAGTGTCCCTGTTCTTGCTCCTAGAAGCTGGGATCGGCTTCCCAGTTCCAGCACCCACTTTGCAAATGAGGTGTAAGGATAAGCCCTCAAACCAGGCACCATTAATGAAGTGATGGAGGTAAAACTCTTGCTGTGAGACTGTGACAAGGTGAATCGCATCTGCGTGTGGACAAGCTGCCTGATGTTTCTCCAGCTGGCTGGAGGTGGTGATGCCTTCAGAAAGCACCCAAAAGTGGCAAAGTTTTTTCCCACCAGATACTCAGCCCTGGGAAAGTGGAGAGTTCCTGGGATGGTTCAGTCCCACTCCCCCAGTCCAGACAGATGAATATGGGTGGTTTTGAACCAGGTTATAGGGAAAAGTCCCAGGAAAATGTGAGTCCTGGCTCTGCATGGAAATGGGATGGGACGTGCCCACACGGGGCATTTCCCTGGGGGTGCTGCTGGCTGAGCTCTCTGCTAGGGCAGGCATGACACCACCTCTTCCAGTCCTGCTTTTTGGGTGAGTTTTGCTCCACTGAATCTTTTTCTGGACACATCTGAGCAGGAATGGAGTTTTATTGCAGGATGAGGCCAGCAGATACAGTGGTATGGGCTTCGCTGCAAGCGTTGTCATATTTTTGCAGGTGTTCAATTTTATTTGCCCATTCTGGGTGCATCAGAAAAGGCTCAGAGTAAGAGAAGCGTGTTACATCTCAGGGCTGTTTATACACATAACAACCTGGGGTTTATTGCTTTGATCTTTCCTGAAACAAGTTCCTGGTTCCTCTGAGTTAAATCTAAAAAAGTGTGTGTGTGATCTGTTAAGCTAAGCAGCAGATCTGGGGTTCTAGGAAGTGCATCTAGGTGCTAGGAGGATACCAGGAGGCTCAGATTTGCCATAACTGGGACAAATCTTTATTAGTTTTTGTTCAGTTCACCAGCAGCTGCCAGTTCTGCTTCTTGCCACAGTATGTAGTCTGGGAGTAGGCAATTTTACTCAATTTTAGGCAATTCAGGCTAGTTTTCCTTGATTAGGGGGGAGGGGGAGAAGTGGCACAAAATGTATGCACAGAATGGCCAGGTTAGGTCAGACACTTCTCGCTTTATCTGTTGAATGCGAAACCTGACATCGCGCACACAGACACATAGTAAAGCATCCAGAAAGAGTTCTGGCCATTCAAGGTGAAGTTGAAAGCTAAGGGTGCAGAAGTCAACTCTCCCCTCTCTGCTTCCCCTGAAGACCAGGGCAATTTGCTGAGGAGCTGCTCAGAAGTTGGTTTCCACATCTGGCTGCTGACTTCTGTCTGCTACTGTCAGGTCCCTGCCCAGCTCACAACAGGTTTGCACATCTCAGGAGCTCGTCCCTTCACCATACCTTCCCCCAGCTCTGCCCCCATCCCTGCATTCTTGCCATCCTCAGCTGTAGACTAAGGGGGCAGGAGCCTGACGTTGGATCCACCAAATGGATGGGGTCCCACTGGAGGGGTAAGGTGCAGTAGCTTGCACTGCTTCTGCCTTGACTCAAATAAGACATGAAGGTCTCCAGAAAAGTCAGGACCTTTAGCAACCCTTACTGGTCTCAAAAAAGTTAAGTGTGGAGACACGTGCCCACAGCATGTGGGGAGAGGAGCCACAGCAGCCTGCTCTCCTCTGCTGGCAACACTGCCCATGTTGGCACAGGAAAGCTATTCACTACCATGGACGGCTGGGTGGCTTCGCAGCAGCTCTCTGCAAAGCGCAAGCAGCCCTCTCCATCTCCACCCCGCTACGGAGACCTGAGCACTGACCTTTTCTGCAGACATAAGTTTGCAAAATCATTTTTTCCCCCTACATGGAGGAACTACTGGTGAGGGTCACCCCACGCTGGGGACTCCTGGTGTGCCTTCAGCCCCTCCCAGCTAGCCCTGACATTAAGAAAAACAGTTTCTGTGGTGTAGTGAAGCAAAAGCATACCCACCAAATGAAATCCAGCAAGTTCTTTACATGCAGAGCAAACAGCAGAAGAGAAGCCAGTGCTTGCAGTTCCCATCCAGCCGCTGGGCACTGCAAGCCCTGGGTTGGAGAGCATTCAGGACTGATTTCAACATGAGCCTCCTGCCTGCGCTTCCCACTGAACGGCTGGTTTCATAATAGTGCTGGTGGCTGAAGTGAGGATGAAGCAGAAGGGCTGATGCTGGTCAACTAGGGAGGCTTCACCTATGGAAAAGTGCTGGCAAGTGGTCTTGGTGCTCCTGGCTCGGGGATGAGGCTGGGGGAGCTGGCCAGGCACAGGCATCTTGCCTCTCCCATGCCAGAAACAGCCAGAAAACCACTGCTCGTACAGCACAACTGAGCTGAGAGGGGACTTTGGGGCAGGTTGGGGAGGGATGCCTTGGTGTCACAAGACCAACTTACCTGCTCAGCCACTTTGCTGTGGTCCTGAGCCTTAGGAGGTGGCTTTGTAAAATCCTTTGGCTGCCGTTCCACAGATCTGTTGTTATTCATGGCCAAATCTAATCAAACATGGATGTTCCTGGGCAAACGGTGTTTAAGACTTCAGAGACTCAGGTTCAGGGTGGCTGAGAGAGACTATCTGTGGAGAAATGCAGCCTCCCGCCTCAGCCTCGACGCAGCCAGAAATTTAGGCTGAGGCAGGCAATGACTGTGGAGGGGTCAAATCAGCTGGTGTGGTCTTGTAGGGTTTTACAGGGGGAGGAGGCAACTCAGTGGGGGAGATAAGGTCCACCCTGTCCACTGAGCTAACCCCCTGGGCAATGCGGGTTGGCAGCCCTGTTTCATAAGGGTGGTTTGGGGTATGCAGTGCCAGCAGTCCCCACATCACCCAAGTCCCCCATAAGCTCTGTGGAGATGCCAGCACCACCTGCGAGCCATGTGCTCAAATAAGCCTTTTGATAGCAGCGATATTGGTCCTGCTTTCTGCCTCCACAAAGGCAGGATTAGGACATCAGAAAGTCCTGCCGCTTAATCTTCCTTTGAAGGGGCTTGGAGAGAGAAAGGAAAGAAAGGGGAAGAACAGAGCGCCAAGAGCAGGCAGCCTGTGTGAGCAGATGCATAAGAAGAAAGTATTAGGGTAACGTGTCTGAGCTTATCATTTGTGATCTTGAGGTGTCCTCAGAGACTCAGTCTTCCCTGGCGAGAGCTGGTATTTTTAGCACGAGATGAGAAATCTGACTTGAAGGCCTCTGCTGTGGTCCCTGCAGTGATGAGACTCCCCCTGCATCTCCAGGCAAACCCCAGGCTCCCACCCCACCCCTGCACGAGGGCTCTACGCTGTAGTGCACAGCAAGCGAGCGTTTTGCCCGTGCTGGGGATGTTCGGAGGCAGCTGGGAAGAGCTCGCTGGTATTTGGGCAGTGCCGTGCCGGTGGAATAGGCCAGCACTAGGCCAAGGTGCTGGGGCATCATATCCACTGCGGTCTTATTTCTCCTCCTCTTCCAGAAATGGGGAAGAAGCAGTATGTGTGGGGGCTGTCTGTGCTTTGGCTCGGCAGGGACTTTTCAAGACTGATCACAGTTCAAGAGCACAAAAAAATTGTGCAAAGCCCCCAAAACGCGCACACTTCTGTGCCGGCAGCTTGGCTCTGCTCTCCAGGGCTCCACTCCAGGCTGGCCCTGGGCTGTGCGGAGGGAGAGGCTGCTCGGTCCTGCCTTGCCTGGTGATGCTTTTGCACATGCCCTTCAAAAAAAAAAAATAAATCTCATCTTCCCGAGGAATTGTGATTGCTCTTGGTAGACACTGCTTTTTTTTTATGCCTGCAGCATTATCATTCCCCTACCCCCGCATGCTGGAGCTGCCTCTCGCATGCTCCACAAAGCCCCCAGGCACTGGCTATTGTAATTGCCTTCTCCCACCCCTTTGCTGGCCCTTGGAGTGCAGCGGCACAATTGGCAAGGGGGCGTGGGGCAGTGGAAGGGATGGGAAATAGGGAACATTCGGGTGCTGAGAGTCAGAGGAAGGGGGGAACCCAGGTACCTACTGGACTGGTGGATTCGAGCCCTGGCGTGGTGGGAGCAGAGGTGTCAATACAGGCACCTGCAGGGATGTGGACAATAAATAAATTTCTCTGTCTTTGCAGAGATACAGCCTTGAAATTTGCCTCCTTTATTCCATCAGGACCACTGACTGCACAAAACAGATGCCATCTGTCCACCATGCCTCGTAAATCAGATTTTAATCGTCTTGGGGAGAGGGCTGTACCCTGCTGTGTGCTGCAAACCAGGTTTACAGGAGTTACTCTGCAAAAATTTACATTTCTGAGATGGGTTAGGAATTAGGGCTCTGGCTTCATACGGAGGAGGCTGAAATTCAATTTCTCCCCCGTCATAGATTTCCTGGCTGACAAAGTGGCTTAGGCCAAGCCTACATTAACCAGGTAAGTGCAGACCTGGTTTTCACCTCCTGGCTGATCCCTTTCCCACCACGCTCGCACCACAGCACGTCTGCGTCCAGCACAGGCAGAGGGGCTCACATGACAAAGGACATCTTTGAGTTGGGACAAACAGAGGCACCTCCAAGATCTGGTTTTGCTCCATGAAAACCAAAGAAACAGATTGCAGAGATGCTGGTGCCGGTGTTGCCATCTCCTCCAGGGCTGTCGGTGGGCCAATTCACACCAGCCATGGGCTTGCTCAGTGGATAGCACGCTTGTTTCAAGGGCTGCTGGATGCTGCGGTAGGTTACAGTGGACAGCAGAGGAGAGAGCCAGGGAGAGAAATGGCACAGGCTCAGACTTTGTCTGGTTTCATACAGGCCTTATACAATGCTATAAGGCGAATGGTGTATTCCTATAATAATAAAATGGGCTGCCAAGGATGCCCTGAAAGTACGGTGAACTGTCATTATCCCTTTATTTTTAATCATTCTATATTGAAAAATCATTGCCAGTATTACAGGGAGGCTGCAAAGCTACCTCTTTGTGAGTAAAGAATCAATAATTCACTTTCTTCTTCCCTTTATGAAAACAATACCATTAAATTATATTGGCTTATTAAAAAGGCAGTATCCCCTAAGCACAAATGACAAGGCTGCTCACAGCTTGCCTGTGGGGAGATACAGCTCTCTTATCCATAGCTTCTGTGGACTTATTTTTCAAATAAAGAGCTTCTACGGACTTATTTCTTCAAAAAGGAGCTTAGCAAGGCCTCTAAAAACATGTTTGTTTATTAGTAGGCATGGCCAAGTTTTGACCCCATGGAGGTACCCACGGGGGCAGAGCAAACACAGCCCAGCATTACCTGCCAGAAGCTTTGAGACAAGCCTCTGCTCCTTCCCCTCCGGCCTTGCCACGGGGATTTGTCAGGCAGGAGGGCTCCCTGCGGCCGGCTCGCAGCTCTCTCACCTCTGCCGCCTTACGGGAAAGACACGCATCCTTCCGGGCTGCGCGTCGTGGAATCACAAGAGGGTGGTCAGCTCAGTGGTATCCCAGCACGAGTCAAGTTCTGTCAGCTCGTCAAAACCCAAAACTCCAGCAAGGAAGAAAACGGTGCATGAGACAGGAAGACAAAAGACTGAGAAAGATCTAATGGCTACAATGATCCAATCCATTAATTTTTAAAATCTGACGACATGAGAGTTTAAGCTTTTGAAAGGCCACGGGAGCACAGAGGTGCATCGCATTAGCATCTGCTGGCACGCTGTGAAGCGAACCCCCACCCTTGGTTCACACAGCGTCACTCATTTCGGATGAAATCTTTTTCCCCCTCCTCTGCAGCGCGGCAGCGATTGCAGCTGGGTCAAGTGTTAATTAACTCGCTGGGGTGGTGGGCCCAAAGGCAGCGTGGCTTGTATGGAAGCCATTTATTGGGGAATCTCTTAAAGAAACGCCCCACCCTCCCTTGGATCATACATCCCCCCAGAGAGCTGTTCTGCAGGACCTCTCCATGGAGGTGCCCGTGATGGAGCTCCCTGAAGGTTTGGGCAGAGCTCCTGAGGCTGGTACGAAGTGTCTAATGAGAAACTTCTGGAACTGAAGGCAACAAAGCAAGTTCATAAAAATACGCCAATAAGGGGTAGTGCGGTACACAGATGATGGGGAGAGCCCAGCTCCTGCTGGTTCATGGACTGCCCTGACTGTGCAAGCCCTCTGCAGCACCGGGGTGCATTTTAATCAGCACTCAAGTATCAGGCAGGAAAATGAAATATTACCCTTCTTTTTCCATATAGTTTCCATCATTTATTCCACCAACAGCTTTGCAAAGCATCTTCACCAACAGATGTGTCATGAATAAATATTTTCAAAATAATTAACTTTTAACCTAAATGTTAACACTCCCC
>VWZZ01002701.1:352625-374280 GCA_013399095.1 Psophia crepitans
AAAAAACCTTCATCTCAGCCCTGGACACTCTCCGTGATAGCTGTCAGAAATGATTACTGTTAGCTCCTGGGAGTTTTGCACTGAGTTCACCCTAAAAAAACCCAAAACTCAAAACACTCTTAACTAGAGCCAGCAGTGACCTAAGGGAGAAGGGCAGAGCTGCAGGCAGGGAAGAGGTAGCTGATCAGGCCCCCGCCATCACCCCGGGTCCTGTTTCTGCAGCCACAGCCCCGCTGCGCCGTGGCTGACGGCTGCCACGGGGATGGAGCCCAGCCGTTTGCCAGCCCGGAGGTAAGCCCCCGTTCCACACTGCGTTTGGAGGATGCGGCTCAGGCCTCTTTCTGTGAGGGGGCTTCAGTGCTCCTGGTTTGGGTAAAGGGGGGAGAGGGAGGCGCAGCGCTCATGGCGAGGTGGGAAAGGAGAGGGAGGACGCAGGACTGAGGCAGGGCGGGAGGCAGGACACTCCCTTTGCAGAGGAGCCAAGGAGACCATGGATTAAACTGATTATTCAGTCAGTTTCTAATGAGCCTGCCACAGCTTTGCCAGGTGGATCAAATAAAACTAAAATCCTGGGGCAAAATAAACATTTCCATTCAAGCCCTATTAAGTCTTCCTTACCCTCACTCTCCCCCAAAACACCTTCTCCCTGACCCAGATGCTCAGTCTGGCCTCAGTTACAAGGATGCTGGGACCGAGGTGTCACACCTACTTCCAGGTGAGACTACGTGGCGTCTGGAGGACGTTGGGGCCATCACGTCTGGGTGTTTCCCAGGAGTGCTGGTGCTAGGACCAGTCTAACATGGTGCCGCTCAGTGCTGGTGCAGCTTGTTGGGTGCAGGGGGATGCTGGGCTCACCCAGCAGCACGATGTAGTTGGTGCTGTGTGGTGAGAGGTCCCGGAGCTCAGTCTCCCTTCAGAGGTGCAGGGGTCCCACCACACTGGCAGGGCAGCCTCAGGCTTCTCTTGGCATTGGGGACAGATGTCCCTGCCTGGCCTCATGGCCATCACTGAGCTCTCCCGGCCCCAACCAGCATCCCTGTGGGCTGGCAGAAGACCTCGGAGCTGGAGAAGATGTGTTGGAGGGAGACAACCCGGCCTCTCTTTCTCCCATTCTCTGGTAGCATGGGCGAAGGCGCTGCTGGGTCCTGAGTACAGGAGAGGGCAAAGCTTGTGGACTGGGGTCAGAAGCCAGAAGGACTTCACAGGGTGTGCTGAGAAATCAAACAGAGGGAGGTTTTCTTTCTGAGCTCTGATCTCCATCTGTGGCAGATAGCACAGAGCAATCCCACAGCAAAGGAGCCGGCCAGGGCAACCCCAGCACAACCCTACTGCAGCCCGGGGAGCCCTCATCGAGGCTGGCTTTGCCCTGCATGCCTCCACAAGACCCTTCACTCGTGGCCCTTCTCACAAGTACTGTCAGTTCTCCCTTCTTTTTCCCCCTGCAAAGGAACAGAAATTACAGACTAAACCCTGCTGAGACATAAAAAAACCCCCATAGGTCCCTCGAGACACAAAGAACAGCTACAACCAACGGCACGGGTGGGGAAACAGCTTTTCTGCGTGTCCAGGGACGTTTGGCAGGTAGGAAAATAATTCTCAGCTGAACGCTCTCCCTCTGCTTTGGATTAATAGTTTGGTTCCAGCTTCACCCCTCCCATAAGAAATAAATTTTAAGACATAACTAGCCTGAGAGAAGAAGTGTCCGTTGGGTGTCTTTTTAATGCTGTTTTTTTCCCCTTCTGTAAAGCATTCGTCTTTCAAAAAGTGTTCTGGCTCTTCACAGCTCGTTTTCCTTAGATTTTATAGAGGTGCCTGCACTGAGCACATGCAGATAACTAAGTTTTCTTGTTGCTTTTAATGTGGCAACATAGACCAGATACATGTAATAGAAAGAACAAGGCGAGCTCTTCCCAGCAAACAATTTATTTCTGCTTGTGAATTATCGATGAGGAGATCTAGATATGGATTATTTTTTTTCACACAGTCAGCTATTATTCAAAATTATTTGACACTCCACGTGACCGTATTTCGCCCCTCCTGCCCGCAGCCCCTCTGCCCTCGCCCCTGCCAGCTCGTTTCTCCTGCCCATCGCCTTGGCAGAGGGAGACGGAGCTTTGCACAGGTTCCCGTGGTTTGCAGTCCTCTCCTGCTCCAGAGAGGACCCTGCTCTGGATTAATTCACCGCTGTGTTGGAGCACTGGAGGGGGAGTTATTAAACAAGAACTCATTATATCCTTTGTACTTCTTTCAAACTAATAAACAATAGATGTTCTCTTTGAAGTTAAAGGAAGAGCTAATGAAACACTCCCAAGTTCTGCCTTTCAACCCCAATAAAATCCCAGCAAGATGATGCCAAGGTGATCCTTAAATCCGGGCACTGACCTCCATGTGGAAGGGCCAGCCCCCACACGTGAGAAGAATACGGCTGTTTTCTCAGTTCGCATGGGAAGAGCAGGGGTTTGCAGGCCTTGCTCCTTTCCTTTTGCCATTGGGTGGATCAAAATGTTTCACCTAAAACCTACTAGTTAAAAATCAGGCCTCTGAAGCCACCCAGCAGTTCTCAGCTCCAGATGTGGTAGGGGTTTGGACAACCCTTATCTACATTTCAGCAATGGAGGGGCAAAACAGTGTCTGCTCCACAATTTTTTTACAGTCCCCACAAATAAAACCCTTTGGTGGATCCCTGTTGGCTATTCGTTGTGCGGTCTCTCAAGGTGGGAGGAAAGAAAGTAAAGACAGAGAACAGAGGAGGACACTTGTGGCTCCTCTCAAGTAACCTTCTCATGTGGCAGACGTCCCCTCTGAACAGCGAGCCTGAAACTCACACCTCTAGGTGAAAATTACTCTGGCAAATGGTAGGAGTGAGGCCAGCACACCCATGGGACATGTTTCTTATTGCTCATGCTGCTCCACAGCTGCTCGACTTGACCAGTGACCAGTGGGAGAGGATAGGGAAGCTGCCACCAAATGCAGAGAGGCTTCTGGTACCAAGAACAAACTTTAATCCCAATTTTGAGGTGGGAGGTGACACGCCAGTCCCAGCGTGGCCTGGCAAAGCCTGGCCTTCACCTTCATGGGCTGCCAGGCCACAGCTGGGGCAGCACAAAGGGGTTTAGCCCAGGACCCAGAGCCCCAGGTGAGCTCAAAGTGTGCTCAGAGGGGTGGTGGAAGGAGGGTACGTGCTGTTCTTGGCCAGGGTGCACATGCCATTTTGCACGGTGGAAAGGAGAGCATGCATGTTGTCTGACCACACATGACTGTGAATTTATGGTTACTTGATTCTCCTTTGGCTCAGGCTGAGAGCCAGCAGAGGAGCTGATCATGGAGAAGCCACTTGGCAGGAGCTGAGTCCCAAAGCATCACGTTTTCCAGCACCAGGGGTGGTGCATGCTGCTCCCCCTGACTGCTCAGTCATCTGAAATGTGAAGCCTGGGGACCAGGTATCCGCTGGATACCTCCAAGCGGATCTCTCCTGGAGCCTCTTCCCCAGGGTGGCTCTCCTTTTGGCCTCTATCTCCTGGAAGTCCCCTTGGTTCTTCCCCCTGCTTGCTGCTGCTCCGCTGGCACCAGGGGGGCAGCTGATGAGAGCTGGCAGGAGCTTGGACGTGAGTCTGAAAGCCAGAGAGAAATGGGAAAGATGCAGCATTAATTATGATGGCTTGGAACCAGCTGGAACTGTTGCACCAAGTTAATCGAGGAGAAAACAGCTCATGTCTTGGGGACAAGGTGGCCCAGGAGGTTTGGTGGGGGGTGTCAGACAAAAAACAGCACCGTGTGCCAGCCCCCTGCCCTTTCCCGGCCCTGGAGCATCGCCCTAGTGTCACGATAGATGCAGCTCGGAAAACAGGAAAACAAAGTGAGCCCACTGGCAGCAGTGTTTTCCTTTGAAGCCCTGCCATTACATCTGGGCTCCCAGACTGGCAGAGTTTCAGTGGCCTTCTTAGCTAAATTGCAAAATTAATTACCCCGAGTGGCACCTCCAAGTGAGTGATGGGCAACTTGCTCTTGATGATGCTCAGCAAAGCAGCCCAGAGCTTTGTCGCTTGCCGTGCTGCAGGACCATGGCTTTCTGTAGGCAGGACGTTAAGGGAAATGCCGTACATTGAGGTCCAAAATACCTGGAGCTCTTGGTAGCTGGAGAGCTGGGCTGGGGTAGCAGGAGACACACACCAGGTGGGCGCTTCTGCCAGAGGTACTGGTGGGGTTATTTAAACTCTTTAAATGGAAATGGACAAAACGTATTAAATGGCATTGGTTTTATGTTTCTGGTTGACTCTTCTTCAAGCTGTTGATTTACAGTTCGTTTGCATTTATAGACAGTTTGCATTTTCGGAGCGTTTGTTGGACTTGTAAAAGATCAGCCTAAAAAAAAAATGCACTTTGAGCCTGTTTTGATTCTGTGGCAAGGGACAGGCTCACCGTGAGCCAGGGAGCTTCAGAGTTAAGCAATAAATGGGTCCCTTTTACAGCCAGCTACAGATTTCCCCCTCTGCCGTAAATCCTTCTGAAGGTAAGTATGCTCCCAGGGCACCCCTGGCGGCAGGACCCCCCTTATTTCACAGCCCCCACAAACCTGGCTGTGCCTGCAACGCACCACACGAATTTCACGGCTCTCTGCTTTGGTCTTTGCCTGGCAAGCAATTGCATTCAGGGGCTTGATTTTTGTTTATTCCTCTGCAACCCGCACGGTTGTTTACAGGAAGGCAAAGGGTATGGAAAAAAAAAAAGCTATCAAACAAGAACAGGGGAAAAAGAAAAGGGAAAAGCTCCCTGGAGCTGCAGTTGGATGCACTGACTGCACCTGGCTGGGTTCAGGCATGTTCGCTTGCTCCTGAAACTGTTGATCATCTGATGGTGGTAATATTTTCCTAAAGATTATATGGGCTTGATTTTAAGTGGTTCTTTTTATTTCCACCAAACAGAGAGCGTTTTCAGGTAAATGACTTATCTGGCCCAGAGCAGAGGAACCAAGGGGGTTTCACTGCTCTGCGTGGGTAATTCTGGTCTGGTTTGGGGTGGGGTTTTTTTTTTTTTCTGGTTGTTTTTTTTTTCTTTCCCTGAAATTTTAGTGCTTTGAAAGGCAGCTGAGAAAGCAGAGCCAAAATCCTTGCCTAGAACTGGATGGCTTGTTTGTGCGCTGCCCTGATCTAGGCTGCCCTCATCTGAGCTACTGGTGAGGACGCATCAAACTGGCCACTGATATATAACATGGAGAATGAAGCCAATTGCTCTTTGGCAGTTTTCTTTCTGTCTGTAAGCTTTGCAGCACAGATATGGGAGGAAAAACCTGTCCTGAGATTTCCAACAAAATTTCTGCACTGCAGGCAGGCGACTCTCAGGTCAGCCCCGCTGGTTTCTCAGCCCTTCCTCCAGCCCGGGAAAAGGAAAATGGTCTAAATAAAATGCTATTTAAACAGAAAGCACCCTCAAACCCCTAAGGAGTTGTTGAAAATAATTTCAAAACTAGTTTTCAATGGGAATCTAACACTGGAATTTAGATTTTTTTTCAATTAAAAAGTGTTTGTCTCCCTAATAAAGGGGTTGGTTTGTTTGTTTCCCCCAAAGAAACAAATTGTTTCTCACAGAAGCATCTGGGATGTGCAACCATGGTGTCTGGCCCCTTGGACCTGCAGCAGAGATGTCTCCTTGTTCTCCTTCTCCAAGGAGACAGGAACTTCCAGGCATCAGCGTTAATCAGAGGAGGTCCTGCAGAGTCACCTCCTGCCCAAAATTTAGCAACCAGGAGGTAGGAAAAGAACAAGAAGCCAAAGCACCTGAAACTCTCACTCCCAGACAAGGTTCCCAAACTGTATCTCATTCTTCCCCTCAAGCAAAAAGCATTTCAGATTGCTCCTCTGAAGCACCATCATAATCCCGGGAGAAGAAGGAGGAAGGAAAGAGATTTTTCACAACTGCCTGGCTCTGAAACCGAAAAGTATCCACGCGTGAAGGAAAGGACCTTTCTCTGCCAGAAGGAAATACATGAAAAAAAAGTTCATGAAATACAGAGGGCTGCACTCATCTTCCACCGGGCTGCACAAGTGATGCTGTCAGGGGCTCCCTGGCCACGGCTGGAGATGTACCGGTGTTTTCCCAGGGAGCTCTTGTCCCTGCTCCCCCCTGCCCAAAGTCCAGCTCAAGTTTTCTGTCTTCTGAAGGCAAAACACAAGATGGAGTCTAGAGAGGAGGGAGTAAAAATAACAAAGTAATGGAGAATTATATAAATCCTTGAAACGAGGAGCAGTATTGGAAAGAGGGCTTGTATAAACAGCGCATCTCGGAGTCCCCAGCTAAAACTGATGGCTTAGTTGTACGGTCCTCACCTAAACTATAGGTGACTCCAGTAAATTACCTCAAATGGCAGTATCCCACACATCATTTCCCTCTCCTCCATGCTTCTTGTGGTGAGAATCCCATAAAAACCCAGGCACATTTCATGAAAGTGTTGGCCAGATGGCCGCCAGACCCCCTGCCCTGCTTGAGCAGCAGCCTGAGCCTCTGCTTCCTAACCCAGCTCTGTCACACCTTGCCACCAACAAGGCAAGCAAGAACAGGATGTTGTGTGGTCCTTGCTGAGTCGTTACAGTCTTTTTCCTTGAGCCATAAACTGGTGTTTGGAGGGAGACATGTGGCTGGGTAAAAAATCCAAGTATTAAAGTTTTCTCGAACAAGGAGAAATGGGCATCACCCATGGAAAGGTGGGGGTGAAGGAGGTGAAGAGACTGCCCAAGCCAACCTGCGCAGCTCCATGCTATGCCCGTATGGTGGCAGCGATGTCAGGAAAAGCAAAATACAGGGAGATATGCCTCCAGCCAGCCCAGACCCGGCTGCGCCTGGGTAGGAAGGAGATGCAGGGTGCTGTGGGGTGGGCAGCCACTGGTCCCTGCTGCTCTCCACCGCCGGACAGGTCCCTTGTGGCAGGGCTGCGTGAGCCATGAGGCAGCGGGCACAGTTTTGCCCTCACCCAAGCCTGAGACCTGTATCTGCTCAGAAGGCACTGCCACCCTCCCAGGAGCCCGTGGGGACACTCTTGGCATAAACAGTCCCTGCGTAGGAGCAGACCTGGCCCCTGGGGCTGAAGGGCAGGATTCAGCTCTGGTTTTTTCAGTATCGGTGAAATCACCCCAAAGCAAAAACCGTCAGAGTCCGCACAGCAGCCGCCATCCCAATACCTGTTTGTGGATGGCAACAGGGACCCAGCAGGCTTTTTTCCGGGAGGGCTGAAGAAGCAGGAGGAACTGACTCATCACGGAAATGTCACACGGACAGAAACATCCACAGGAAAATCCGTGGGAAATCCACACGGTGCTGCCGGCGATGGCACGCCTGCAGACCGTCCCACCGCTGCCCACCTTACGCCCATGCTGGCTGAGCCGCAGGAGGCGACCGCTATAACCAGCACAACATCGGAGTGAGGGAGAACAGATCAGGGAGCCTCTAGGACAGAGAAGCGAGGTGCTGAGCTGGGTAGGCACCTCTGTGGATGCTGCATTATGCGTACGAGGACAGGGCTAACCCAGAAGGTAAACCAGGCAATTCGAGCGAGCCATCTGAATAAACACCGAACAAAGGGAAAGGAAAACTCAATTAAATTTTAAAGGCAACACATTTTCGAATGGCAGGACTCAGCAGCATTTAAAGGTGATGATAGCTGCCAAGTTATTTCGAGCAAACAGGAGGCCATCCGGTTTATCTGTCTGAATGTGCCAACAATTAATTTAGTAATCAGCACGTTCTGAAGGGACAGTTTGAGAGGGTGACGAGGAGGGCCAGGCCGTCAGTCAGTGCAAATCCGCGCTGGCTCGCTGTGGCGCAGCCAGCCCTGGTGCTAGCGGAGGGTTTGGCTGAAGCCCCTTGGGGGGACATGCTGGGGGAGGTGACTTCTCTTACATAAGGCCGGTGATGTGCCTCACACACATGCAGATGGTGATGCTTCTCCTGCCACCCACAGCACAGATGGACTGTCAGTCATCACATTGAAAGCCATTCCAAGAGTGTGCCTACCCCAAGTCCAGCAGGGAAAAATTAAATGCTCTTTTATCCACTAAACCCACCCTGCTTTACCGCGCACAGGCACCAGACGCAAAAATATTGTAGAAATAAGTCTGCTATTTATATAGCTCAGCAGATGAGATACAGCAATAAAGATGCTAAAGTCACCCTTTTGTTTAATACAAATTAAGTCGTGTTGTGCTTATAGAGGCCCTTTCACCCAGGGATCCCGGAGAACAACCACCTCCTTGCTGTGCAGGCAGACCAGCTTCTGCCCTGAGAAGGTTAAAGGCTCAGGTCAGAGCCCGCCCCAGCCCGCCTGCAGTGGTGAGGCTCTGCCTCCCAGCCACCCACACTACCTGCCTTAAAATAAATTATTTCCTAAGTGTCTTCATGTAATTGGGGTTGGGTGAGGCCCTGGGGGTCTCAGGACGAGCTATCCATACATCCTGGGGCGGGGGTGCGCAGAGCCTTAGACGTGAGGGCGAAAAGGTGGCCTGAAATGGAAGGAGAAAAAAGAATCAGTAGACAGCTTTGAAAAATATTCCTGTCATACGGTTACCTGGAGTAACACATTCAGTTATTAGAGACTGAGGTGATAAAGCCAAAAAAGGCACTTTGCGTTATTTCTCACCCAAATTTTCTAAGAAATGGTCAGTTTTCTCCTGCAAACATATTTCCTAAGCTGTCTTTTAAAGGGTTTGGGTTTCCTTTTTACTTTCCTTCCCTTCATAGTAGCTCTTAAAAGTCCCAAATTATTGCCCTTAAGAATTACTATTTCCTCAAGAAAAGGATCTGCCCAAAAGAATCAGGGGAGGGGAGAGGAAGGAGACAGAAAAAAAAATAATCTCGATTTGAACTCTGCAAACCCAAGTATTTTGATTAAGTATCTCCAGTCACTTTCTGGATGACCAGTCTGGATTGCAGCTAGCATGTCACTGCCTGCCCCTACCACCCACAGGCAGCGTGTGGGAAGAAAGAATCACAGAATCACAGAATCTTTAAGGTTGGAAAAGACCTCTGGGATCATCGAGTCCAAACGTCAACCCAACATCACCGTGTCTACTAAACCATGTCCCAAAGTGCCATGTCTACACGCTTTCTGAACACCTCCAGGGACGGTGACTCCACCACCTCTCTGGGGAGCCTGGTCCAATGCCTGACCACTCTTACAGTGAAGAAATTTTTCCTAATACCCAATCTAAACCTCCCCTGGAGCAATTTGAGGCCGTTTCCTCTTGTCCTGTCGCTTGTTACTTGGGAGAAGAGACCAACACCCACCTCACCACAACTTCCTTTCAGGTAGTTGTAGAGAGCGATAATGTCTCCCCTCAGCCTCCTCTTCTCCAGACCCCAGTTCCCTCAGCCGCTTGTGCTCTACACAGGTGCTCCAGCCCCTTCACCAGTTTCGTTGCCCTTCTCTGGACACGCTCCAGGGCCTCGATGTCTTTCTTGTAGTGAGAGGGCCAAAACTTAACACAGTTTTCAAGGTGCGGTCTCACCAGAGCACAGTACAGGGGGACAATCACTATCGAAGAAGCAGCAGCAGCCAAAGGCTGGAGAAATCCATAGGGCCAATAAAAGAAAAATGCAATAATTTTGCTAAGCAAAGACTACCTAGTAATAATTTATGGCAGGCATGGGTTTTTCTGAGTAAAGTTTAGGATTCTGCATGCTTGTCAAGGGCTATGTGCTCTGTGTAAGTGCTGGGGTATCTCTGGCTGGTGAGAAGAGGATCAGCTGGTGGCCACCACCTGCCTCCCCTGCCCCAGAGTCCCACCAAGGTGCCCCACGATCTGTGTGGAGGGAGATCAGGAGCAGACAGCTCGCACCCATACGAGAGCATCGCTCACAGGGACCAGCATCCTTACTGCTTCTCACTTGGCCAGTAGCTCAGTGATGTCTTGGTGAGGGAGCAAGCTGAGGACACACATCTCTAAGCCATTCTCCATCATCTAGAAGACAATTCCTGCCAGGAGAAAGGGTTTAAAAGCCACGAAGAGGGTGCTGACAGTCTCTTGGCAGGACACAGGCTATCTCAAAAGGACTGTTAAAAGATACATATAAAACAAAAGAAAAAAAAAAAAGGATTTCATTATTATTTCCCAGTGTGGTAGGTTCCTGAGAAGCTGGCGAACAAGTGCTCTAGAAATTCTATGATATGAGCTCCCAGAGGTGATCGCACCAAATGCCACCTGCCATGCTACTTGGAACAAGTTCCTCTGCCACTCTTAAGTCCTGGTGTCTCTAGAAATCATCTGGCTTCTTTGGTTTTCAGCCCTCCATTTGTGCTATGCTAACCTGCTCCCTGCTCTTCCAGGCTACTACACCTTCAGGGCAACTGGTCTTCCACCATGCTGAGCAAAGGGTGGGTTGGTTAAGACAAGTGCCATCCCTAAGGCCCAACTCTCCACAGCCCCGGTGGCAGCAGGTCCTTCCTCATAAACGCACCCGAGCCATGTTGGAGTTGAGCCTCTTCAGAAACGTTTCTGTTCTTGGATGGGGTTTTTGTGGGCGAGTTGGGACTATGAGCAATGGGACATGAGTGGTGCGAATTGCTCTGGCTCTATTAAAGTCACCGTCGCACCCATAGGTAACCGTATTACCCTACAACCTGCAGCTCCTGCTCCAGCACCTCGTGTGTGCAAGCCGGTAAATGCTCCACTCGGTCATTCTTCGTCCTCATATGTGCCGGCATGGAGGCCTCCCGCGGCTTTGCTCCTCACGCTTTGGCTAATTGAAATGAGATGTGAACTGCAGCCAGAGGAAATCCTCCTAGACGATCCATCTCCGTGAGCGCGGCCAAGCCCAGCAGCAGCACGTTTGAGACCAGCCTGCTATTAGCATCCCGCACTGCCCCCAGACGGATCTGGATTTAATCCCGGCTATTTCTCTTCTTCCAGGACAGCGGGGCCAGACAGCGCCACAGAGCTTAACGGATTTGCTCTGGGAGCAGAAACAAACAGTGCAGTGGTGGAAGGTGCGAGTCTGTTGCACAACACAACTTGTCGGAAGGAGCCCCATCAGCTTCCCTGGTGAACGCACTGGTTTGGAAACACGGTACCCCCGCTCCAGCCCTGCCCTCCTGCCCACGCCGGAGCTGCAACCCCGGCCCCTGCGCACAGGGAGCCTGCCTTCGTTACGGGGTTACGCTTTAAGCAACACCAGGCAAGCATTCCTTCTGATCAATTAAGAAGTGGTATCAACAGAGAAAAGTCCTGCCAGGGTTTTCTTGAAACGTGAAGGCTGGAGGCTGTGTGAGAGGGTATTTGTGTGGAGCAAGGGAAACAAATAGCCCATGGGACGGGGAGGATCGGGGGTGGAAAATGGAACAGACCTGAAGAGCACTGATGACAAAGTTATTAAAAGGAAAGAAAATTCACTACGGGAAGGTGCTGGCACTCCAGAGCAGTTCTTGAGGTAGTATCATCAGTACAATCAGCGTAACGCTACTGTGCCCAGTTGACAGCTACAGGCTGGGCAGGTGCTCTCTGTGACGTTCCGGCAGAGGAGGAAAGCTGGAGAGGGACTGTCTACAAGGGCAAGTAGTGACAGGACGAGGGGCAACAGGTTTAAACTGAAAGAGAGGAGATTTAGATTAGATGTTAGGAAGAAATTCTTTACTGTGAGGGTGGTGAGGCACTGGCACAGGTTGCCCAGAGAAGCTGTGGAGGCCCCATCCCTTGAAGTGTTCAAGGCCAGGCTGGATGGGGCTTTGGGCAACCTGGTCTGGTGTAGGGTGTCCCTGCCCATGGCAGGGGGGTTGGAACTAGATGATCTTTGAGGTCCCTTCCAACCCAAACCATTCTGTGACTCTGTGACTCAGGTAGAGCAGTGAAGTTCTGGTACGGACATTCTTACACCAGGCAGGTGTTGGAGGCAAATGCCAACATTACCATCATAACTTCAGCGTTCAGCTATCTCAGAATTTGAAAGGAAAAATCCTGTAATTTCGTTTCTGCCTCATAAAGTACTCATAGCACTGATGAGGAAGGCAGAACACGAATGCACATTTTTAGAAAGATTATCTTCTGGAAAAAGGGAGTCTTTGAATGCAAGAGTGTTTCATGCTTGAGTTAAGAGCATGGAAACCCACGTATCTAACACTTCATTGCTCTGTAGCCAATTTGGTTGATTAGAATCATTAGGATACAAGAAGAAAATAGTTAATGTGCTGTAACCAATCTGCAAATGTTAGAAAATTTGCAATTATATGAAACTAATTTTAAGTGAAATGGGATGGTCTAGAAATTATGGGCAAAGTATTGCTACCAAAAGCATGGAGAAAGGCAGGCAGGAAAGCAACACGCAGATCAATACCCCACACGGGATGGAGGGTGGTTAGGAAGACACAGGCACCTCACACCCCCAAAGAACTGCTGAGAACTGATGCAAAACGAATGCTGACTGAATATCAGCCTTCTGATGACTCGCTCAATGCTGACTTCAGAGGGTGCCAACATTACCACCCTTGCAACAGCCAGCAGGAGGATGATCACTGGCCACAGGGCTACCTGCAGCTCGAATGGACGTGGCGATGTGAGGTTGGTGCAAAACCCTGCCATGAGTGGGAGGTAATCAGCCAGTGAGGTCCTGGGCAGCTACGGGTGCCGGTGGCTTCCCTGAACAGCCTGTGCTCAGGGCTGTCGCCTGTTTAGGGAGTTTTTTGTCACCTCAGCTCTGATGTATGTGGCATGTGATGTGCAACCACGTGGAGACATTAGGGCACAGCTCAGATATTTGCTTCAGCAAGAAACCCATCTTGCCCTAAGAAAACAACAGTGGGAATATTCACGTGCCCCTTTAAAATATCAAGGCAAAAATTACTATTGGCAAGGCTACAGCGGCAAAGCAAACACAGATTTTGGGATGGCTGTTCTGTTCCCTCCCCTTTAAATAATAAACCTGTTTGAAAACAAAGCGAGACATAACAAAAATGAATACACAGAAGTAGCACTTGCCCGAAGGTCCGATGTAGTGCGGTGCTTCACTCATTTTTCAACGTTCCTGTTTCTTGTCTCATTTGTACAGCAATGATTTTCTCCCCCTCTCTCCGAAACCCGTATTATAATCCTGCCTTGGGATGCTCATTGATGAGCCCATCACTCAGAAAGCCAGCCGTTTACCTCATGTTCAGACATCCATCCAGACCTCGGGAGGACGGTGGGGACTAGGGAGGGAGAGAAGGTGGCACTTCTCCTGTTGCTTTAACGTTGGTTATAAAATACAGAGGATGCTAACTTCTATGAGTGAAACATCTCATGCTCCTGCCCCTTTCTTCCTCTCTTCCCCGAGGCCTGTACTTTTTACACAGAGCTGGTTTTCAAAGACAGCGCCATTTAGGATCTTCTGAAGGAGAACTGTGGAGGATCAGGTCTTAAAGCAGGCAGTGTGTCCCCAGCAATGAAGCCAGATTCTGACCTTGGGGAAAACGAGTGTAAATCTAGAATAAACGACTCCCCTGACCAGAGCAACAGAGGTGTGAGCGTCATCAGCCCGACCCTGCCAGGCGCTCCTCCAGCCCAACGCCGCAGCACCCACCTACTCGTCCCCTACCTGACTCTGCTTCCTCCCACCAACATCCAGGAAAACCTGTGCCCCAAAAGCTTCCCTCTGCGACCACCTGCCTACTACCCAGCACAGCACGTACCTGTCAGCAGCCATTAGCAACAGATTATTTTGATCAAACACCAAAAAAAAAAAAAAAGGATTTTATTGAATGGATTGCTTAAATGCAATCTTTCCTCCATCACCTCTTCCAAACCATACCCTTTCTTTCCCACAGACCTGTACAGAGCTCACAAAATGAAAACAGATCTTAAACCACAGTAAATTATGTTATCCACTCCATCCCTTCTATCTCCCATCTGCTACTCTGGCCTTTTGCTACTGGGGTGCGGTAAAATCCAATTTTAGACACGAAGCTGACACTGTAGTACCATTCTCTTCAGCCAAAATATGAAAAATAAAAAGCAACCCATATATGTGTTTTATCACAGCAATAGATAAATCTATCACAATAACGATTTTGACAGAGAATAAAAAGAAAAAAATATCAAGGAGGTTTACAGCAGTTTAATGAAGGCTCTCGTACCAAACCTTGAATTCAAAGTTACAGTCAGAGTTATTGAAAAAAATAACTTACAATGAAAAAGCTGATGAGAATTGCCCTCCTAGCCATGGAATTAACTGCGGCTTAACGCTGTGCTTAAATACTCACCACACAATAGAAACGAATGTAAATCACGACCAAGTTACACACAATTCACTTCCTTTCTGGTTTCGATTACATGTATTCAGCATGTAATCTAACTTCTGGAAGTTACTCTGAAGAACACAGAGGTTTCTTTTTTTTTATTTTTTAAACACTCACTGGAAATAAATACCATTTCAAGAATACACATGGAGTGCAATAAAACAGACACTTCGGCACTGGTACAGTCTAGTCCCTTTCAGCCCTCTGCAAACTACAAGACGAGAAGTTTTAAACCACAGATGGAGCGGGCAGCAGGGCAGAGCTGTACAGGTAGCACAACAGGTTATGTACTACACAAGAGCACATCTGCAAAAGGTCCCAGGAGATTTTTGTTGAAGATGCAGCGTATCCACACCAGGTATATTGTGAAGGGCTTAATGTTTTCTGAGAAGGTGTGATTCTGATGGGACAATATATAAGGCATGTAAGTGTTTTCCCCTTGCTCTTGTATCCACACTTCATATTTCACTTCTCTGACCTTCAGATACTTCAGGTTCCAAGGGATCTGCCAGGACACGGCAAGTTTAGCTTCGTTCGTGCCCTGGACAGAGGCTTGACACTTAGCATCCCTCACTTTGCCAGGGTAGAGGCTACCAGACCACTTCTGCTTCTTGGGTCTGGGCTTAGACTTCACAGTCTGCCTGATCACATGGATGAGAGAAGGGATGTTCACCTTTGTGTCCTGGTAGGCACGGAACAGCCACTCGGGGTTGCGGCAGCAGAGGTGCCGTGGCACCTCTGTGCTCTTAATGATGCGCTCTTGCTCAGCTTTGTCCAAATGAGCAATCCCACCCTGATCCCAAGGCCTGTCCGGGTAGGTAACGGTGTCTTCCCTGTCGGTGTTCTGCCAGGCAATGTACTGCAGGTCCATGCCAGGAAGAGTTGCCAGGGTTTTGTAAGGGGTGTAGTGTTCAGGGTTGATAGCATAAGGAAAGAGCTCCACCACTGTGGCACCTCTTGGCAGGAAGAGAGACATGACTAATTGGGCCCCATGCATGCTGACCAGCATGGATGCATTGCTGATCAACCGGACAATGTCAGAAAATGAATGCTCCTCCAGAGAGACGGTAATGGTTTTCATCTGAAACTCCTGAGCGAGAGCCAGGATTAGTTCTGCCTCATTTAGGATAAGTCTGTTGATTGTTCGACTGAACACCACGATGTACTCCTCACTGGAGCTTTCCTCCAAGCTGACATTCAACTTCTGCATCATGAATTTGGTGAACTGCCTGATCTCGTTACCAGAAACCAAGATGTTAGCTTTTGGTCCTTGTGGCTGGACAAATCCGTACTGGTACCAGGTGGTGATTTTGGACAGTCCCACATAGGATTTGGTAAAGCAGAGGAGCCTGCCCAGGGTTTTAAGCTGCTCCCTGCGGACCGGCTGCTTGTTACTCAGTAACTTGTAGAGGTCAAAGTGAACACCTTCACTCCACCCTTCCATGAAGAAGAGCCGTGCCTCCAGATCTAAATCGGAGAACTGCTGCATGGTGTAATAAATGGGGAGGAGGTCATCATGAAAGACGTGCATCAGGTTGTCTGGGTTGAACCTGTTAGCGATCAGCGCCACATCAGGCACGAAGACCGGCTTTGGCATAAATTTCAGTGCAGCAGCTGGCAGCTCCACAAAGTTGAAGTACTGCGTGTTGTGATCTTCCACCGAGGAGAGGTCGAGCAGAGCTGGCTGGAACCTCCGGGAGCCCAGGTTGGGCAGCATGACCGAGGAGTTGCTGTGAAAGTAGACAAACTCCTCAGCCTCAGTAGAGTAGCAGAGGGACTCAAAGCGGCAGATACGGTCGGTGTGCATCCTACCGGTGCACACCATCCTGGTACCGTCCTCCAGCAGTGCCTGGAGAGCCGCATGGTAGTCAATCTGAACCTGAGAGAGTTCCTGAGACTGACGTGTGAGGACCAACTCCTCTTCGACCATGAAGACATGCTCTCGCAGTTTGATGTATTTCCACAGCACAGCAGCGAGGACAGACACGAGCAGGGCATTAAACACAGCTGCTATGTTCATTCTGTACTTAGATCCTAGCAAGACGACAGGTGGGGAACGCACTGGAGAGGGAACACATCATTAACACTCCTTGACATGGTGAGGGGAAAGACCTGTGGAAAATAAAACGAGAAAGAAACCATTTAAACATCAGGTTTACGGCTCCATCATAAATCACATTTTATGGACTATTCAAGAGAATACAGGCTTTTTTTCAGTAATTTTTCCCCCTTCCAGGGAACGAGGGAAAGAAGAGAAGAGTGCCAATGCACTACTCAAAACTGTAAAAAAATACATGAAGCAAACAGAACCAGGAACTGCTCTACAGGAAGACTCCCCGTCTCATTTTCATTTCTACCCTTTTGGAGAAGAAAAAGTAAAAGAGTTTGAGGATGAGCCCTGTGAAGCTATGTCAGAAAAAAAATGGTATATTCCCTGGGATTTTGACTCACACCACTTTTTGCAGACCACTCCAACAGTGAGAGGAAAGCAGAGCACTGCAATCACTGGGCCGCTCGCACAGGACTTGGGACTCGACCTGCCAAAGGCCTTTTGCATGGCTGTGAGCACCCAACTCTGCCTCTTGCCTTTATTGTGCAGTGATAGTACAAGGAGTATTGCCAAGTACAGATTTTGCTACACCCCATTCCAATATGAAACGTGAACTGGTGAACGTAACATTCAATTTAATTTTATTGGCGGGATGAGGGGAGGACTTGGAGGTCTATGGAGTGCCCTGTGGGAGACTCCCAAGTCACTCAGTCGTTTATTTGGCTGCAATCTGGGACCAAAGGCTAGGAGCTGCCATCGTCTTCCAAAAGAAATATTGGCATGGGAGAGAGGAAAGCTCCGGTCTTTATGGGAGAAACTGATTTTTCATTAAAGCGATCAAACCCTCATTTAGGAAAGTCTGAACTGCACCAGCACAACCAATCCTTATACAAATGAGAAGGTAATACATTTGAAGACGGTCTAACATTGGTGTTTCCCCATTCCAGCCTGAGAATCTCTTCTGTGCTGCTCCAAGGCTCCCCTGTTTCTTTTTCCATTATGGGAGAGATCCTGCCACTGTCTTCTATGTAGGAACACTACTGGCTTATATCAGAGTATCGACTATATTTTCAACTGTGAACTTCAATTGAGATATTGATTCACCTACAGTATTTATGGGCTTCAATATTCATTATACATCAGGGTTCCCTGCTAGTCAGGCTGTAAATAATTGCAGCCGTGACTCATGGGGAACTCCAGGAAGGGAAATTTCTGGTTGGTATATACCTGATCAGACTGTTTCTAACTGCAGTTTTTAAAGGGAGCAATTTAAACTCCCTTTGATGAAAATTTGGAGGGAAGGGGAAAAAAGCAATGTCTCAAGCACAGGCTCTGACATCCCAAGCAATAGTCCCTTAGCGCTTGTCGTGGTTCGGCCCCAGCCGGCAGCCGAGCCCCACGCAGCCGCTCGCTCACCGCCCCGGCAGCAAAACACGGGGCAGAATGAGGCAACAAAAGGGCAAATGGCTTCGAGTTGAGATAACGACCGTTTAATGGGCCGACAAAGGGAGAGGGGAAATGACAATAGGGCTGCAATAATTATCCCGGGATGTAAACAACCGCGATAACAAACGCAGTACTTTACCGACCGACGACCCGACAGACCAGACGGACCAGAGGCGCAGCCCGCAGCGAGACCGTCCCGGAGCAGCCCCGGGCCCCTCCCGGGCCAGTCCCTTTATAGGGGCGTGACGTCACGTGGTGTGGAATAGCGGTCGGCCCGGCCCGGCTCACCTGGCCCGGGCCTGAGCATTAACCCCGGCCTGGCCAGATCCAGGACAGCGCTTTAACCCAGAAATGCTTGTTCTTATATGCCAGAGTGGAGGAAGTCAGCCAAGCATATTTAGGACCAATGCAAACACTTTCTCTGTTGTCAAGGGAGTTCTTTTGAAAAGAGATATTGCAGCCTAAAAACACGATCCTGCAATCTGGTTCATGCAGCCTGGAATCAAATAGAGAATCATTCATGGAATTGAATGAAGTCAGAAGGGATCCCTACAGCTTGTGAGATCCCAGCAGCCTGCGGGATCCCTGTCTTAAGAAGAACTGAAGGTACGTGGGAGACTGACTAATGCCAAAGAAACGAGTGCTAGCTGTAAGCCACAGAGGTTCAGGAGGTGGTCTCTGGGGATCTGGGCAATAAATTCATTTCAGTTTCAGAGCAGCTCTAGCTACTTAGATGGAACAGAAACGAAGTCCACCTCCTTTGGCAAGTGGTCTGAAAAACTGCCTCATTTAGCAACTCCCTAAAAGCAAGCAGCAAATTAAAACAGTGTTGTTTTGATTTCAACCAAGGAAAAGGAAATGGGAAGGGACCCAGCGTGGTCATCTAATTACCAGAGCAGGACTAGCTCTCCTTAAGCCACTCTCAAAAGATGCTTATCTATCTCATTCTTAATACTCATCCATCCTTCAGCCAGTCTCTAGCAATAAAAGCATGAAGGACCATCATAAACTCTTTCCTAACACTCAGCCTTTGTTTCCACCACAGCACTTTAAACCTGGTCTTGCCCCAGGTGCCACAGATATCCTGCACAGACAAACAATGGCTGTCACACCACCTCCCCATCTTTCTTTCTCACCTATAACAGGGGATGACTGCTGCTCCTGATGGCTTTATGAATCTCAACCATGGCTGCTCTATGGACAACCTTGAATGGAAACCTACTGGGAAGAGCGGTATATCACTCCGTTAGGCTCTGCTAACACAACCAAAACAGCTTTCATGAAAATAAATTACTGATGGGGACAGATCTTATTTTGTTGGTACCAGATTTCCAAAGCTTTGTTTTACTTCTTCACTATCTTTAAAAGACATCTAATAATACCATCCAACTCTCCACGTAACCTCTCCGCTATAGACCTCAGATCTTGTGAGCACAGCTTTAAACGACTTCAGCATCATCACGATGGAAAGGACCAAGCCCAAGCAGCCATGTGCAAAGCCTGCTAGTCAGTATGGGAAGGAGACTTTTAACAATCACATCCTTGGCCACAAGGGCGCCCTTCAGATGAAGGCCAGTCTGCGGGCACTGTGAAAGTTAACTACTGCAGGTCAGAAGAACAAAGCACCTGAAAGTTCAACAGAGTCAACACAAATTGCAAGAACTTGGGAGAGGGGGAAAACCACATGACCTCTTTATTATTCCAGTATGGCAGGGAGAGTGTGTACGTGCGGGTGTTTCAAAGGCATCAGAAGCCTGCAGTCCATAAAAATACCACTGATACCACCTGCATTTCACAGGCATCTCAGTGGTGGAGAGCTCTGCCAACCATTATGGACCTCTTGAGCCAAAGAGGCCTCCTTGGAAACAGCCTGCTCTAATGTTTCACCCCCGACTGATTTGTTCTCTCCCCTCCAGCCCCAAGGGACAGGCATAAGAGGCACTTCAGAGATGCAGGCTGATGGATGCGGCCGATGTTCGGAGGTGAGCCATTTTCATTTCAGACTCTGCTACAGCAATACCCACTAAATGGCTACAAACGAACAACTCAGCTTTTTAATAAAAATCACCTGCAAGGCCCTCCTCCACCTCTTCCCTCACTGCAGCTCTTTCACTTCCCTGCACTTAGCTGAAGTGAGTGTATGTGCTCAGGAATGAATCTTAAAAGCTAGCAATGCTAAAGGAATCCATCTTCATTCCTGTTCCTCATTGCCAGTTCTTAAATCCTGGTTCATGCTGCTTGGCTGAAAGCTGCTTTTGATGGAAATGAACAAGAGGATGGGGACAGGAAGGGGTGTTGCAGGCAAAAATTAAAGGAGGATTTCACAGGTACTCAAGGAACAGTCTTGATTCTTTGCCTGTTTTCCCACATTTTATCATCCACCTTTTTTTTTTTTAAATCTGACACTTTCAGTGAACGCAGACCTTGGAGAACTAAAATCTTTGGTCCCTCAGGGAGTGACAGAACATAAATAGTAACAAAATGTCCCACTCTTTACTTTTACATACCCAGGAGAGGCTGCACCAAGGGGGTAAAGGCAAGCAATCACTCTCCACTTTCCCTCATTCCTCAGTCCCCCAAGCTGAGATCAGTCATTAAACGCTGTCAGCAGCAGTAGTCCTGGGATGGGACACCTTCCCAGGAGGCAGCAGGTAACTCTGAAATAGGGGAAAGCATTTAGTCTTCTACCTGAAGAGAGCTGCTTCACAATAAAAGCAACTTTCGTTACTAAGTCTCCCTCACACAATGGGTCTCGAGCTGCCACTCCCCTCCCACAGTGCCACCAGAGAACGTCTTATGAACTGAAAAGCACTTGCAGAAGTGGAAGGTCAGACACACTGCTCCCATCCTTGAGAGCAGAGTCCTCTGTGCTGTTTCTTTCTACATACAGGTCAGCATCTAGGCTGTTTGCAGCCCCAGTTACCCACAGACTATCCCCCCACTCAACTCCGATCACACTCATCCACACCCTCACTTCCCAGTGACACTGGGATAACCACAGCTTCGCCCTGCGTGAACAATATGCCCCAGTTGCCAAGGGAGTTGCACGGACTGACTTTTTTTTTTTACTCTCTGCTTTGAAATGCTAAAGCACCATCCTTCAGCAGCAGCGGAAGCGACAGCTGATACACTAGAGCCTAGCTGGAAGAGACAGGCACATAAAAGGTGCACAGAGCTCCTCACTGCCAAGCTGGCAGAGGGCAATGATGCCCCACGGCAGGGGATGGGATGTGCCCTTGAGGACTCCCGACAGGAGCGGGCTGCAGGACAGGAGCGAGAAAGCGGGACAGAAGTGGCAGATTTCCCTGGCATCAATGCTGACAGGGCAGCAGGGCAGCCGCACGGTCCAAGGTGGGGAGCTCAACAAACACGTCTGCATAGGGGCAGATCACAGAATCACAGAATATTAGAGGTTGGAAGGGACCTCGAAAGATCGTCCAGCCCAACCCCCCTGCCAAGGCAGGGCCACCCAGAGCACATCACTCAGGAACGTGTCCAGTTGGGTTTTGAATGTCTCCAGAGGAGACTCCACAACCTCTCTGGGCAGCCTGTTCCAGTGCTCTGTCACCCCCACGGTGAAAAAGTTTTTCCTTATATTAACATGGAACCTCCTGTGCTCCAGCTTGGACCTGTTGCCCCTTGTCCTATCAATGACATCAAGAAGAGCCTGGCTCCATCTTCCTGACACTCACCCTTAACATATTTATAAACATTGATAAGGTCACCCCTCAGCCTCCTCTTCTCCAAGCTAAAGAGACCCAGCTCCCTCAGCCTTTCCTCATAAGGGAGATGTTCCACTCCCTTGATCATCTTAGTGGCTCTGCGCTGGACTCTCTCTAGCAGTTCCCTGCCCTTCTTGAGCTGAGGGGCCCAGAACTGGACGCAATACTCCAGATGCGGCCTCACCAATG
>VWZZ01002701.1:374508-387535 GCA_013399095.1 Psophia crepitans
ATACTCTGCTCCCTCATCCAGGTTGTTGATGAAAATATTGAACAGCACCGGTCCCAGTACCGACCCCTGAGGGACTCCACTGGTCACAGGCCTCCAACTAGATTCTGTCCCATTGACCACAACCCTCTGACTTCTTCCTTCCAACCAGCGCACAATCCACCTCACTACCCGATCGTCCAGGCCACACCTCCTCAATTTACCCACAAAGATGCCGTGGGAGACGGTGTCAAATGCCTTACTGAAGTCAAGATAGACCACATCCACTGCCCTTCCATCATCCATCCACCTGGTTACATCCTCACAGAAGGCTATCAGGTTGGTCAAGCATGACTTTCCCTTGGTAAAACCACGCTGACTGTTCCCAATGACCTTCTTATCCTTCATATGCCTGGTGACGGTGCCAAGGATAAATTGTTCCATCACCTTTCCTGGGATGGAGGTGAGGCTGACCGGTCTGTAGTTACCTGGGCCCTCCTTCTTGCCCTTTTTGTAGACTGGAGTGACATTTGCCTTCCTCCAGATCAAGACTTCACAAAGGAGATAAGAGCACGTCCTGAGGCTTGCTGCTCAGCCACAGTGGATGCCACTCCAGAGGCGAAGAGGCTGTGGGAGGAACTCTATTTTTAGCCAAGATCATCTTTGCTCTTTTTCCAAAAGAAATCACAGGCATGAAGAGCTTACCCCATTCGCTTCCTCCAGCCCTGCTCACTTAACAAAAAGGTCACAAGTTCATCCTCTCAGCCCAGCTACTGGTTCTCTAACTAGCACTGGCTACTGGTGAGCAGGTAAAGCCTTCAGGAGCATGCATCTGGTGTGTTCAGCAGGTACCTCTGGCACAGACCTCAAACATCCTGCAGGCCCATAGTACTTCGTTGGAAGTTTGGACACAGTAGCACCTTCTCCCTGTTAGCTGCTGGTCAGCAGATGTTATAAAAAACAGCCTCAGGAAAGTGGGAAAGCAACAGAAAGCATAGACGGGGAAAGTTCTTCATCTCTTGTTAACATGTAGAGGAGATCAGAGTGGGTGGGATGGGAGAGATGAATTTCTACTAATAGGCAGTTGGCATAAAGGACTGTTTGGATTCATTTAAGAGGCGAGTTCTGTTGTTCTTTTTTTAATTATGAAGCTAGGGTAGGATGAATCACTATTTTACAGCTATTAATATGATGGACAATGTTTCAAACCTCTTCTCCATTTAAAAACTATGATCTAATTAATAAAGTGGGAGAAAAGCTACAAAGCTGACACAGTAAAAAACAAAACAAGACAGACACAAACATACATTATTACTAAGAGCCCCAGAGGAACAAAACAAGAGCTTGATGAGGGAGAAAAAGGGTCACTGGGGTGAACAGCACATCTAAAGGGGGTCCAGCAGGCGTTAACGAAATGAGAAGTGCCATTTTTGTCTACGTAGGCCTTGCCAAGCTTTTGTTACCAACTTTCCAAGCCAATGCTCAGTTTTCCAGAGCTAGAGCAGGCTAAAAAAAACACCTCACAAGATGGAAAAAAAGCACAAAGGGGAGATATTTCCAGAGAGCATCACCACTCTGCGCACAGAGAGAAATGCCTCTACACAGAGGCCAGCTTTGGTTTGGCCCAGCTGCCCAGCTCCCCGCAGAGCCTGCCAGTCGTGGCAGCGGTGCCCAAGCAGAATCATCTCCGCAGTTCCCATAAACACGGCACAACTGGAAGTGCACTGAGGCTGCTCCTGCCACAGGACAAGGAAGGAGTTGGGGCAGAGCCACACAGGCAGGAAACGGGCAGGGGACCCTGACCCTTCTTGCTACAGCAATACAGTGGGAGGAGTGGGAGCAGATATCCCCTCCCCAAGGACATTTTCCCCATTAGCACTCCCTACCCCCGGATCCATCTCTTGCTAGACTGGCTTTCCAGGACCAGTACAGGAAGAGAAAAGCATGCAAACATGGCATTTCACACTCCCCCTGCAAAACATCTTCTCTTCTTTTTCCCATCCCTGATGCAAGAGGCTTAGCTAAGGATGCAGTATATGTAAGACACGCAGTTTTAAATACCTACTTCATTCACGCTCAAAGTAGAAGTTGCTAGAAGGCAACTTTCCCAATTGGAAGGAGGGGGAGTTAGGAGTTGGCAGGCAAGAATTGGCTTTTATTCTCATCTCTGTCACTGATTCTCACAGAACTACAAGCAAGTCAATCCCCACAGCCCAAAAGGCTGTTATAATTTTATTCACTGTATTTATTTAATGAGATACATATATCTTTCAAAGTACATACCACATTAAAGAAAGGATGGTAGGTTGAATGATTGATACACTGGAACATTTTCTTTGTAAAAAGCAGCCAAGTGTAGAATTGATGACTTTTTAAAGAGGAAAAGAGCAGATTCTTGAAGGGAGCAAACCCATCAGTTAGAGATATAAATATCATTAACAAAGCCCAATACAAAGAGGGCATATGAAAAACAAGAATACATTAAATCGGTAGTCTCAAGTAAAATCTTAAAAATAGAATTATTCAGAAAACTAAAATCAAAATATAACAATATTTAAAAAAAAACCCCAGCCATCTCACAAAAACGCTAGGTATCTGTAGACAATTGTGAACAGAATTAGGTTTATCTTCAGTTTCTACAGTTTAGCACAAATAAGGAATAGAAAGCAAAACTGTAAATCTTATTATACAAGACAGTGGCCAAGGAGACTGAGGCTCTGGGCAATGGTCTCTACTGCAAATGTACCTTCAATGTGAACAGCAGAATACTGGTGGCTACTAGACACCTACCAGTTGTGCTTATGGATAGAAAACCTAAGTTTTCTTCCATTTAATTTCAGAGTCAGAGAGCTGGGACAGGACTGATCCAACCTGACTTTCACATTGACTGGCAGCCATTGATTTAATATTTGTTGCTGTCTTGATCTACAAAAGAACAGGTTAAAAAAAAATAAATTCCAAAATTAAGTAGTCAAAGAATATCACCAAGCCACAAAACTGAGCTAATTGTATGAAATTAAAAAGAATACTTTTTGGGCTTTCAAGGTCCACATTTCCAAGATCTCTTCTCCATCCAGAATGACATGGAGTACGAAATCCTTTCCCCAAACAAAACCTAACCCTGATCTCCAGAAAATTCCCCTAAATAAGATGCATTTCTGATAAATAAGCTTGAGGTGGGAGATGTAAGAAAAATGAGCTAAAAGAGGAAAAAAACACCAACAACTATTTCTCTCAGTCCTCAAGCCTTCACCTCCTGGCAGTCCCAAGCCCAAAGATGAAAACTCAAGGTACTCAAAATAACCACAGGTAGACAGAGGGGGAAGCTTCACAGACAGAGTTCATTTCAGCCGATCTTAGTTCACCCCAGTATCCCATCGGCACCTATCAGGTTATATTGGCATTAACAGCACTGTCACATGAGTAAAAAAAACTCTCTCCTTTTGCCTGGTGTCTGGCTTAACAGCAAGTCTGTAAGCAAGATACCTTTGTCAGGAACAAAAGCGTGTCAGAGCGCAGCAGGTTTATCTTACTTCATTGGTCTACCTAAAGCAAAGATGGAGTGGGGGTGGCTGAAGGGAAAATTTACTAATGCTGCAAAAGTGAATTTAAAAGAATACGACGTGAAATCCCAGAGCACTGAACAAGATGAGCTTCAGCCACTCCAACTATGCCTTTGGGCTTTAGCTGCCATTTGTTATTATCTGTATTTTATCTACCCTTTCTTTCTCCCTTCTCAGACGAGAAGAGTACCCGTGTTATTTGGATACTGGGACTGGTGCTTAGCAGCATTTACAGCCTGAGCTCTCCCTGCTTCCCATCAGCACGGTGCCTGAGACCGCTTCTGTGTGCTGCAAATTCTAAGCAGGAGCCGAAATTGTTCGGAGCACAGCGCGGCCAATACGAACAGCGAAAATCCTTCCTTGGTTACCACATTAGCATGTTTTTAGAGGAGGGTAAAAAAAAAAAAAAAGTAATCCCAAAGCAGCACCTGGCCAGTAAGAAATACATTTACTTAAAATCTGCAGAATTTAGTCCAGATCAAAGATGTTTTCCTTGTGAGACTTTTGTTTAAAAATGATAAAGAAAACCAGCAGTCAAACAAAGAGGGACTACAAAGACCTGGGATTACAGACGAACTACTGACCTCCTTCCCGCACATGCACAGCCACAGAGGAGAGATTCAGCGTGAAGTTGCAGGGTGGGGGGAGAAAGGAGAAAGCATCAAAAAACATGCTAACCTTCCCCCCCAACCCCCAAAGTCACTGCAGCCAGGAGTGCCAACAAAACTGAATTCAGAGCCGTATGTGATCAGCACAGCAAACAGAGCACAATTACAATAACACCCAGCAAAGCAACACAGTAATTCAGAGCATCTGCAACCTTTTTAATCTTGGAAGTACTATCGCTGGCAGATTAGTGTTTCAGCACATGCATGCATACCTGGTGTTGCTAAATAAAAGGAAATGCTATCCGGTGCCTCTCTTTCACAGGAGAAAGTAAAAGGAAGACACCTTAAAGCTACGCTTTTGCAGGGGAACGAACACTCTCCGGTCCTCTTCTTTCCCCACCACCATAAAGAAAAAGAAAAAGCCGTATCTAACAGCTCTGAGCACAGTAACCCGTGCACCATCTGCAGACTGAACTACCTTTCTCCCCCAGGTCTGAGCATGCTCCGTCTGCCGGCAGTGTCCTATCGCTCCAGCTGGCTCACCTCAATTTGTTAGCCTCCCAGAGGTCAGCCTTGCATGCAGGATGATTTGCTGCAGTATTCCTGCAAATCCCCAAAGGGCGGCCACACTGAAACAAACACCACCGCGCTGTTTCACGGAGCTGAGCACGTCTTGGGAGACTGGCGGCAAACTGGTTTGGGAGGGTCGCATTTTAGAAATCCTGCTTTTAGATATTATTAATGCCACTACCACTCCAAACAATTAACACAAAAGAACAAAACAATAGGAGAGAAAGGAAAAAAAAATGCCCCTTGCTAGAGGGTGTGAAAGCCATGACAGTGTGCTTTCTAACAATTCCCTCGGCACCAGGGAAGCGATTTCCCAGCTGTGATGGTCAGCAAATGGCTTAGCATTAAACAAGGCTGTGAGTGCCCTCCTTCAGAGATCCAGGGAACCGTATTTTTGCAATGAAGTTATCTTTTATGGTGAAAACGGTAATTCCTAAATACAAAGGCACAAAAATGAGCCAGGGCTTATAAGAGAGTATCTTACCGCATCCGAGCTGAAGGTCATGAAGGCAAAATCACACCGATCTTCTCAGCAGAGCTTGAACCTGCGGGGACTGAGCAGCTTCCTGAAGACGGCAAACTAGGCAGCACTGACTGGGAACATTTCAGGTCCTAATTCTGCAACTGGATCTACACACAGCATCAGAAGAGCAGCCCAGTGCTGCCCACGGTACTCACCAAGAGGCTCATGGCAGGAGTCACACCGCCAAACACAGGTGAGACTACGACAGTTACTAGGAGTGAGATCCCAGCCCTGTAGGGACGTACTCGCAGAGAGATCACAAGGAAACATATTGGGCTCACTGCAAGTGTGTTGTCCGTCTATTTGCAGGATACGTTTTGCTGATTACCTAGGGAGCTTTTTCCCTTCGAGTGAGAGCGAACAGGTGAAATAAGAATGATGAGAAGCAGGAAAAGTTCTTTAACACCCACGTGTACACACATGTCTACACAGATATTCTCAGATGAAGAGCAACCATTCTACATAAGGATAAAACCAAGAAAGCATCCCTAGGCTTTTGCTCATGGCAGGAATTAGCCTTGCTATCAAAATGAAGAAGTTCAAATGGCTCGGCCTTAAAAAAATGCAATTAGGTAAGATATGGTGTATTCAAAACTCTTAACTAGGAGAGTCTGGCAGCTACGGCGGTTAGCATGTTACCCAAACTCTCACTCTAAATATGCACCTCAGACAAGCTGGCATCTCCAGCTTCTTACCCTTCCCAGTTCATGCTGGAAATGATCTGAGGGAGGGGATAAATGAATTTACAGCATCTATGGTGGTTCACTGCACTATGGAGTCATGCTGCCTGGTCTGCTTACTGTTGACCAAGTCTGTGACCACTCTGTCCATGAACACCCCCTGCTTACCGTGGGACCCCAGCCCTGACAAACCTTCTGTTTCCATGCGAGAAGGCAAAGCAGCCCTGCCAAAGTAATCTGCAGTAAGTGAGAGGCTGAAGCATTTGCAGGGCAGTGAGGGGAGATACAATTTGAACCACATAGCAATAGAGCACAACACCAAGTACTGCAATGCCCTGCGACTTCTGGGGCAAGGATCCACCAGCATTTCAAGTTATCACAGGTAATGGATCCCTCATTCACCGTCACCCTGACCTTACTGAAGTCAGAACTCCCTCCTGGGGGAGGCCACTGGATGGGGACAACCTGCAATCTAGGATGGCGCTTGGGTATCTCCTCCTCCTTCCCAGGACACAGATCCACTGCCTCAAAATACGCACGTCCCTCATTCAGCTTCTCCTGCCTGCTGCAGCAGAAGCAGTGCTTTCTCCAATATAAGATGAGAACAGGGTAGTCCTGAGGCAGAGATCTGGCAGAACTGGGAGGCACAGAGCAGCCCCAGGAATCATAGAACAGAATTACAGAATCTTTAAGGTTGGAAAAGACCTCTAGGATCAAGTCCAACCGTCAACTCAACACCACCATGCCTACTAAACCATGTCCCAAAGTGCCATGTCTACATGCTTTTTGAACACTTCCAGGGACGGTGACTCCACCACCTCTCTGGGGAGCCTGTTCCAATGCCTGACCACTCTTACAGTGACAATTTTTTTCTTAATACCCAATCTAAACCTCCCCTGGAGCAACTTGAAGCGGTTTCCTCTTGTCCCATCCATCACTTGTTACTTGAGAGAAGAGATCAACACCCACCTCACCACAACCACCTTTCAGGTAGTTGTAGAGAGCGATAATGTCTGTCCTCAGCCTCCTCTTCTCCAAACTAAATGACCTCAGTTCCCTCAGCTGCTCCTTATAAGACCTGTGCTCCAGACCCTTTACTACCACACAACTTGTTCAGTGCAGGACACAAGATTGCTAGCCTGAATAAAACCACCATCAGATCTGAGAAACGTGGGTGTCATTCAGCATCACACATGCTTAGAAACATGGTAATGCCATGGAATTTATAACTCTGGGTTTCTGACTGACAGTTAAAAACCAAACACAGAAGAAAAATAAGCTGAAAGAAACAAAGAATAAATCCAAATAACATTCTGCAAAATAGACAAAAGGTTCTTGACAAAGCTAGACCTTAAAAAATGAGCCTGCCAGCATGACGAATAAACACAACTGTTGTATCTACTAAACTAGGGCATCACAGAAGTACGACATTTTCTTATCTCCTGCTCTGGAGTGCTGCTTTTACACCTCTGCCTTCTTGGTACAGAACAAACAAACTGGTTCTGGCCCACCAGAATGTTTAATGGAAACATTAAAACCCACTAGGATTGACATCTACCTCAGTATCCTCCTTTCCAGTTCTGTGCCACCTTTTCCCACCAACTCAAGGTGTACTTAGACCAACAGCATGAGCCTAATGCCTGTCTTGAGAGGATGTCAAAGTGGTCAGTCACAGCTCCTTGGGGGAAATAAATAAAAAAAGCAAATAGAAGATATCCGCTCTTCAGCAGGCCCACCTAGTGTCCCCAGCCTGTCCTGTCCAGATCAAGGATATCCAGAGTCACTTCTCTTTTTAGCTCATCTCATTGCTCTCTTGTTCCTCTGAATGCAAAGGTGGTACCTCATGTGGGACAAGTCATATGTATTTCCTCTGAAGTTTGAAAGGTGACGAGTGGAGTTAGATCTGTGGCTGATTGCACCTGAGAAAACACATCTTGACTTTGTGTTTTCCGCACTTCAGAAAGCTCTGCTGCATGACCTAGCTTCCACTGATGCTAACAGGAGCCTTTCCACTGACCCCACAGTCCTTCAGCTCCGGTTAGGGACTTCATCCGTGGGACCCCCACTAATTCAGAGATACCACGCTGGGCTCCTTATCTGAGCGAACCTTTGATTTTAATAGCAAAGAAAGTACAACATTTACAGACTGCTCTTCTATTTATGAGTAAGCTTCTTCTCTACCCCTGGAATGAGGTATACGCACAGATTTCACAGGTACCATTTATCACATCACATGAAGTTGGACAGTTTAATCCTAGTCCTGAAGAGGGTCCTATTGTCAATCTGCCACACCACAAAGTAACTGAACAAAACAACATCATTGAAGAGGGGAAAAAACATAACCAAATAAATCGAACAACTGTGAAATAATAACAACTGTCTATTACTACTGAATCATAAGGCACTAAGTGTGGCAGCTCCGAAGTTGTCTCGAACAGTCAGCACCACCAGCCTGCTGCAAGTCAGTGAGGTTTGAATAGGTTGTCTTGGCTCAGAACTAAGAGTTTGATAAATTTTTAATACCCCTCATAAAGTTGCAGCCTTCAAGAACAGCGCCACAAAAGAAAAACAGTTAACGTTTTTGGAACTCCTAAAAAGCAGTACAGCACAAAGAAAACTCACCTAGCAAAGAAGTCTGAATAGATCCCTCTTGGTTTAGGACTGACAAAGAGCAGGTAAATCATTATTTACTGAATCTTTGCCTCACACGCATATGTTGCAGGGGTGCTTGCATCACTCTGAGTCACAGCAGTTATTATAGTCCCAGATGTACGCTCTATAAGAAATCGTTCTTCCTGCGGTGCTTTTCAACCAAAAGTAAATCTCAGTTTGAGAGCACAAAAAAACTTCATGCCTGAACTGACAAAAAAAGTCCTTGTATTGACAAATACACAAGGAGATAAAGGAAGCATTGGGTTTCTGGACACCAAGATCGGGGCTACACACACAGAGGACAGCATTTTGATTCTGCAGAAGGTAACATTAAAACTGATGTCAAAAGGACCAGGATTTCAGCCAAATATTTAAATTTCCTAATCAAGAATATACTTCTGTGGTGGGTTAACCCTAACTGAAGTTCAAGTGCCCACCAGAGCCGCTCTGTCACTCCTGCTCCTTAACTGGACAGGGAAGAAAAGGTGTAACGAACGGCTCAGAGGTCGAGATAAGGATAGGGAAAGGCTGTTCACTAATTACTGTCCTGGGCAAACCAGACCAGATGTAGAGAGGAATTAATCGGCTTTATTACCAAGCAAACACAGCGTAGAGCAGCAAGAAATAAAACCAAATCTAAAACACCTCCCCCCACCCCTCCCTTCTTCACTCCCGATCTCTCCCTACTCTCCCACAGCAGCACAGGGGGATGGGGATGGGGGTTACTGCCAGTGGATCACATGTTGTTTCGGCCACTTCTTCCTCCTCAGGGTGAGGACTCTTCCTGTGCTCCAGTGTGGGGTCCCTCTCACAGAAGACAGTCCCCCACAAACTTCTCCAACGTGAGTCCTTCCCATGGGCTACAGTCCTTCATCAACTACTCCCATGGGTCTCTCGCACGGCGTGCAGACCTTCAGGAGCAGACTGCTCCAGTGTGGGTCCCTCATGGGGTCACAAGTCCTGCCAGCAAACCTGCTCTGGTGTGGGCTCCTCTCTTCACGGGGCCACAGGTCCTGCTGGGAGCTTGCTCCAGCGAGGGCTTCCCATGGGGTCACAGCCTTCTTCAGGTGTCTCCACCTGCTCCAGCGTGGGGTCCTCGATGGGCTGCAGGTGGAATCTCTACACCCCATCACCCCTCCTCCATGGGCTGCAGGGGGACAGCCTGCCTCACCATGGGCCACAGGGGAATCTCTGCTCTGGCACCTGGAGCATCTCCTCCCCCTCCTTCTGCACTGACCTTGGTGTCTGTGGAGTTTCTCACATCTTCTCACTCCTCCCTCTGGCTGCAAAAGCTCCTGTGGTTGGTTGTTTTTTTTTATTTTCTTCTTAACTCTGTTATCTCAAAGGTGCTACCACTGTTGTTCATGGGCTTGGCCTTGACCAGCAGCGGGTCTATCTTGGAGCCAGCTGGCATTGGCTCTGTCAGACACTGGGAAAGCTTCTAGTAGCTTCCTGCAGAAGCCATCCCTGTGGCCCTCCCACTACCAAAACCTTGCCATGCAAACCCAAAACAACTTTGACAGGATAAAAAGATATTTTTTGAAGAGTATCTCAATGGCCAAACCCCGCTTTGCTCAACTGCTTCAAGCATGACATAATCCCAGTCTTAAGAGATGTAGCATGCAAGTTTTACATAAATATAAGGTTTACAAAGGTATAAGAAGTATGATCAAACACACTTTACACACACACACGCTCTCTTAGGTTCCATGTCTCTACACCAACCTGACAAATTCATAGATATTTATTCTCCTCCACAGATACGTGTATATTTTATAGATATAAATATATAGATATATATCTATATCTATATTTTATAGATATAAAATATATCCTTGTTATGGAAAAGCACACCAGCTATCTGAATTTGCCATATGCTAAACTGTTCACTCTAACAACCCCTCCATCCCCATTAGGAACAACCCTAGCAGCACTGCAGGGACATACTGGTCTGCTCCTGAAGCTGTATGCTATGTGTGTTTAGATGAATGGCATGGGAGTGTCACTTGCTAGTTCTCAAGGCAGGAGATGGCTTTAGTAGCTGTTTTGACCCAAGCTATGTGTCACGTTTGCTCTTTCAGGTTCCCATTTTGTCATCAGTAATGACAGGTCAGCAGGGTGACACAGATAAACCAATTCCCTCTCCTACAGCTACACCAACTGCACACCTGCAAATGTGCCAGCAGAGACAATTCGTGCTCATAAGAGCAGCTTGGTAAGTAAACGATGTTCACCTAGACTGACATGAGAAACTAAGGGTAAAACACTGCCTGCACGACCCCTGGGTATTGCTCATGGCCTCACCATAGTGCTTCCCACAGCCCAGTACTTGCAAACTATTTTTGCCAAGGTGACAGTAAGGTCATCTGCCTTCTCTCGGATGAGACCTTAATATTAAGCCTTTATCTCCACAACATCACCTGAGAAACACACCTAACATTTTACAGATGAAAAGACTGAAACCATCAAAGGGATCTGGGTAAAACACACCACACCTACAGTCACAAATATGGTGGCAGCTTCCTGTGAAAAACTCACCAATCAAACCCTCTTGTGTACACCAAGGCTGTATTCATCTCCATAGGTTTCAGGGCTGAAGAGAGGAGCCAGGGCCTCCAAGATCACAGGGGAGTTTAAATCGCGAGGATTAAATTATCAGCTCTGTCACCGTTGCTCTGAAAGAGCTGCTGCTGGAGCAGCCATAAGCCTAAAGTGCTCTGCTTCCAGCACACCTTCCTCCCATCTTCTATCCCCATCCACACTCGGCATGCAGAGGGCTGTGGGGCCTTCTGCATGCCTGGGAGACTCTCTGCAGCCACAACTTTAGCCTAAAGTTGGAGGCCGTATCAGCATGGGCTTCTCCTGAGACAGGTGGAAGAAAAGGAAGACAGTCCCTTTTTCCTGTTTGTTGAGACAAACAGGGGAATCATAACCAGCAGGTCTCACAGATGTATTAGGAAATTAAAATGTTAATACCACAGCAAAATACAGCTGTTGAAAGGAAAAACATCTTTGAATGTGAGCATCATAGCAGCACCAAGGTATGTAAAAGAGGAGAAAAAACAGAAACACAAAACTTGCATTTTAGTCTAAACAATGGAACTGTGAGGCACTTTGACAGATCTGTAGCGGTGAACTGCTAACAAATGTGTGGAAGTATCCGAAGAACAGGGCTTACGACATCCAAGCATTTCACTGCCTTCACTGGATCATGCACCCATGTGCAAGTGGGTGCAGTCATTCCAGAACTGACGAGAACATCTCAGTTCACAAGCAGGATTACAGCAGGTCTGTTCCCCGCAGCTGCCTTTGCCCCAAGCTTCCACTTTGTGCTTTCCTAAAAGCCCTGGAGAACCAAAACCTACAAACCAAAGTCCTAGTACTTCACGGAAAGAAGTCCACAAGGAGGCAGCAGCAGCGTCTACAGTCTTGATCAAAACAGCAGTTTCGATCCAAGCTGGAGCGTGTGCTTCAATTAGGCAGTCTCTGACAAATGCCCGGAGGTGCCGAGCACAGCAGCATGACAGGAATGTAGTTCAGAGCCAAGGTAAAGGAGAATCTAAATCAAATCAGGGCAAATAAAACGGTTTACTGCCATTTTGAGTCCCAAAACGGCAAATAGATTGTTGTACCTCACATGCCCCCTTCAGCCACACCTGTACACCACAGCTTCGCATCTTAAAAGGGATGAAGCCAGCATATAACCCAAGCCTATTCATACAACAGCAGCATAATACTAACAGCTCAGAGATGCCCAGTGTAATGCACCTAGTCCTGAGGGAACTGGCTGATGCAGTTGCCAAGCCACTCTCCACAACATCCCTGGTGAGTGGAAAAAGGGAAACATTGCATTTTTAAAAAGGGTAGAAAGGAGGAACCCGGGAACTAATGACCTGTCAACCTCACCTCTGTGCCTGGGAAGCTCATGGAACAGATCCTCCTAGAAGCTATGCTAAGGCACGTGGAGCACAAGGAGGTGATTCAAGACAGCCAGTATGGCTTCACCAAGGACAAGTCCTGCCTGACCAACCTAGCGGCCTTCTGTGATGGAATAACTACATCAGTAGACCAGAGAAGAGCTACCTGGCCCCTGTAAGGTCTTTGATTAGGTCCCCCAACACATCCTTCTCTAAACTGGAGAGATATGGATTTGACGGACAGACTGTTCAATGGATGAGGAATTCATAGAATCATAGAATGGTTAGGGTTGGAAGAGACCTCAAAGATCATCTAGTTCCAACCCCCCTGCCATGGGCAGGGACACCCTCACTAGAACAGGTTGCCCAAAGCCCCATCCAACGTGGCCTTGAACTCTTCTGCTGGTGAATGGAGTCAAATCCAACTGGTGACTGGTCGTGAGTGGTGTTGGGACCCCCACCAGGGGTCGGTGCTGGGGCCCATCCTCTTCAACATCTTTGTTGATGATTTGGATGAGGGAATTGAGTGCACCCTCAG
>VWZZ01002701.1:387908-407446 GCA_013399095.1 Psophia crepitans
GGTCGGCCTCTTCTCACAGATAACTAGTGACAGGACAAGGGGGAACGGCTGCAAGTTGCCCCAGGGGAGGTTCAGGTTGGAGATGAGGAGAAATTTCTTCTCGGAAAGGGTGGTCGGGCATTGGAACGGGTTGCCCAGGGAGGAGATGGAGTCACCGTCCCTGAGGGTGTTTAAAGAAAGGTTGGATGTGGTACTTAGGGACATGGTTTAGTGGGTAATGGCTGGTAGGGGGATGGCTGGACTAGATGATCCTTGAGGTCTCTTCCAGCCTTAATGATTCTATGATTTCACTGCCTATTACAAAGTCCAAGGAAGTTAACAGAAGTCCAGAAAAAAGAGAAGTGCTATGTGCAATTTATGAACTATGCAATTTCTTAGTATTTGTACAGTTCTTAGAAACTCAATATTCTCTTTCTGAAATAATTTCTTTAGTTGAGTAGGGAAGGCCAGAGGTGGTATCTCTCCATCACTCTGTAGTTTACCCCATGTTTCTCATGACAGTTTTTGTTTGCCCTCTTGCTTTTCCTTGCCCTACCTCCTTTCCCTTCACTGTCCCTCAGGAGAAGCAGAGGACAGTCTAGTGGAGGATGTCCCTGCCCATGGCAGGGGGATTGGAACTAGATGGTATTTGAGGTCCCTTCCAACCCAAACCATTCTGTGATTCTGTGATTCTTCCTCGGATGGGGCCTCCACAGCTTCTCTGGGCACCCTGTTCCAGCGCCTCAACACTCTCACAGGAAAGAATTTCTTCCTAACATTTAATCTAAATCTCCCTTCTTTTAGTTTAAATCCGTTACCTCTTGCCCTGTCACTCCCTGCCCTTGTAAACAGCCCCCTTCAGTCTTTCCTATAGGCCCTTTTAGGTACTGGAAGGTTGTGAGTAGGTCTCCCTGGAGCTTTCTCTTCTCCAGTCTGAACAAGCCCGACTCCCTCAGCCTGTCCTTGTAGGAGAGGTGTTCCAGCCCTCTGATCAACTTTGTGGCCCTCCTCTGGACTTGTTCCAGCAGCTCCATGTCTTTCCTGTACTGGGGGTCCCAGAGCTGGATGCAGTACTCCAGGTGGGGGTCTCACAAGAGTGGAGTAGAAGGGCAGAATCACCTCCCTCAACCTGCTGGCCACACTATTTTTGATGCAGCCCACGTTGCATGGTTGGATGGTCACATCCAGAGAATGGTGGTCAATGGCTCAATGTCCAGATGGAGATCACTGATGAGTGGTGTCCCTCAGGGGTCCATATTTGGACCAGTACTGTTTAATATCTTCATCAGTGACATAGAGAGATCGAGTGCACCCTCAGCAAGTTTGCAGATAACACCAAGCTGAGTGGTATGGTTACCACTAAGGGATGGGATACCATCCAGAGAGACCTGGACAAGCTTGAGAAGTGGGCCCATGTGAACATCAAGAAGTTCAACAAGGCCAAGTGCAAGGTCCTGCACCTGGGTCGGGGCAACCCCCAGTATCAGTACAGGCTGAGGGATGAAGAGATTAAGAACAGCCCTGCTGAGAAGACTTGGGGGCACTGATGGATGAAAAACTGGACATGAGCTGACGACGTGCTCTCATAGCCCAGAAGGCCAACCGTATCCTGAGCTGCATCAAAAGAAATGTGACCTGCAGATCAAGGGAGGTGATTCTGCCTAGCTGTACTGCATCCAGCTATGGAGTCCTCAGCAAAGGAAAGACATGGAGCTGTTGGAGCAGGTCCAGAGGAGGGCCACAAAGATTATTAGAGAGCTGAAGCACCTCTCCATTGAAGAAAGGCTGAGAGAGCTGTGGTCATTCAGCCTGGAGAAAAGAAGGCTTTGGGGAGATCTTATTGCAGCCTTCTTAAAAGGTGCTTATAAAAAAAGATCAGGACAGACTTTCTAGTAGGGCCTGTTGCGGTAGGACAAGGGGTAATGGTTTTAAACTAAAAGAGGGTAGATTTAGACTAAATATAAGGAAGACATTTTTTACACTGAGGGTGGTGAGACACTGGGACAGGTTGCCTGGAGAGGTGGTAGATGCCCCAACCCTTGGACACATTCAAGGTCAGGTTGAACGAGGCTCTGAGCAACCTGATCTAGTTGAAGATTTCCCTGCTTACCACAGGGAGGTTGGACTAGACGACCTTTAAAGGTCCCTTCTGACCCAAACTATTTTATGATTCTATGATTATTGGACAGCCCCTACCTCTAGAGTAACCACTTTGATGCTAGGGGAGCAGCATATCCCAGGGGTGCTAATATTCACATGAAAATTCAGAGCAGAGCATAAGGTCTCATGAATCATCTAAAATAACTTCTACTGGAGCAGAAAAAGGGTGTTTCCTGACAGCATAGGCCATAGTACTGAAAAAATGTCTGCTGCCCTATTTAAATATTTCCTTAAAATTGTTTTTTGATTCATAGTTAAATACCCTAGTCTCATTTTTCCCTGTGGAAGAGAACAATTCTTACCTTGTGTCTCACCTGATTACAGTATCATCAGAGGGTCCAGCAGAGCAGTAGTAACACATGGCTGTGGGCCAGGCATTTACTGTTTCAAATGTTGCTCTGAGGGCTACCACTGCTACTGACAAGGGGAAGAGAAGCAAGCTATATTAATCATCTTTCTCAGCTTCAATGTGAGCCACTACATGCAATAGGGAAAGTGTGATGAATACACTGAGTTATTTGTACAAAACCATTCCAACTCCTCCAGGTGTCATATGCAACAATTTACAGTTCAATAGCTAGGAAGAACAACTTCATGCCCTTGGCAGCTTGAAAATTCATGGAAGGACTATTGAATCTAGGCATATTTATCAAGGGCACAGCAGCAAGCGGAAGAGGTTCAAGCCTGATTTGAGGCATTTTTCTTTGTATAAGACTTGCTGTTATATTTATTTGAATAGAAATAAAAAATAAGGCGGTTAATTTTTGCCCCATAAATGCCACCAATAAATCAATGCATCATTTCCCTACAGCCCTCCTTCTTACCCCACCTCTGTGGAGGTTACAATACCCCTATAAATAGCTGAAATGACATTTAATACACACAAGAAGGTGAATGTTTCAGAGAAAAAGCATAAAGTATTTGTTAGGAGAAAACATCTGTAAGCCTACTGACATAATTCCTATTCACTGGTGGCCCTCTGATGATGGGAGATTCCTTACTCAGCCCCGCCACAGCAACTCATTTCTGTTCCCTTCCTTCCTACTGGCAAGATCTGCTGTCTCTGCTGAGTCAAATGCTGAGTCAAGTATTTGGCAATGAGAAAATCTTCAAATAACTGAAGTGTAACCTGGCTGTCACAGAGACAAGAACAACATCAGCTTGATAAACCAACTGCTGTTTAAAACAGCTCCGCTTAAAACCATCTGCCCCCGTTCATTTTGTACAGCTCTGGATCCTTGTGCATATATTTGCAAAGCCAAGAGGAGAGTGGTCTTTCAGCTACTTTACACAGTATTCCAAGACATCAAGAGCACTGCAGACAGCATCTTGCATCAAGATGTGCTTCCCCCCTACCCCAGACTTCTGTGAACACTGCTGCTGACGCAGCCATTCCCCACAGAAGCCACCTAGCCATTATGAAAGCCCCGCAGCATTACTCAAGCACAGGAAGGGTTGGAGCAAGCCTGAACCCTCTCACTTGCAAAGAATTCCCAAGATGAGCCATAGTAAAAACATGGCTGTCACACCCATCATCCTCAAAGAGGAAGGTTCCTGTGACCTTGGAGAAAAGACAAAACTAAATTACACACCTATATCAGCCATCAGCAGTGATGGCTATCCCAAGTCTGGAGGGGTCAGAGATGGAGAACATGCATCATCCCAGGCAGAACCTTCCTGCCTTGGCTCATCCAACTCCACCCTCTCCATGGCAAATGCGTTTATAATCTGTCCTGGAGGCTGACAGGAACAGTCTGAGGCAGCCAACCCTTCTTGCCAGGCAAAGGGATTAAAGCTACAACCACAAAAAGCTCCTCTTGCAACTATGGAGACTCAAATGTGCACCTGTATTAATGCAGCAAGCATCTGAAAGGAGTAAGCACCCAAGTCAGAGCCTGAGGCCTGAATAGAAAAGAGCCATCTTGCTAAGTGACTTAATGTTACAGAAAACAACCACTGTTTCTTTATCATCGAGGTGACGAAATACACTAAAATAAAAACTAAAATATACTAAAACAAAAAGCTCTTCTCTAATTTGCCTGAATATATTCAACACTTAAAGACAAGCAGGTACCTAAGAGCCCTGTGTTCCAATGGGACAAAGACATGCACATAAATTAAGCAAGGACTAGAGAACTTTTTGTATAATAACTTGACTTTGTGACCTCTGTGCTAAATATATGTCGGTATATAATATGCATGTATGACTACTAGAAAATTAATATAAAAGATTACAATTAATATATAGACCATTGGTCTTATCTTTTAAAGCAGGTATTAATCAGTGGCTTTATAAATTTAAAGAAATTAATTTCAAGAAGCTGATAGCTTCCCAGCTTTAGTTTTATACCTTTGACACAACTGTAACACAGTCCAAAGCCAAGAAGCTGCAAAGCCATATACAAATGTGTGTGAAGCTGTCCCAGATAACCTTACAGGAGAAGGGAAGGGGAGAGCAACTCCAATCTAATTTTCTATTAACTCTCAGGTCTCTGCACGAACATGAGTAATAACCTAAGTAGTAAAGAACAAACAGCCAGAGGCAAGGAGCAGGGGTAAGAACAAATCATTAAAAAGTGATAAGCACCAAGGGCCCTAACGTAGCTAAAGGCAGTAAAAATGCACACCCACAGGAAACCACCTCATGTCTCCTTAAAATGAATCTGGTCATATAGTTTTAGTGCTGAGTAAGTGACTGCCTCAGCGCGACACCAGAGTGTCTATTAGAAAGGACAGTATTTCATCTATGTGCTTAGAGGTCTGATAACCTATTTTCCCAGGTGTGTCTGTCTCTCCTTTTAAAAGGGGAACTTACACAGCAAATTAATCTTTGTGCACCATTTTATCTTCCATCTCTCCTCCTCTTCCACCCCTCCACTCCTCCCATCTATTGTGAAAGATAAGCGGGAAAATACTGAAATAAAAACTGAAATAAATTCACAACAGCAAGAACAGCCTGAGTCTCGTTTGGCTCACACAGGTGACCTTACCATACGGTGAGTCAGTGCTAAAAAAAAGAAAAAAAAAAAAGAGGTCATGAACCTGGTGTCACACACCTTTCTAGAGAGGGCATTTTGTCCACACAGGTATGGGTGAAAGGCTTATCTGTCTGAGATGCAAACACTGGAAACTAATCTTGCCAGTGCAAAGGGACTTCAATTCACAAACCATCAACATCCCACTCAATTTACGTCACAAGTGGCCAGCTGGGAGAGGGGGAACCAACAGCAAACTGAGACACAACGCAGTTCACAGCTAACTCACTTCCAGTGCGTCAAAGGCTCATCAGTGACCGTCCCATGCAATGGACTGTGGTCATCCTGTAACTACATTTGACTACCTGCTCGCCAGGAGCACACGCAAAACCCCATCGCACCCAGAAAGTCATTGATGATACAAAGCATCCCTCTTCAGAAGGGGGAGCGCAGCCCCTACTCCCAAACTAGGGAAGGCTTTTTCTGGGACAAAAGAAGGGACAGAGCCAGATAGTTTCATATTCCTTTGAGGCATTGGCAACAGCCAAGGTATTTTACAGACTGTGCTTAGATGTTTCATTGGTCACCAGTGATCCAAAATTCACATACAGCTTAAAACTACACACAGGTTTCGGAGAAATCAGGATCTAAACTCTCAGTTGGGTCCCACTCTCAGAACAAAACACATTCACACTAGTACATCACTGAAGGGAACTGAACTGTTAAGAATAAGTGTAATTCAGAGAACAGGATGCAAAATCGGGCACTAAAACATAATGGGTGAAATTTTAGCTCCAAAACCAATGAAAAACTCACAGCATTTTGAGAACAACATAGCAGTAACACCCCAAACAGGCTGGTTTTGAAGATGGGAAGCTCTCAGATGGGACAGCAAACCTTATTTTTCCGTGCTAACCTCAAGACTTCATAAACAAATCTTTCAAAAACTGTAGGGCCCACTGATTGCTGTATCAGAGAGCACAACTAGATGAATAACACGTGCGTGCAAGCCCACTTCATACAAGACATACATAGCACACGATTAGGAAACTCATAGTTCCTTGGCTTCATGGTTTTCGCATCTACACAGCTCTAAGCTGAAGAAAGATGATTCTCTGAAACAGAAATAGCCTATGCCAAATTTATATTTAACAAGGACTTCCAGTCAAATTCCAGAATTCAGCTCTTCATTGCTCCTTGAGCAACAAAGAAGCAGGCAGATCAAACTTCAGCGACATCTTTCCCTGCTCATTACAGAATAACAGTTTAAAACAGAGATTGTATCATTTGTTCTCAAGTGCAAAAATATGTGTGCAGTCAAATTGTTAAGGTAAACCAGTAAAAAGCTGGAAAGAAAAGTAACACCATATACAAAGAAATATTTGCAATAAAAAATAAAACTGTTTTTATTGAAAATTACATTTTCTCAGTTGAACTTTGGCAAGTAAGCTGGATGGTACCAAAAAAACCCCAAACTCCCGAACAAACAACTTTTTCACAAATACAACCCCCCCTTCTCTTTATCAAATAAACTCTTATTCCTCTCAACTTTAATCTCAGTCTCTATATATGCCATCTCCACAGAAGAACCAAGCAATCCTTATTCAACATCAAAATGCCCCTTGGCCCCTTTTTACACACATGTGGTCTTCAGAACATCTAGCAGCTGAAGAAGGGGCTCCTGGTTTCAACTGTGTAGAGGACTCCAGCTGCCAATAATTATCCAGATCTCCATTTCAGTTTTATAAGGCAGAGTCAAAGACCAGGACAGAGGAGGACACTTGCATGTGTGTTTTGAAAGGAGAAGGCAAAACATTTTACAATGGAAAAGGGAAATGTCAGTTGGTTCAGATGTAAGAATTGTGCAGCACAGCCTCCTGTAGGTATGAAAAAGCAAGCTTTGGTGTGGGACACAGTCAAACACCAATGAAAGCTGCAGGCAGCATGGGAAAAGCGAGTGAAACTTTTCAGCTGGCGACGAAAAAAGCTTTAAAAGTTGCAGGGGCAAGTTTTTGAGCCCTTCCTTTACAAAGTACTTCTTAAGAAAACTTCCATGGTAAGTCCGAACAGCCAACTCAGGTGTGTCTCTTCTCAAACATAAATGAAGCAAACCAAAAGAATATAAAAGACACAGGACTGAAGTAAAGGGAAAGAAGAAAAGAAAAAAGTTGGAAGGGAATAGAGAACAAAAGGAAGACATATTTGGAAAAAGGATGTACAGCAAAAGAATGTGCAGCCTACAAAGACTTATCCAGATAAAAAGACCAGACTGGGAGATTATATTTTTGATCTGTGTTTACCAGTAAAGCTCCAAGGAATTTCCAATCACGAGCGTGAGCTCTCATTGCACTGTACAAAGTAAACAAAATCAGTTAAAACACAGGAGATGGATGTGAGAATTGCAGTGCCAGCTGCAATGCTGTGGGACCAGTTGGAGGTAAATCGGTGAAAACGAATGATGCTATAAAATCAGCACATCAGGAAAACTCAGCCCTCATCTCTCTTTTACAGTCTCAAGGATGCAAGAGGGATGACATCTAATTCAGCACCAAAAAACCTGAACCAACAGTAAATGCGTTTCCATCTGTACATACAAATCAGGTCTCCTCTCCCAGTTAGAATGCAAGCTCAAATTCAGCAGGAAGGGGAGAGACAACTTCACACCATCAGAAACAGCATGTGGACAGCACCCAGAGCAGAGAATACCTCTGAAGCACACGTGCCATCCAGTTCGAAGGAGCAAGTAATGTGGCATGAAAATGATCGTGGGGCAACGATTCACCTTCTAGCGTGCAGAGCTTTGGTGCAAAGGCTTTTACACTCAGCAGAGGGAAAGGGGTTCAACTGTAAATTATTGAAAATTTCTACATATTTCCAGGTTTGCAAAAGAGAAAAAGTTATGCTGTGCTTTGTAACATTCTCAGTCTCTTCTAATTCTTCAGCCCTTCTAGGCAGAGGCACCAGACTATGTACCACCTACTGCAGACAAGGTGGTGGTCTGCTCATGATTAGCAGACACGGGCAGAGGGTGAAAAGTGAGGAGGGGAAGCGGAGAGATGCACTGTAAGGTAGCAAATGCGAGACCATTAAGGTTCCCATCCACATCAGTTCACATTGTAGAGTCAAGGACAGTAACCCACAAGAGCATCTGCACTACCCAGACCGCTCTTCCAGGTGACTGGAAAAAGCTCATTTCCTTTGCCTACTTCAAGCCACTAAAACAAATCAATCTTTCCATAGCAAAAGCTTTGCTTACCCCACACGGCGTGGCGCCAGGTAGATGCACCTGATGGAAGCAATGCTTGTGCTTAGATTTAAGCATGCGCTTAACTCCTGGCTGGATCAGCACTTTCAACCACACATCCTCGTGGGGCAACGATTCACCTTCTTACACATCTTGAAACTTTCCAGGACATGTAATATCATTTTGCCTGTGATAAAGGATGGCAACACCCTGTTCATTCCCCTTGCTCTCAGAACACTGCAGAAAACAAAAATACAGATTTCTCAACAGCAAGGTGGAAGACACCGATATCCTTCTTCCTCCTCTGATAGCTATAGCTTATCATCACCAGGCTTGAATCAGAAAAAAGGGAAAAAGACTCAAATGGAGAAGGAAAAGAAACAGGGGAAAGGATACTTACTGCAACAGAAACAAGCAAAAAAATCCCATTTGCAGATTACATATGAAAAGAATATCTATATTAAATGTCATCTCAGAAGAACTGACTAGGATAATTCCTTGTGCAGCTCCAGGTATTTCAGCCTAAATATGGAAAATACACATTACTCTGAGTTTATGAAGGGCTTAGTTTTATCAGTACTATTTATACACACGTTCTTGGTTCATTTTAGGCATACCATTTACACTGTACACACACTATAAATACAAAATGCATAGCAATGCATTTATATGTCACAGAAACAAGATTTTAAACCAACAGACTTGAGTGCTCACTGATTTTAAAAGACAACAGCTCCCTATTTTTTAACACATTTCTAAATTATATATGGGTTGTGTATCCCTTCAGACAAATGAACACTGATAAATTACATTCTGTCTCTAGCCAGGCACTTCAAGTAATCTCCACCCTCCCACCTCCTCGTCACATGAAATAAAGATGAAGCACCGCACAACATCAGTCACATTGCAGATCCATTCAGCGGCCACCTCTACCTGAAATAACAGAATAGATGTGTCAAGATCTCTATCAGTCTCCACTATCAGAAGCTGAAATTTTTGCTGCAACGGACTCAGACAAGCCCTGAGAGGGTTCTGGCTAGTACAGGCCCTACACAGTCAGCATTACGCTAGACTGTATCCAGCTCCTCTCACAAGTTTCTCCTAATGGGATTGCTCTCCTTCCTAAATGATCTTATCTTTTACGCCTGGACAAGTGGTTTCAGCCGTATCTGTGGACGGCGATACGTTTAACGAACAGCACAGTGTGCTCCATGGCCTGGCTGCTCCCCAGCCACATGGCCATGGGAATGCTGCCTGGAGTATTAAGCCCACCTCATGTGCTTGAGCACACATATCCTGTTTCTGACCCACTTCATTACCCTTTTCCCAGCAAGCTCACTCAGAGTTAAATTTAATGCGTTTAAGGACTGAAGACCAGCCTCACCTCCCTGCAGTGCTATCAAACACGTTACAGGCAGAGAATCTGGCCATATTCCATCTATGCGCTTTCCTCTAAGGTCCGCTGCTTCTAACAACAGTTGAGCTGATACCTGATCAGTACAAGAACAGTGTTCTATGCAACACAACTCACCACCAGAGAGCTGCTGTACCCTCAGACTCACCAGGGCAAATCCCAATCCTTCCCCTACAAGCGCACAGAAACTGGATCATGTCCAGGTCTCCTTATCCGATATTCACAAAGCATGGAATTGCAGAAGATCAGAGTTGGAAACAGTGGTTACTTTTTCTTATATTCATGCTCTACCGGCCTGCTTGGCCTAATACAACATCTCTCCACAGCTGTAGAAGGGCACTGACAGTCCCCAGGCCAGGAAGCAGCACTCAGGAGACACAGGAATAAGCAGAAGTAAATAAATGCATTTGAGCTTCTTCCTTAGCAAACTGCAACAAAAGTCCCCTGAGCTTGGCGACTGTCACTTCAGGCTCAAATCTTCACGGAAGAAAGTTTTTTTACCTTTCCAAGGGTGACTTTCAACTTCATCAACACTTAGGCAGGATCTAACGAGCAGGAAGCCCTGTATAGACACCATGGCTTTGAGAGGAAGGGGGAGGGAGGTCTTCAGAACCACACCTGGCCGTCCCTTTGCAGTGCAATCCCATCTCTGTTTACAAACAGGCTTCCTTCCAACCCATGGATAAGTACCTGTACTATGCTTTCTACCAGGACTATATAAACAGGAAGAACCTTTAAAGTTCAAACACAAATCACTTCTTCACTGATCTGGCCAATTAAAAAATGAAGAATGATAAGTTGTGAAATTTATCTTGTCACCAGCCTAATTGTTACTCTGGGCTTCAAATTATGTCAGAAAAAAAAACAAACCACGGAACAAACCTGAAATGTTTATAGCTTGTTTGGATTCTGGTTTACAAAGTACAGCATTATCTTTGTCAATGTGTGAGGAAATGAAATTGCACTGTGGACCTCTACATCAAAAAACCCTGCTTTAATTAATTGGGTATTAAACCAGAAAAAAACCCAAAACAATTACTGTAGTTAATTCAGAGTTGCTTATTGCTTTCATACATGTGCTTTGTCTGCAAAGGTTGGTACCAATTTGCCAAAAATCTTAGATCATTTTACAACAAAATTATCAGGATTAGGGTATTAGGATACTACAATTAGTAGGATACCTGGTGGTATCCTAATAAAAACAAGCATTTAGAGATCTCTTTTCTAAGTAGGGACTAAGGATTGAAGAATAAAGGAGGAAGGAAAGGCTGCAATTTAAATAAGTGTGAGAGTGTTTACAGACGGGGGGTTAAGGACAGAGAAAGATTAAGTGAGGAACCCAGAGTCAAAGAGAAAAAAATAATCAGTGACAGAATTAGGAGTAAACTACAAGCCTTCCAAGTTTAATTACAGTACCTTAGGTGCATTTAGATGTATCTAATGTAAAAGTTCACTCATTCACCTTTCTTTACTAAAAAACCCAACCATAGGTACCAGAAGTGAAACTCACCAATCAAGAGCAATCAAGGTTACATTTTTAAAGCTAACTCTGCCCCTCTCCTCTTTCTGCCAAGCTCCCAACTTCCCACCTCAGGGCTGTCAGTAGTTGTCAGCACATCATATGAGAAACTCATCTGAACATACAATATAACTTGACAGGCAATACATCAGAAAACCTAGATGTGACAACGGCAAATTCCACCAGATGGTCCTGGATCATATCCATCCATTAAAAAAAAAAGAAAAATGGAAAGAAAAAAAAAAAACCGCAAAAATACACTGCCACAAAACCCCAGAACTTCTGAAGAAAAAAATTAATACTGAGTATATGCACTGTTTCACCCTATCCACACCAGAAAAGGAGACACATAAGGAGAATCTCCATCCTTTACCGGATGCGGTGGGGAACATGATCACTGGGGATAAGGCAAAGGTGGCCTTCTCAATGCAGCCTTTACAGCTGTCTTCAACAGTCAGACAAGTTGTCCTCAGGGTATTCAGCCTCCTGACTTGGAAGTCTGGGACGGGGAGCAGAATAAACCCTCCCACAATTCAGGTCAAAACAGTTAGAGAACTACTGCTTCACCTGGACTACCACAGGTCCACGGGGCCAGATGGGATCCACCCGAAGGTGCTGAGGGAGCTGGCGGATGCAATCGCGGAGTCGCTCTCCATCATCTATCAGCGGTCATGGTCAAATGGAGAAGTCCCAGACGACTGGAGGCTTGCTAATGTGACACCCACCCATAAGAAGGGTCTTAAGGAGGATCCAGGGAACTACAGGCCTGTCAGCCTGACCTCGGTGCCAGGGAAGGTCACGGAACAAGTCATCTTGAGGACAATCACATGCCATGTCCGTGACAACTGGGGGATCAGGCCCAGCCAGCATGGGTTCGTGAAAGGCAAGTCCTGCCTGACCAGCCTCGTCTCCTTCTATGACCAGGTGACCCACCTGGTGGATGAGGAAAAGGCTGTTGATGTAGTCTACCTAGACTTCAGCAAAGCCTTTGACACGGTCTCCCACAGCATTCTGCTGGAGAAGCTGGCGGCCCATGGCCTGGACAGGTACACTCTTCGCTGGGTTCATAATTGGCTGGATGGCCGGGCCCAGAGAGTGGTGGTGAATGGAGTCAAATCCAACTGGCGACCGGTCGTGAGTGGTGTTCCCCAGGGGTCGGTGCTGGGGCCCATCCTCTTCAACATCTTTGTTGATGATTTGGATGAGGGAATTGAGTGCACCCTCAGTAAGTTTGCAGACGACACCAAGTTGGGGGGAAGTGTCGATCTGCCGGAGGGTAGGATGGCTCTGCAGAGGGACCTGGACAGGTTGGATCGCTGGGCAGAGGCCAACGGGATGAGGTTTAATGTGGCAAAGTGCCGGGTCCTGCACTTTGGCCACAACAACCCCAGGCAGCGCTACAGGCTGGGAGCGGGGTGGCTGGAAAGCTGTGTAGAGGAAAAGGACCTGGGGGTGTTGATTGATGCTCGCCTGGACATGAGCCGGCAGTGTGCCCAGGTGGCCAAGAAGGCCAACGGCATCCTGGCCTGTATCAGGAATAGTGTAGCCAGCAGGAGCAGGGAGGTGATCGTCCCCCTGTACTCAGCCCTGGTGACGCCGCACCTCAAGTACTGTGTCCAGTTTTGGGCCCCTCACCACAAGAAAGATATCGAAGCCCTGGAGCGTGTACAGAGAAGGGCAACGAAACTGGTGAAGGGGCTGGAGCACAGGTCTTATGAGGAGCGGCTGAAGGAACTGGGCTTGTTTAGTCTGGGGAAGAGGAGGCTCAGGGGAGACCTCATTGCCCTCTACAACTACCTGAAAGGAAGTTGTGGCGAGCTGGGGGTCGGCCTCTTCTCGCAGATAACTAGTGACAGGACTAGGGGGAACGGCTGCAAGTTGCGCCAGGGGAGGTTTAGGTTGGAGATGAGGAGAAATTTCTTCTCGGAAAGGGTGGTCGGGCATTGGAACGGGTTGCCCAGGGAGGTGATGGAGTCACCATCCCTGAGGGTGTTTAAAGAAAGGTTGGATGTGGTACTTAGGGACATGGTTTAGTGGGTAATGGGTGGTAGGGGGATGGCTGGACTACATGATTCTCGAGGTCTCTTCCAACCTTAATCATTCCATGATTCAGTAGCTCCATCTCTTGTTCTCAGTAGCTTGTCCTGTCATTAATATGTGTATTTCATCCTCCTACCCCAATAAAAGGCTTCTAAATAAAGACACCACTCCATTCAAAGGCAGTATGTACTAGTAATAATGGTGCTTTCCAATTGAGAAAACTCTCTCTCAATGACTCTGGAGCCTGGTCTTGCTCCAGCATCAACATGTTCTCCAGATACAACAAATCCAAGCTGTTAGCCCTAGGTGTAGCTGCAAACTTGGAGCACTTTCCAAACTCCCTTTCCCACCCTTCTCAACTCCCTGTTGCTCTTGTAGGCGGCACAGATTTTGTTTGAGTTCTGGCTGTATACAAACCTCATCGGCCTTTGCAACGGCCCTTTTGGAAGAGACCTTGGATTGCCACACAATACTGGGAAGGCAGCTGAGACCTGCAGGTCAAACACTGACTGTCCAGGTCTAACCTCAAAGCAGGTAAAACTGCTTTTGATACATGTGAAGCTCAAACCACCTTCCAGCAGGTAGAGAGGACAACCTGCTCCCGATTCTGGCCTCAATCCCACTCAAAACACAGTGTCAGGACTCTGCGCTGGGAGGTCAGTGCAGTCCCATGGCACAAAGCATCAGGTTCAGAGGCAGTCTGGGATTAATTCACTGCCAGGAAAACACTGAAGCTGTCACTGTTCTTCAGGTGTGCATCACCAGCCTGGCCACAGCAGCAGCTCAGCTGAGACAAAAGTGACAGGCCTGTGAAACATAAATCAAACCTGTGCAGGCTGTCACTGCTCAAGCGAGACCTTCAGGGACACCGTTCCTCGCTCCTGTTCTGCCCCTACCCTCTGCAGCTGTATGCTGAGGTACATGTTTTGCTCCATGTAAAGTAGTTGCCTGTAACTGGAAAAAAAATACTGTGTATCCTTGTACTCCCAATTACACATGCTCTGAAGTAAAAGGTATTTAGTCAAACATATTTTAAATCAGCAAAGCAAGTAGATATGAATCTGAATGCACAGAGGGCACAGAGACAATGAATAACATGGTGTTATTTTACCAAACATTTAACAGGACATGATAGTGCTTCAAAGTTCTTTGGAAATCTGAAAGCTTTTTTGAATACAAAGTCGTGACTGTGGTGGAAAGCAGATCTACTCTCTGCCAGTGCACAAGCTACACTCCACAGCTTACGATGGAAGAAATCTCTCTTTGGGCCACTCTGGCAAAACCAGTTTCCACCAAGAAACTAGCCTGAGCCTTTAACAACGGGGTATTTCTGTACATTATGAATAACTATTTTCCTTCTCCTAAGGAAAAGTGTCTTCCATAATAAACCCTCCTTCGCTGTTAAACAAAGTGCACCTATTTCCTGAGTGAGAAATAACTGTGAGGGGGAATACTCCAGTGCACTGATGGGGAACTGGGCTGCCGTTGTGCTTCAGGAGCAGCAAGTAGACTGCGCTCCAGAGCCTACTAATGAAAAGGGCTTTTTTAGCAGTGGCTGATGGCTACCAGGTGACTCTTGAAGTAGCAGTTAATATTGTCTCCATCCAATCCATTTTACCGTTATCACCTTTGGCACAGAGAAGAAGGTGCTTTTACATCATGGACCTGAGAACAAAAGGCTTACAAAAAAAGTCAATTCTCCCCTTCTCCTCAAATTTTGACAAAGAGTATCTGATTTTTTTTTGCCTTTGTCATTTTAATATAAAAGAGATAGTCAATGACATTTTCAAGTTTTGCTGTTTTGCACCAGTGGGGTTTCAAATACTGCAGAGAAACATAATTACATTTACAGACACTTTTGACTGGAACTTAAATGTTGTGACAGCACATAATAGCCTCTTAGAGATAAGAAAAATAGGCATTTGGCTCAAAATGTATGTTGAGATTAAACATAAAATGGACACTAGCTTTTTAGTGGAGTGCCTTTTGTCATCTAGACCTTTTTCTATAAATACCAGATTAAGATTTTTCAAAATATCAACCTTCTACAGAGAGAAAAATAAACAACTTACTATTTAATTGTTTTCAGCAGAAATACTGTAAAACAGAAGGCATAAGAATAATATGTATTTAATAAAACTGGCAAAATGTCACCTCTTTCCATTTTGATATTTAATTATATCTCATTAGAAAAGCAAAAATACTGCAAATCAAAGTCCAAAAATCAGCTGTTTATTTATTTATAGGCATTTATATAGCACTCATCACCATAGCAACCAGAAACCTTTTTTTCTTCTTGTTCAAAAGAAAAGTTATAATTTTGAAATGTGATCCTTTGATGTTACAGTGCAAATAGGTACTTATGTCCTACTCTGCAAACACTTAGGCAGGCGCTTAAAGTACATTAATAGACCTCAGTCAAAGGCATGGTGAAAGAGACAGAAACAGAGAAAAGAAAAAGGAAAGGAATCAAGAAGCAAGTGAGAAAGAGGGAAAGAGAAAAGGGCTTTCCTGTGAAAATTCACAGTGCACTGGGTCCTACAATAAGCCATAACGTCTCTGATGCTTTTTTCATGTAATAGTACGTGACTGGTTCAAGGAGCACAGTTCAATTAATCGAGAGTGATCAACACGTTCTCAATTTATGCTGAGGACACTGATGAATATTCTTGAGCAAGGATTTCTAAGAGGATAGTAGCTTACAAATGAGGCTGCAGAGGGCTGCCTCTTTTTTGACAGCAGAGAAGTCAGAGTAACAGTCAAAAAGTGCAGCTCCTCCTCTGATTCCTCAGCAATTAGCCGTCATCAAATTCCCACAGAATTAATAGACCTTTTTTAAAAATGCCATCTGCTCACACAACATCAAAGGAATGAGTAAATTAGAACGTTGCTCCTGCATACACCATTATAAAATGAACCACTAGGTAAGTCACGCAATTGCAGTTTCCCTGTGATGCTCCCGATGTGCACCAGTACACAACTCCTTTTCAGACCCTCGGTAACAGATCGAAATTGGTTTTATAGTATTTCACCTGACCGCTTCCCACCGCCCTAAGAAAATACAGATTATACACATACACACATGAAGTAGTACTTCAGATCATTTTGAAAGCTAATGGACTTCTAATTGGGACTGAAAGAAAAAAAAAAAGGAGAAAAAAACAGGTATCTTTGGCCTGTTGTCAGTTTGTTATGTAAGAGACCTTACGATAAAGATTTCCTCAAGACACAGGTATATGAAGTATTACCTTCAACTCTGCATTTAGTTTGATCCTACATTTTTCACAAACCAACACTGTCCAAAAGCAGTTAAATGAGGAACATTCAGCTGTTCCTACACCAAACACATAAATCTTTACGCAAGATTGGTTACTTTGTAGTCTTATTTTAAGCTGTATTCTAAATAGGGCACAAGTGGCATGTATGACAGGAGGAAAAGTGACAAGTTCCTTATCTGGAAAAGCACCAGCAGGCACTGCTATCACAGCAGACCAGCTCTTTTAAAGTGGACTGATGAAGCTATTTTTAAAAACACCTAATAACATCACAGAGGAGAATCTGATCTCTGCAAAGGTGAGCTGTGCAGCTCGATACTCCTGGGAGGCAGCTAATGAAACTGAAACTTGTCAGACACAGACTGTGTCCAGTAATTGGCTTTGAAAATTCATTTTTAAATTTTTAAATTCCACCATACTGAGTTCAATGCCCCACTCGCAGCTTGCTCCAAGCACAGGCAGAGCCGAGGGCTGCCTAGCATGACCAAACGCGAACGGCCACCTTTCCACCGCCTGCACCATCAGGCTCAGTTTGCATGCTTGGAGGGGAAAGAAAGAAACATACTTTCTTCTGGCACCTCATACCTACCAGTTCACTGCCAGGAGAGGGAGAGAGAGTTGCAGGGGGAAGGCGGCAGAATGGCAACGGAGCAGGTGGTGTGCTGATGGAGAAGGAGGGAACACGTCCTACTGCAGAAGGTGAAGGAAAGGAGTGAAGACCTAAGAGGAGAAGAAAGAGGGTCCCATGTCATGCATTTAACCAGCACAGCAGTACCACCGACCAACGCTAACCCTCAGTCAGCACTCTGTGCCAACCGTGCAAAGTCCCTTAGGAACAGCCACTGGTTTCCCCAGGAAGGTGGCCAGCACAACAGAGGAAGTATCACCCATTTTCCTTGAAACTCCGCTTACCCTTCCTAGCCCACTCCTCCTCCAGCTTTACAGACCCATAGACCCACTCTACTCCTTGCTCCGAACCACAAAACTGAATTCTGCAACCATCTGGGATAATAAGTGAAGAAATTATTGTCCCGCAGTGTGAAAAGGCAAAATTTTGTCTGCACAGCTGAGAACTCTTGACTGGTTCTAGCTCTATGGTTTAATGCTCTCCTTTGCACCACCTTCTTTTTCGTGATTCTTCCTGCCTCCCACTACTTCCTAGAAAAATCTGCTCCTTCACAGCCTAGATACACTCTGGTTGGAAAAGCCATTTAAATAGAAAGCAGAAAGACTTCTGCTGCGAGAAGTCATCTATGGCTCTGTTTATTTGAATAAAATGATAGTTTTACTAGTGGAGGATCCTTAAGCCTCCTAAAGACCTTCCTGTATTAGAGCATAGGCCAGATACAAATCTGTTAAAAACTGAGGTATGGTAACTAAACATGGGCTGCTGTCATAGGGAACTGTTTAAGCCAACAGAACTCACTGAAGACTTTAAAGCAACATTTTTTTAAGAGATGGGGATGAGAATAAGAGGAAAGAGAATACTCAATTTTCAGGTGATTGAAGCAAACCTCAGTAAGTTCACTGTGAGATGCAGCTCAAGAGATTAGAAATTTAACAGGAAAAAGATTTCCATATAGCCAATCCATTTTGAACATTGCTTAATAGAGAACAGGCTCTAGGTAATTAGTCCCAAAACATTAACCAGGTACATAGAGTGCATGTTCATGGCACACTTCACAAGTGTTGGAGGCTGAACTTCGGCTCTGATGGCAGCTAATTAAAACTCAAAAGTGAGACTACGAGCAAAACTGCCACCTTGCAATCACAAATCATTCAAAACACATTCTTGCGGAAAAGTAGTCTGCAAGGCAGGTTTCCTGTATCTAGTTCACGCATTTGGTCTCTACCACTTGTTTGAAAATGACATTGCAAAATAAACACCCTGTCTTACACTTGACGTGTTTAGCATACGTCAGATTTGTTTGGGGAGAAGCTTGTCCCAAGGAATGAGACTTCTTCTGGGTCTCTGCTAAATCAAGGCTTGAGCTTACAAGCCCATCTATCAGCTCAAGTGTTTTGAGATCACTATTAAAAGGAGCCATTACTGCTCTGTTACCAAAGCCAACAGACTCTCCTGAGCCAGCAGTCACCATTTAGAAGCCGGCACCTGTGAACAGTTACCCAGCTGTGGCACTGGTGTAAGAACACCAGTATGTTCCCTCACCTTTACCAGTTGTTCAGACACAGTCATTATGCTCACCACCACAGACGAGTGTGCCTCTTCACTTTTTTCTTTTCTTTTTCAAAGCAGCAGCCATTATCTTAATAACCCATTGAAATATCAGGTTAGTTGAGAGGGCCCGGAAGGAGGCAAGGGGACACAAGCAGACCAGTACGCCCGACCTCAGAACACGAGTGTGCCATGCACCCAGGGCTGACATACACCAGAGAAACTTTTCCACCACGCTTAGTCAGCACACAACAATTAAAAGGGGCAGGATGCGATTAAATTCAGCATCCATATCCACCGGGGCCAAATTCACAAGGACTGCTAAGCTTTCAAAGCTGAAGACAGGTGTTTAGGGAGGGGTTCAGCCACCAAGGAAAACTGTCAGGAGAACATAATTACAGCTTTACTCGCCCTGGTAGGCTTTAAACCCGCAGCGTCTTTGACCTCTAGGGAGGTTATTAGAGTTTTAATTGAACCGCGTTTCTGTGGTGCAGGCAGCTGCCTAGAGAGCGAGCCCTGGCCGCGCCGCCTGCCCCCGCCACCGGCCCGCACCGCTCTGGCTCCCCGGCTTCGGGGAGGAAAGGCTTCCGCGTCCCAGGTGCCGGCTCCGCGCCCTGCAACCCCGGGGAGGTTCCGGGGGTTATCCCCCCCGCCCCGCGCCTCCCCGTTGTGGAATCGCCGCCGACCACGACGGACATCACGCCGGTGTCGTCCCCGTCCCCCCCGCATCAACCACTTTCCCCCCAGAAAAGAGGC
>VWZZ01002701.1:407478-427369 GCA_013399095.1 Psophia crepitans
GGGGCGGCACCGCCTCCCCCGCGCTGCCGGGTGGTGCTGGGCAGGGGAGCGGGCGGCCCCTCGCCCGCCGTGCTCGGGAGCGCGGCAGCTGCCGCACATGCTCAGTGCCGGGCGCCGCGAAAGGCACTCTGGGGGGTGTAGTTTGGGGGTGCCAGGGTGCCGCGTCCCCTCAGGGTGGGCTTCCCGCCGCGGGGTTTGGTGCAGGCCCCCTAGCCGGTCCCAGTCACCCCTCCTCCCGCCTGAGTCCGCTGGTTTCCCCTCACAGCTTTCTCCCAGGCTTTCTGCCCAGTGCTTGCCTCCCTATCCCTCCCATTTCCTTAACCCCTCTCTTCTCCAGTCCTCTCCATTGCTCACGCCCCACTCCTGATCTCTTCCCCAGACCTTCAGCCTCCACTTGACTCTCCTGCTGGCCTCCCACTGCCTTCCCACACTGACCTTCCCCCATCCCTCAGCATCCTTCCCTGACCCGCAGCTTCCTTCTGCCCGAGAGCCTCCTTGCTTGCTGCCCTCGCTCACTGGCCCCTTGATTACCTTCCACTCAGAATACACATGCTAAACCAGAGGGCAACCAACCTTACCATGAGTAATGGCTTCAAATCGATCAGAGAAACCTGACAGATAGCAGGCACCTGCATCTTTACCAGGAGAAGGTTCCTTCCCACCAGGGAAGCGTGTCAGCAGCGGTAGGTCACAGAATCACAGAATATTAGAGGTTGGAAGGGACCTCGAAAGATCACCTAGTCCAGCCCCCCTGCCAAGGCAGGGCCACCTAGAGCACATCACTCAGGAACATGTCCAGTCAGGTTTTGAATGTCTCCAGAGAAGGAGACTCCACAACCTCTCTGGGCAGCCTGTTCCAGTGCTCTGTCACCCTCACCGTGAAAAAGTTTCTCCTCATGTTAACCCGGAACCTCCTATGCTCCAGCTTGGACCCGTTGCCCCTTGTCCTATCGCTTAATGAGACCAAGAAGAGCCTGGCTCCATCTTCCTGACACTCACCCTTAACATATTTATAAACATTGATAAGGTCACCCCTCAGCCTCCTCTTCTCCAAGCTAAAGAGACCCAGCGGTGGGGTTTGGTAAGGTCAGACTTCAGAGCAAGCCCGAGATTGTTATAGCTTGAATAAATCGCCGAGAACATGCTGAGCCTGATGCAAGAGGCTGAATCGACCGAGCACATGGACACGTGAACGTACAGCACCTCCACTTCACCCAGCCTCTCCCAGTCAACAGGGCTTTTGTCATTGACTTCACTGAGGCTTTTGGTTTCCCATGGGAGCTTTCCATTTGCACGCCCACGCAGTGCTCTCAGTCGATGAGAAGGACAATTAATGGTTTGGTAGCATCTTTCACGTTAGCTCGTGTTTGTATGCATAATTAAATGTTCCCAGAGTGACAGGATTGCTAAACATACTTGCAGGAAATTAATGTAAAACTTTAACCGTTGAAATGTTTGCCCCTGAAAAGCTGATAGTCATTTGGGGGAAATAAAATTTAATAGCTTCGTACTCCTTCCACCATCCTCTTTTTCTGTCTTGCAGATTTTGTAGCTAATGGTCTGAAGAACTAACTTGTGTTATAAGAGATACACACAAGAATGGAGGTTTTTGAAAATGCTCATTGCTACTCTAAATTTCATTTCATTACGGTCTTTATGAATTTTAGTGTTGAGCTCCCATGGACGGATAAGGTAAATGTCAGGCTTCTGAGATGCATTTTCTGGAGTTTGTTCAAGAACTGTTACACTAATGAAATCCATTGCAACTGATCCCATCTACTCCGTTTCTCATTCGGCTTGCGAGTTTTACTCCAGTCTTAGACTTCAGAATGCTGAACCCACACCCTGAAAGCTAGAGCAACAGTGGAAAATAATCATCATCGTCACCATTTTCATTAACATTTGTTGCAATAAAAAATCACTATTTATTTCAACAATGTTTAGAGATCTCTATTAATTTTCGCAAAGCATTTGTGAGTAGAAATCTTTACTAAGATTTCACGAACACCTGCTCGCATATTCACAGAAATGTCATCTACAGTGCTACTTTTCCTCCTTGTTATGAAATATTTAATGAACCAGACAAAAAGCCAGACATTACAGTAATTTGAATTAAGTGGCCAGTCATGTATCACAGACAATGAATGGCCAAAGACACAGACATAATCGTTCAAGAAAAAAAAAAAAAAGAATACCCATAAGCTGAAATGTGTTTCTATGAAATATTCATAGGATTGCAGTGATTTATTGTCATGTCTGCCTCTGAATAACCTGCAATGGGAAAAGAACATAATCTGATAAACTTTTCATGCAAAATAGTTCATTCATTACTCCTGAAGTAACAAGTTTGTAGACCCACATCTGTTTAAGTCTACCGCCTATAAGGGGTGGGGAAGTGTTTTCCTTAATACGAGTTTTTACAGGGGATACCTAGTGAAAGCAGTGGAAATATGCTAATGGCAGAGACAGTCACTTCAGGTGCCCAGACAGAGGTGCCTGCTGCCATTTTAGACTGTTTGGGTTGCCCAAGACATCTGCACAAGGCTGGTAGATATGACATGGGACCTACAAGACATTCTCAATGGTGTAATGGCGCAAACTTGAGTTTCAACAAACTTGCGTTGCCCGAGTCACTTCTGATGTGGCTGTTCAGGGAATAAATCAGCTTTTAGAGATGCAGGCAGGGGATGGGCTCGCAAGCGGGAGCTAGAACCATTGAGCCACATTTTATAGTTCAATTGACAGAGCTGTATCTCCAACCTCAAGCAAATATTGAAGTGTTTCCTTCTCATACATCCTCGCCTCATCTCCTGCACTTGGGTTATAGCTCCCTTTGTATGCGCAACCTCTTTGAACTAGAAAAGGTCAGAGGACTCGATCCTGGAAGCTGGCCCCCATCCAGCAGAGCTGCTGAAGTCCCTGCTCATGAACACCAACACGTTGGATTGCAGCACTCCAAGCCTTGCTCAGCCAAAGCCAACCAGACCCACCAGCTGCTTTGTTGTGTGTTTCTGCGTGATGTTGCCACAGCTCCGTTGTTTGTTCGCTAGTCTCTGTTCCCCCTCGGTTTTCACCACGTCTGTGTGCACTGCACAAATGACATTTGGTGGGCACTAGTGCTGTTAACCTTTCTAGACCAGGACAGACAGGAGCATCTACACAAGTTGTTGGCAGAATCTTACTGAGATTGAGCCACTTAGGTTTTTTTAAATGTCGATTTTGTCAAATTTATTAGCTGGGCATAGGGGAGGACGTGAGCCCAAGGGATGTGGCGGTCTGCCTGCAGTGTAGTCACAGCTCAGCAGAGCTGACCAGCCAGCATGTAAAACCGGATGAGCACCAGTGATTCGAGTCTTGTAGAAGGTAATAAGTGACATCCATGGAGTGTGCTGCTGTCTGATCATCCTGCCAAAGAGCACCGTTTCAGCCAAAAACGTCAGTGAAGCCATTTGGGACTGAAGGCAGCGTGCAACGCTCTCTGCACATCGGCTCAGCAGATTCCGAACGTGGGCAGCAGAAAGAACTGAACGAGGGATTTTGAAAGTGCGACATGCCTCAAACCTCTCTTGCAAATTCATGTAATTCACTAAAGAAATTATACATATTTACGTCATTCTACCTCAGGTGTATGAATTTGTTTGGAGGGGATAGACACCTTGTTGCCTCCAAAGAGCAAGATTTCATTAAGCTGTCTCTCCTTTGGAAAATGCAAGCAGTGACCCCACTCTCTGGAGTAACTGACAGCCAGTAATAACTGTATCATGATCATTACCTACCCCCTGGTATCAATTCTTCACGTGCTGATGTTGAACACATGCAAGAGTAAAAAAAAAGAAATTAAAAAATCTGCTGCTGAGCAGCGGTGCCACTGAAGTGGCTTGTGCCTGAGTACCGGTGAGGGCACTTGCTGTTCTGAAAGCGCAGCTCTGATCCCAGGGTTTCGCTCATTGAGCCCAAGGGCTGGTGTTGCCAAGGAAGGTTAAGGCTTTGCTTCTCTTATTGAGGTAAAATGAGGTGAAATGAGCACACGTACTGTTAAACAGGTAAGCAAGCATGGCTATTCTATAGAAAGAGATATTGAAAAAACTTTTAAGAATGTCAGTTAAAGCTATCCAGTATTTCTGTGGTCTCATGAAGAGAACAAAAAGAGCTACCAGTCCCACAACCAGAGCACCAGCCCCTGCTTTCTGCTGCTAGCAATCGGATCCCACCGACCGCAGAAGTGAGCAGCATGTGGCAATCTGCGCTAGCGCAGCGGCAAAGTAACGGAGCAGGTAGCTCTCTTCTGGCTCCTCCTGGAGTGGTGACAACTTCTGCTTGGTTTTGGAGTGGTCTGCTTAGTTTGGAATGCAGAACAGTTAGATAACCAAACACCTAATTTATTTATCCATTCATTCATTGAAGAACATGGTACAGGCAAGCTATTGAGGGACTTGAGAAACAAGGAATTTTCCCTCGTAACAGAATTGTAGAGAGATTAATATATGGACTTTAAGTAGATGTTCCTCTTAAATACAGAAAAAGACTGGGGTAATCTAATACCATGACTAAATACAAACCTCTACAACACAAAGAAGGAGGAGGTAATGACTAGTGACAAAGAATAAAAAAGACAGGAAAATGGAGAAATTCAGTGACAGTCGGCATCAATAGATGTGGCAAAAGCTCGTGAAAGCGCCCTCGTATGATAAAGTGACTGTCTCATGAAATATTAGCAACTATCCAGAGTTGGGAAAGTGTGAAAACCTTGTTGCTGTATAAATTATCTGAGACACTCCTGCCAATTATAGACTTGCTGTGAGGAAGAGAGACATTGGTAATCATGACAGCGACTGTGTTTGAGTGTCATGTGAATATTCTCAGGCAATTATTTAAATCAATCATTTCTTGTCTCGGTAGGAAAGATTCATCAGTCTTAGTACCTCATGTCATTCAGCGACTGAATTGATGATGCTCTGCTATTTCTGGTGTTCTGTAATCTGCCTGTTTGATATGACAAAGCCATCGCGCATTTAACTGCTGAGGTGGAGAGCTGTCCGGCAGAAAATGGGAGAACATGGGCCTGGATCCCGTGAGAGGCATTACACAAGTCCTAAGAGACTAGTTCCCTTCTGCACTGAGCAACATCCAACCCAAAGGAGGTTTTGGAAGTGGTAGGAGCTTTGCTGACCATTGTCACTGGCAGGGCGTGAGAGGGGTGATTGATTGAATGCAGGGGGAATGTGATGCATTGAATCACTCTACAGGATGGATATGAGACCTGCTAACCACATCTTGTCATTACAAGCCCTCAAACTTCAGTGCCTCGTGTCCGTGTTGTTGAGAATGACTCCCACATTTGATGACGCTCCTGCCTCTTGGTAGCCTGATTCAATTTTTCCAAGCCTGTGTGCCTTGACCCTCTGACATCTACTGCTCTCTATAAAGAGGGGCTCCTGTCACCATGACTTCTTTCACCCTCCCATCCTTGCTGGCAGGAATTCCTCTAACACGGGACTGTGTCCTGCATTGGTAAGAATTACTGTTGGTAAGAGACATCACTAGAAATGTGCAACACGTCTGTGTATTCACTGGGTTGTTGCAACCCAAATTGTGCCTACAGATTTGGACCTATGATTTGGGCTGATACAGCTGGTCTTACCTTCTTATTTATATATCAAGATGTATAATTTATCAATTCACTTTTTTTCAGTAATATGCCTCATCATTCCTTCTGCCTCTTCCTGTGAACTATGCATGTGTAAAGGCTGATTCCAGTCTGGAGTCACAAGCGGCTGGATTAATGCTGCAGACCTGCCTTCGCTGAAGCGCGAAGCACCTGATTTTGTAAACTAAATAAAATACCACTTACATGTTGCTGCTAAAAGTAGCAGGGTGATGTATCAGGTGGGTTTCAGTTCCAAGGGGCTTCCTGCTACTGTTCAAGAAACAAAATTAACATCAGCAAGTGATAACTTGAAATGGCATTTGCTCTTTAATAAAATAACAAAACAAAGTCTTCACAGAGCAGCAGTTTCCTTTTTTCTACATGTAACTGTCTGTAACAAAATAAAAGAACTCTTAACTCTTCAGGCTGGTGATAACAAATAAAGATGTGCTTCACCTTGGCTTTCACATGCTGCATCTCTCTCTTGAGGAGCTTCTTTCCTTTATTCATGAGCTCTTTTGGGACAGGACTTCTAACAGTTCTTTCTGCCAACTTGTGGTTAGCAGATTATTTGCTTTCCTTTTTTTTTAAGCCTGTGTTATGGCTCCCAAGTATCCACCTGGACCTCTCTGGAAAATATCTGGTAGTCTGTGGCTAGAATGTGTTTTAGATTGCTTAATTTGAGCAGGTGATCATGTCACTGGTTAGCTCAGATGCTGAAGTTTAACCTGAAATTCAGTGAGGTGAGCAGTCCTTTGGAGAGCCTCTCTTCAGCCATCTCTTCCAGGTCACCAGTCTGAAATCCTGAGTGATTATTAACATTGGTACTGAGCCATCACACAGGAGAGAATTTTGATTTTTTTTTTTCTTTTAAGAGTATTTACCTGCAGATCATCCTCAGACTCTGAATCCCTTCTGCATCTCTAATAAGCTATGACACCTTTCATTCACCTACGTTTTTTGGGGGTGCATATCCTATTTTTAGGCATTCATTTTAGGGGTAAGGAAAACAGTTTTATGTCTTATACCTCCATAGCAAACGTATGAGGTTTGAACATAGAAGATCACCATTCCTGCTTCACTCAATGGTTGAGCTGTGGCAACAGTCCAGCCTGTTGCTCTTTGTACCTGCTTTTCATATGATGTGAGCTTTGTCCCAGTGTAGCACAGCCCAATTCTTGTCACCCTCATTTAATGGCACATGGCTATGAAAGCGAGGAGGCCTTATGCTCCCTTCCAAGACTGCAGCTTTCCACTGGCTGCAGCTGAGAGCTGTGTCTGTCCTGAAACACAACGGCAAACATCAAACGCAATGCTAAGAAACCCTTGCTTTTCATCCCAGTCTTCCTTATGATAGATTACTTACATTTTCATTTTCTGAAAGGGTTCACATCTTTCTTCTCAGGTGCCCAAAGTGACCATGAAGCAAATGCTCTCCCTGCCTCCTTTTCTGAGGGTCAGACCGTGACTGAGAAGGGAAATTGGCCACTGCCAATCCTTGCCAATGCGTAGCGTTGCTCTGAAGTGGGAATATCTGGTCCCTGTGAACTTGCACACCACTTAGTAGAACCGTGCCCTCCTCGGCAGCAGCCCTACGTAGGCCAGAAACTGAAGAGAATAGTGAATCGGGAGGGTTACGGCCAGCTAGCGCCTGGTTTGTTGTTAAAGCTGGCTCCCTGGTTGGGTTCTGCCTGCCCCGGGAAGGATGCTGCTAGGAGCTCGTGTTTTAACCGACACAGCAAAATAAGTGAAAACAAGACAAAGAATAAGGCTCCGCTCCGCTGGGAGCACAGGACCTCAAGGTTGTATCACGAATTCAGCACCTGTCTGTTTACCAGAGAATTTATACATAGGATGGGTGGGGAGTCTCCAGCGCGACAGCAACCTGGGCACTTTTTTTCTTCTTTTTTTCCCCTTTTTCTTTTCTTTTTTCTTTTTTTTCTTTGCAGCCGAAAACATATAACATTTGTCCATGTATTTGGGGCAGAGAATTTGGGTCCTTGCATCCATCTCACAGAAAAGCAAAACGTCTCTCAGACAGCATCATTGCCTTCCTCTCTCAACGCGCCGCAGTCTGTNGCAGAGAATTTAAGTCCTTGCATCCATCTCACAGAAAGGCAAAATGTCTCTCAGACAGCATCATTGCCTTCCTCTCTCAACACACCGCAGTCTGTGAGCGTGCCCCAGCTCTCCCCTCCTGTGCTTTGTGCTGACAGGAAAATCGTCTCTGGCTGAAGCAACTCCATCTCCCCGCCGCTGCATCCCCCTGTGAACCACGGCTGCTGTCCTCCTGTTCCCTCACTTACAGGTGACACATTCCATCACATTTATATTATTAAAATTATTTCCATGGGGTCACCTTCTTCTTTATGCCTGAAATGGTATAGAAAACTAATCTCTTCCCTTTGTGCCGTTTGGATTTAAATTGCAGATTTTAAACCTGTCGTCTCTCCTCGATCCTTTTATTTTCCAGACAGCACCGCTGCAGTGGCAACTCCTAGTGACTGCATTAGATGTTCAAAAACCCAGGCACATCGACTCATATGATGAGTGAGGTGGATAATAACAAACACGCAGTACTTCAGGCACCCACTGGGTCTTTTCCCATTTTCTTCACAGAAAACCTAAACAGCCCGCTGTGTGGGATATAAAAAAGGTCATATCAAAAGAACATCTACACATTACTGTAGCGATTAGCGTATAGAGTAGGACCCAGTGCTGAAAGAGAGCTTTAATCTTCTTTTCCACACACAAAAATGATGCGTCATGTGAAGAGATGCTTACACTGAAGTCAGACCTGAGGGCTGTCGCGACTTCTCAAACATTTCATCAAAAATAGTTCCTTGCAGGTGCTTTTGGCAAAAGGCATTTGAGTTAAGGTAAAGCGTTTGACTTCTTTAGGAAGTGTAACTGCAATGACTGTGCTTCACAGGCAAGAATGCTGCCAGGAGTGAGTAATCCTTGGTATGGGATACACATAATACAGTAAACATGCAAACCAATACTTTGGAAATAGCTTCTTTCACTTGAGCCTGATTTAAATGTGTGAATTGTTTGCAGCTTTCTAGTATTCCCCAGTCTTTACCATTGGCTCGCTTTATTATCGGTCTGAAAGAAGCCACTGCCATATGGAGAGCTGGAACAGCCAAGAGCTACGTTCACCAGCAACGTACTATTCAAAGCGTTTAGAAGCTGCCAGCCCTCATGGTCCCAGACCAAAGCTAACCTTTTGTAGCAGCACTATTAGGTTTTTTTGCTTCTTTTTCCAAGTCAAATGATGTTGGTCTCTCTCTTGGGAAGAGCACCAGCTGAGATGGCCTGAGGGGTTACTCCTGACTGTAATTCCTGGGCTACCCTAGATGTGGCTGGCGTCCCCAGCTATGTTCCAGTTTAAGGGACAGAATAATCCTCTGCAGTTCTTCACTATGTGTGGTGCAGATCCAATGGGTCTCACCCAAGTAGTGGAGCAGGGATAGAGAAAAGGAGCAGTCTTTGCTGCTTCTTGGAGTGAATGACCGAGTTATTCCATAGAGAAGGCTATGCAATAAAAAACAAATCCAACTCTTTCACAGTGGCTGGTAGCTAATTACACAACTGTTTAAAGAAGCACCAGGCCATCTGTTCAGTCTTCCTTGCAGTGTATCCTTCTATCCAGGGCAGACCCCAGAATATGGCTGGGGAGTGCAGTGGGACAGAGACTCTAGAAAGATGAAAGCTATTGGATTAGCATTTTTGTCCTGGGGCTGGAATAGAAATCTTTAGTAAGTAAAGCCCAGGCGTGGAAATCACATTGTAGCTTGAAGATGAAGTCAAATTTTCAGTCGAAATTCACCCCCCCTTAGTGCTCTCAAGGCCAAAGTATGCAAAGAGACTCCGTAAGTCCAATTTTCAGGGTGTTAGTGGCACATAGGTCCCTCTGCTAGTTCCTCTGTACGTGAACGAATTGGATGCAGAGCACAAGCACAAGGCCATGTCAGAGAACTGCTGTAGGTCATATTTGAAGATGACATTATTAGTTCTGAAGTCAAAGATTAGCAAAAGAAAATCTGACCAGAGGAGAGACACTGAGTGCTGGAGGCATTGTGAAAATTTGGAGGTAAATGGGATCTGGGCTCTCTTAAAAATCTAAGTGTTATAAAAATAAAATTGCAAAATACTGCTTTTCTACATGGAAACCTTGAGACGTGTTCCCACCTTTGAACCTGACTTGCAGTAGACTATATTCTTCTTCTGTTCCTTCTTATGAGACATAGTGATATTTAGCCTAGCGAAGAAGGTGCATGCAAAACTCATCTGAGCTATAAAGATCTGATTCTGCTGATGGGAGTATTATAAGCAAATTCATGCTACAGATCATTTCTTCAAACAGATAATACATTTAATGTACAAGTGTGATAGTTACGGAGTCAACCTTTCAACTGTGGCTTTGGTGCTAGGATCATTAACTCCTGGTAGGATTACCCACCGAAGTGGGCTTAGTTCTCTAGTTGCCAGACAAGCTGTTCACGGACACGGTCTTCATTAGAATGAAATAAAGAATCACAGGAGTGCTCTGAGACTAGGCAGCCACAGACAATAATGCCCCCTACTGATATTTGAACAATTCAAGGGGAAAGTGATGTCTCAAATAGCCGTCAAAGGCAATGAAGCTGATACAAGCAGCAAGAACCTGTGTGAGGAGCACAGACAGGTGACTGGGTGCTCCATAAAACTAAATGACTGGGTAGCACAGGGGAAAGTCACTGCTCAGGAAAATTCAGATTTTGAGAAAAGGCTGGTTCCAAGAGCTTAGGTTTTAGGAGGAAGGAGCCCCAGTAGATGAAAGTTAAACTTTTTCATACCCATTCCGCTGTCACAGAACCCCAGGGATTGTCCCATCCACGCCAAGGGAATTGTGCGCACGGGCTGCATGGGAGCTGCAGGGGCACCACGCAGCACAGCTCACACCGAAACACTCGCAGACACACATCACAGTAGACACTGCAGACCCTGGTCACCTTACTTGCAGGGAAATTGAGCTGAGACAGCAGCGTGACATGACTAAGGTGTAATCATGTACACGTAGGCAAATGATTCCCTTTCTAATTAGGGTTTATGTAATGCCTGAATCCTATTATCAGCCCAGCAGTTATAATCCTTATGCAACCAAATGCTTCCAGTAATTTCATTGCCTACAAACCACTACTTGTAACAAGTTTACTGAAATTCAGTGTCTGAAATCCGGGTTGCTGTGTGTTATGATGTGTTATTATCTATACAGCAGGTGTTTCCAGTGCTTCCAAGGAATTACATTGCGTGTCCGTAAGAATTACAAACCTCTATTTTGAAAACGAAAAGAGAGCTCTTGTTTTTTGAGCAAAAAGGCTGCTCTTTAGTTTCCTCCTCTTCCCAGAAACAAGAACAGCTATCCTCTTGCATCTGCTGAGAGCCAGCCTCAACGCGGAGGAGCGCTCCTGTAAACTGCTGGTGAGATGCAATCGACTCTGTGGCTCAGTGGAAGTTGCCGCACTTCCATCCGCGCAACTTCAGCAAGCCTTAAATCGTAGCTAGGAGCCACATCTACGCAGAAAGTATGAGCATGTATTTCTGCTTGTTCCATGCGTATCCATGCTCAAGGAGGGAGGAACAGCCTCCTGACTGCACAGCAAAGCTGCTTGCTCTCCAGTGACTGGGACAAGGAAGGTGGGTCAATACAGTCCTGTGGACCGGGAGCCTCAGGGCAAGAGATAGGACCTGGCTCTGGTCCTACTCTTAGATGACTCATTGCCTACTGTAGACACAGCCTGTGTTTCCAGACATCTTCTTCCTGCCTATAGACTTGCTTACAGAGCCGGAATACTGCCCGCTAAGTCTGCTGCGGCAGCCCTTCAGCATCAGATGAAGACAGCGTTTGGAAAAATAGCAAGACACCTTAAGAAATCTGAAAAGTGAGGTTGGATTTTACTACCACTACCCTAAAAACATGTCTGTGTATCAGTGCGCCCTTGGGAATGCATTCAGACAGTGAAATCCAGTTTCCTTCTCATGTGCAATAAACACTGTGATGTTAAAACCCTCAGTGGTTTCTTACGCTTTTATCACCAGGATTTATGTCAGCAAAATAGCATGGGAAGTCTATTCCAGTGGTTATTATGCACTCATCATTTCCACTCTGATCAGGCCACATGAGGTTGTATCTACCACCTTGTATGCAAAGGAAATCTGCTTTTGATGGAAACGAACGCAGGTTAATTTGCTGCATTAGTATGTGATAATTAGTATGCAGAGTTTGTGATGAATTACAACTACCTCTTAGTATACATGCACGCAAATACACGCGCAATGCATCAGTGTGTTAAATGCAGGCATCTCTAGGACAGAAGGTGATATAAACAAATCTATGCAGAAGTTTTGGACACAGAATGAGGACTGCATAATGAGTGCTTCAATTTACAGTCCAATAACAGAACATCTATTCCTCCCCACACCCTGTACTGTGCACATATATTAAAACCTCTAATCTGTCTGCTTTTAGATCCCTGAATCTATTAGGTCTTTCCGGGGTTCTTTCTTTTTTAAATTGCCTAATCCAGGGGCAATTAAATAGTTGCAGCACGAAGATGCACGCTGTGGTCGCGGCAGAGCAGGACGTCTCACTGCGCTCGGTTTTGTGCATCTGTAACCATGGTGACTTTGTGGCTGCAGCTTTCCCCAGACTTCGTGTAACCTGGGGTGGGCAAAGGCATGCTTCTCCATCTGGTGCGGATGTCACGTACAGCATCTCTTAGGATACATTTTTAATTACTACGTTCTCTTAATTACTCCTTTTGATTTCCCCGGTGAATTGCCTTTCTCGAGTTTCAGTGACTCATTGTGAAACCAAGTGATACCCACGGCATCTTCAGGAAAATTCATCCCAGACCTCTGCGCCTTCTCAAGGGCAACACCCGCCCAAAAAGCAACACATCCTGATGCTTTGTGCTTGTGGCTCCAGACCAAATGTGGTGTTTTACAAGCGCACATTTCCTTCCCTTGGCTGCTGGCCTTGCCAGACCACGCTGGAGAGCTTGGCCGTGCTGTCTGAAGTGGGCTCCAAGGGCAGACCTGCTTTGGCTGCAGGCAGGTTGCTCGCAGGGTGCACGCACATCCCGCTCGCTGGAAGCTGCAGGCAGCGATCTGTAAATCTGCAGTGTGTAAATCTCGCCAGCCCCCGTCGAGAGGTGACTTAGCCAGGCAGCATCTCCTGTAATGGCACTCTTTTTTTGATTGCTCTACTACGGCACAGTGTGCTGGGACCAAACAACTCTGGATTTAGCCATTTATTTGATAGATACCTTGCTAAGAGCTGTAATTTATCCCTTTAAAGGCAATCACTTCTCCTGGTGTGCTAAACCCAGCCCTGCGCAGAGGTCCAGACGGCACAAGCCCTGTGCCCCAGGCAGGCGGGACGGACACCACCACCACGTGCACATTTTACAGCCACTTTGCGTGGGACTGAGCTACACCAGCTGCGGAGGCTGTGCCAGACTGGGAGGGTGTGTCTTTCTCCCAGTATACCTGGGAGGCTTGCCCTCAACTTGGCCTTCATGAAATGGGAAGTTATCCTGCACCATAAGTTAATCAGCATTTAACAGAGAGCCCATATATTCTTCCACTTAAACTGCACTAAACACAAGCAGTAACAGCACTATTTATTTTTTTTTTCAACCTGGGCAGTAATATATCTTCTTTTCATTAAGGCATCCTTAGATTAGCCGTCACCGTAACTAGCTGAGCAGTTGAGGTGCGTTATTAATCGCCGTCAGATGTTTAGCACATGCAATAGCACAGCGGAAAGCAGTCGGATCGCCTCCTCGCTTTTATGAACAGGCTCGCATGTGATGAGGGGGATTTACGGTTAAAAGCTGCGCCACGGAAAGAACACATAGTACTTGTTAATTAAGGACAAGCAATTTGAGACCAGTACTGCTCCATTTCTGACAGAGGGCAGCATTGAGGTTTTTATCGTACAAAAAAAACAAACCAAAACAAAACCCAAACCAAAAATCCCACAACCACTTCTTAGCTCTCGATTATGCAATTCAGAGAGAAGATGAAGGGAAAATGGTTTTTGGTCATGACAGAAGCAATGATTAAATTGCTGTTTGCTACTAGTGATGCTCAAACTGTTCTAGGTGTAGGCAATCCCCATGGCAGGACTGCCACCATAGTCAGAGAAGGGCAAGTATTTACGTACAAAGCATGAATCAACCAACAGTGCTTAGCTGTGCGTTCTGCAAAGGCTTGGCAACCTCTTGCTGTTTGGCTATCAGCCTTGCAGAGTTAACACGAGGACTGGTTTGCAAAAGGGCGAACATCTCCTGCCTACACTCCTGTGCTCCCCCAGCCCGCAGACGTGCTCCTGCAGCCTCCTCTGCTGCTGCTTGGAGCCACAAGAGTAAGCTGCATTTATGCTTGCAGTTGGCCTTGCGCTTAGAGCAGATGTGATGGTGGCAAGAGTTTGGATGAAGGAAGTGGCACAACCAGCTGGCAGGAACATCTTTGCACGCTGCCACCCTGGCAGAGCCTCCTTCGTCCTTCCCCACGCTCCCCTGCTGGCCCTCCCTCCCCCAGCAGCTCTTTTACCCCTCTTTTAACAGCATCCCCATCCCGTGCACCAGCCACTGGCAAGCTTTAGAGCTGTTTCGCGTCTCCTAATATTTTCCCTCTTTGTCCTGGTGTTGCTGGGATGGAATCATAGAACTAAGTTTCTGCACAGAGAAGCTGCACTGCATTTTAGAGCAGACTGCAGCACTTAATTGTGTGAGAACAAAGTCGGTAGGACACTTTGATGTAGTTTATGGCCAGCTATGGAACGCAGGCTTCCATGGTGATCAAGGTCTGGAGCAGGTTTGAGATAGGCAGGTGCAAACGCGAGGAGGGGCGAAAGCCAGGGCACCTGACCCGAGCTGGCCAGCAGAAGTATCGCCCACCATAAAGGGCACGCTGCCCAGACATTAGGAGATGCTCTGGGATGACCCTCTCTCTCTGATGGCGGCCGTCCCTGGAGGGTCTCGCCCGCCCTCCTGTTCCAGAGCTGAACTCTGTGCTCCCGAGACCTCCCATGCCGGATGTGGTGGCTGTGGCATTTTGGCTGGCGCGGCGCTGCTCGCTGGGGGCGGCATCAGCGCTCGCTGCTGAGAGTGCAGCTCGCCAGCCCTGTACGGGCTGAGCGTAACCTTCGGTGTTTCATGCGAGTATTGGTGTTGATATGAAGGTTTTGACTCTTTTACTAAATCTGTTTCTATTTCAACCCACACGTTTCCCTTTTCTTTTCCCAATTTCCCCTCCCATGTGGGGGGCTGCACCGGGAAATAAAACAACTGTCTAAATGGTGACACCCTCCCAGTAGTCCCTCTCAATGCTGTCTGCTAACCAGCCTCTCCGTGTGGCTGCCCAGCCCTCCCTCCCCATCATATCCTCAAACCCTACACTAGGCTGATGAGACCTTGCAGAGCCCTCCTGGGAGGGACCCTGCCCCGGTGCCTGGCAAGGGGACAGCAGCTTGTGAACAACCAAACAGAAGCCACTTCTGTTCATGCTTCCCCATCAGAAAGGCCTGTTTTCCCCATCAGAAATTTCCATGGGAAATGTTTTTTCCATCACAAGAATTGTTCGCGGTGCTCGCAGAATGTTTACTCCTCTGCGAGCCGTTTATTCGCAGCGAAAAGCCTAGCACTCACATTTTTCAAAAACCGTGTTATCAACCAGCTTGTCACTAAAATTTCCTCCAAAAGCTGCCTATTTTTTGGTGAATATTTTGGCAGGGGGAAGACAGGGTTGGGTTTCTTTGCTCACAGCTTCAGGAAAGATTCTTCTTTCCGGCCTGCCCCTTGCCGGGGCCGTGCCACTGCTCCTTCAGCAGGGCTGTGAAAGCCTCCGGAGCTGGGTACTGCCTGGGCATCCTTGTAAGGGAAATGTGTCCTGTAACACCGAACTCTTGTTCCCCTGTTTCGGGGGACCACAGAGAGGAGGGGTCTGGGTTGGGGGGGGAGCAGAGAAAGTATCTGGGGAGCCACTGGCTCCTGCTGCAGACACCACTCTCGTGCCCCAGCTTTGGGCTTGAGTCCCTGTCTCACTAAAAGAGTTGGTTCCCCCTTGGTTTTTAATAAAAGTGGAGAGTCAGGAGGGCATCCCTGCAGCTGGGGGCAGGAGGGGATGCTGCCAAAAGGAATCCCAGGCAAATGGCTGGGCTCAGATGGAGTGCAAGCAGGAAGTTTGGAAGGGAGGATTTCGCTGTTGCGGTGTTTACGATGGGGTAGACACTGTCTCTCCCTCTCTGGCTGTCCTCTGTTAGAATCACAGCTCTCTTTTCCCTGCCAGCAAGGAATCATTCCCTTTAATACCCACGTAATGCATTGTATAATTAGAAACAGCTCTTGATTTGGGAGTTCACAGCAAAGCCTGTGTCTGACTTTCTAGTGTTGGCAGCCTGCTGCACCCCTGGGCTCCGGCCGTTTGTAGCAGAGAGGGGGCAACCGCTGTGTGAGGTCGCTAGGAGGGCGTGTGCACCGTGAACCTGAACAGACATTTAGAAACTTGCCTGCATAGGAAGTATTTTTCAGTAAATGTGGATGTTTCCTAAAAATGGTGTGTGGGGATGTGTGTATGTTACCTGCTGCAATGCCACCTCCCCGTAGGCGTTTCCATTGTATCCTCGAGAAAGAACGGCTGCATATTCCATCTTTGCCCTGTCTCATTGATATTCATTCATTCTCTAGTGGGCTTAATGCTGCCGTCTGCACAGAGGAAAAAAATTAAAATAACAAGACAAGGAAATAGTGGAAGAACGAGGTGATTCTTTTTAAACCTTTCTTGGGAGTGAAGACAAGGATTCATTTGTCCTGAGCCTTTGTTCAGGGAGCCCTCGGCACAGCAGCCGTCGGAGCAGGTAGCGGGAGCGAGGTAGCTGGCTGGAAATATTCAAATACTTTGAAATACATCTATAAGTCATGTCACTGTTTTTCTCTGCAGGGGCTGAAGAGGAGGACGAAAGAGGGATCAGAACAGCTAATGGATCAAACAAGCAACCTTCAGAGGAGACATCAGCCCCACACTGATCCTTGGCATGATGTGAGCATCTTTGAGGATCTCTGTAGGTAGTTTTATTTGTCGAAAACAGAGCTGACCGTACCCAAATATTTATGTGCCTCTTGAGTGGCTTTAAAAATATTTAAAGGCCTTTGCTCATGCAGACTGAAAGTTTTCAAAGGAGCACAAGTCCTGTTGACTTGCAAGATGATAGAAGGACCTGTGTCACTCAGCTGCTTTTGGAAATACTCTCTGCAGCACAGCCACGGCAGGCTGATGGATATTGTCCAGCTGTCCCGGCAGGCAGGCGTTGTGCGACCCCTCCAGAGCAAAGGACATTTGGACAATGAAAGGGAAATGAGGATGTTCCTGCCTCACCCAGCCCCTCATTGCCTTAGGAAGGATGGAACCTGATCAGGCTGGGGTCTGTGGAGGGAAGTTCAACTAAGCTAGCAGGTGTCATATGCTGAGGATGGGTCCAGGTAACGATGTTGCTCCCCAGCTCTGGTACCCCTCTTGCCAGGCAGCCGGGTGGCCAGATGTGGGCACTGCCAACTCTCCGTGGTGCTGGTGGCCAATCGCCATGGGGGTAGAGTTTGCTGTGCTGCGTTTCTGGCTTCTTGCACCCATCGACTCCCTTCCCTCCCCTGCACAGTGCCAGTTACTGCCTTTCTGCTGCAATTTCTCTCAGACCCTGCTCCATGGCTGGTCACCCCTCATGGCCCAAGGTGTACCACTGGGCTGCTATTGCTGTCCCTTTGACCACTGCTCACCCCAAAGGAACCTTGAGCTATTGCATGCTTGGAGCAACATGACATTTTGGCTGTAGCTGCCAATAGTTTGCATAGATTGCAAGTGATCTTTGGCTGGGTGAAGTCCTTGCGGCTCCACTGCTTTCACCTATGGACTGCAGTATTTGTACAGAGAGGTGCTTGACAGGTTTTATGGGTCCGGAGATGGGCTTTTAACTGCTATGCCTCATTTGTGCCTTCACCTCCCCTGCCTGCCCCTCTATATGTTCATATCTGGAGTCAAAGGCAGTTGAAGATAATGATGGCCACACCACCTTATGTGCTTTAACTACTCTAGCTCAACACGCCAGCTAGGCTTTGGATGACTTAGGACAGCTTAAATTTGAACCTGCTCACATTTGTCCCCAGAAGAGGAGCAGCTAGGCCACTTTTTTCCTTTGGGCACCATGCAGGAATGGAGAGATTAGAATCACCAATAGCTCAATCAAGCATAATACTACGTCAATGGCATCACCATGCTGCTGTCTATCAGGTTCACGAGGACGGAATTTTGCTGAGACCGAAACCAGCAACTCTGTTTATCTTCTGTGCAAATCCAGAACACTACAGTATCATAAATTTTAAGCTTTGAATGGAAAAAAAATCCTTTCAAAGGTTACAAATGTTTGCAGGTTTTTTGCCAACATCCTTTAGTGACCCTCAGTAGTCATTTTTACTATGTCAAACACTAGCAAACTGCAACGATCCCATTTCACAGGGTAAACCACAAATTTTAAACAGCAACAGACATGTTGCCTTTTGAGATGCTGTGATAGATTTAAGCATCTTGTAAGCCTCAAACCCCCCAAAAAAACCCAAAACCAGTGATGCATTCATATTTCTTATCTTTTATCTCACCTCGAGACGGCTGAGACATTTATCGAGTGCTGGTAACATACTGTGTGGTTGTAGCAGCAAGTGAAGCAAACCAGGGCACAGAAGAGCTGTAATATCAGAGGAAAGCTAAACAGCACTGTCAAGCAGGTGATTCCACGCCTGGAAAAATGACTCTCAAAATTCACACTTGGAGAATGCAGAGGCTGAGCACAGCCCCAGTGCCAGGGCTGAGGGTGGTGTACAAACCTTTAGCAGACAACAAATCACAGTTCGGTGTATGAGCTACCTCCACGCAGAGGTGGGAAGAGCTTTGAACATTCTTCCCCCAACCAGCCTGGACATGTGGCTACGTGTTTCATCCTACCTGGCATTGAGGTGACTGGGTGCCAGCAGGAACACGGATAAGGGTATGAAGCCAACTTACTGAGAACGTGCTGCTGCTTCACCTCCAGCTAATGACAGCGATCATCTTCAGTACAATAAACCCAGCTTTGCTTCTGCAGATACACCCCTCATGTGCTCCAGGGTGCAGGATCACACCGGGCTTTGCCTCTGCGGCCAGGAGAACAGGCGTGCTGTTGTAACTGGGAGATACTCAGGACACAGTACGGCTTAAGGCAGTGGAAATGATGGGAAAGAAGAAGGAAAAAGCTTCCAAGGGGAAACATCTGTTCTCTTCACCATTAGCTACAAGTGGTATCTTTTTAATTGTTGAGATACTGAGGCTGGCAGAGGTTGCAGAGTGGATTGACTTGGTAATTATTGAGAAGAGTCCCAGTTGCTGGCGAGGATTCCCATGTTGTCATTTTCTAACTGGATAGAGGGAGAAATAAACTCTTCATGTATTTATTATTATTACGGCCTGTCAATTATGAAGATTTATTCATTCCTGCTGAGCTACCTCGGGACTCAGCTTTATCACTTCACTACTGCTGCCATGACACTATTATATATGTGAAAACGTGAAGGTAAGGCATGCTTTTTGAAGCTACACAAAATTAATCTTCCTGAGTTTTGACAGCTCCCCCCATGTACAAGATAACACCATCTAACACGCCGACCACAGCATTACAAGGTGTTTTTCTCAGGTTCGATTCAGCACAGCATCTTAGCACGCCCACCACAACATCTTTAAGCAAGATGAAAGCGCAACGAGACCTAGCCTTTGTGTTTTCCACGGCTTTATAGACTGCTGCATCGAACAGCCTGGTCCACCAGGCTCACATGCTGCTGAGCACGTATTTCAGTCCATTGAAATGGGGATTTCAGTGGGTGTAAATTCCCTGTTGTGCTGAGTCAGGCCCTGAATTCGAAGTTCATCAAGGTTGACAAAGACCTTTAGGAAATGTGGGGATGCTGCTGTCTTGCTGTTTAGTGCTCAGGCTCATTTAAGCCTGTGCACGGATGCAGTAGAGGTTTAGCACACAGCTATTGTCTTCTGGGCCAAGAGGAAATGGCTTATGACATTGTTTTCCTCAGGATTTGTGGCTACTCCAGGGGGAGGGTCTGGCATCTGTTGCTGGCAGAAATCAAATTTCCTCCTCTCCTCTCCTCTCCTCGCCGCCCC
>VWZZ01002701.1:427463-477458 GCA_013399095.1 Psophia crepitans
CCTCGCCTCGCCTCTCCTCGCCTCGCCTCGCCTCGCCTCGCCTCGCCTCGCCTCTCCCTCTTTTCCATTCCATTCTCAGTAAATCTCAAACACCTCATATTTATTTTTAATTAATGTGACTTTTATTAAAAGGATCACAGTGCCACTCTATTGCCTGCTTGTGCGTTTGCAACCTTGACAATGCCCGAGCACCTCACAAACACCGACGAGCTGGCCACCACTGTGCAAAGCACTATCTCTGTTTTATACACAGGCTTTGAAAAATCAAAGAAAATGTTGTGTTTGATTTCTTTCTCCAATGTTTCATGACTGGTTCTTATACCTACTCCTTATAACTATACTAGCTACGGATAAATGTGTGGCTAGGCTCTGATTATGCATTATATTTCCACATGACGTTTTGCATCCCTTGGACTTGGCCAGGTGCAACACGCAGCAACTCACTGCCAGTGCAAGGGCACACACACAGCCCAGACAGAGCCCAGGCACAGGCAGGGACCACCGTGGGTGGAGTGCCGCAGCCTGCTCCGAGTACCATCCTACCCTCCTCAGCCACCGCTCCTGTCCAGGCAGAGGAGATGAGGGCATGGCAGCCCGCCTCACTGGGACCTCAGCTGAGAGCCTGTCCTGCAGGAAAACCTTCCCCACCTCTTCCTCCCCAGCTGCCCCCTGTGCCTGTTACTCCATTTGCACTGCACCCCAGGGTGTGCGCTCTCTGACTGGTGGGAGACTCAGAAATCTGCTGTCACATGCTTTATTTCAGGACCTATCTGAAAGATGGGGCAGTTGAAACCCCTCTGCCTTGTGTGCTGCTGCCGAGAGTACAAATGGTGCCACCAGCGAGCCCTGAGTAAGTGGTACCCCCCGGCTGCTCTGCAGCAGGGGCCAAATTCCCGGGTAGGGGCCTCGCCATGAAAGTGCTCTTCACAGCCTCATCCCAAGCAACTGCAACAATCTGGGGCCATCTGTGGATTTGCCACCTCGCTGCTCACCTCTTTTTCCAGATCATTAAGGCGTGCGTTAAACACCACCAGCCTTCTTAACGAATTTGCAAATCACTCCTACAGCTATCCTGACAGAAATGATCCCAGCTCCTTATTTTCTGCCTCCGTCTCTGCTTCACCACGCTTTCCTTTATGCGATGGGGCGATTACCCCGTCGTCATTATGCAAGGTGTGTTAGTAACCAGGATCCCTCATGTCCTTCGCTGAATCAGGGCTTGAACTTCTTCACGAGCTTTTGGGAAGGGGCAGGTCCTGCTACTGCACTTGCCGGTTTCCTGGCCATGTTGCGAGGCGGCTCTCTTTGCTGTCCATGTCGATGTTGTGCCAAGCAACCCTTCCAGAGGCATGGAAGAAGCATCCAGGAAAATTTTCCCATGGCTGCTGGTCTGCTTTAAGGCTTATTGCAGGAAATTGTGCTGCACCCGCAGCTGGGATGGGCACAACCTGGAGAGAAAAGATGTAAGCAGCAAAACTGGAGCCACCATCACGCCGGGTAATTAGTTTTATTTATGCAAACATGCCTCCCCCTTGTAGCTTTTGCTTCCCTGGCACATATTCATTTTTAATTCCTTCACCCTTCTTCTCAGCACTTTTTGGGGCCATGAGTTTCACATCCACTGCCTTCGGCTTTTGCTGGCCATCAGCCCTGCCTTTCCTCGCGCTGGGGAAGGCTGCTTGCTGGGTCGGCACAAGCGCAACGCCCTCACACAGTGGCCGCGGTGCTGATGTGCGATAGATGAGGCCAACATGGAATGGTGGGTCTGTACTACACACGCTGGGTCCACCCCCCCGTCCACCCTCCATTTTTGGGGGGCCAGTCCTGAGCTCTCTGTGGGGGACGGGTGGCTTATTAAACTGCTCACCATGCGATGCAGCCACACACCTGCAGCCTTCCCGCTCAGCAAGGCCGTCACTGTTGTGCTGGTTTTGTCTGGCACCCCCAGCCATTCCTCCTACCCGGCGGTGGGGGGAGAACCTGTTGGGAAACCTCTCCTTGTGCAAAACCACACTTTCCAAAAATGCACCCTAGGATCCAGCCCTGAGGAGGCAGAAGAGCCCAAAGCCAGCCTCAGATTACGGCGTTCCTTTCCACCAGCCATTTTAAAGAGAGGCACACGCACAACCCCAGTCAGATGTTTGTACTTTCACGCAGAGGATGGATGGTGCCAGCATCCCCTGCCGCCTTCCCCCGATGCTGGCACAGAGGCCTGCAGCTCCATGGCCAGCTGGGGCATCGCTTCGCCCCAGCTCTCAGCCATCTGCCTGGAGATGGGCAAAGTACAGTCCCTCCTTCCAGCACCCAGCCACCCCAAGGGGTCAGCATTAGCGGGGTCACGGGCATGAAAGGCATCACTGGCTGTGGGAGCTGCTTCCCAGGGTGCTGGGCAGTGCAGAGCTCTGGCCACAGTACTTTGCTGGAGGCGGGGGGAGATGTTTGCAACCCTGAGGCATCAGGGTGCAGAGGACTCTCCGACCTAGCTGGGCTGTATTTTTTTTGGATGCACCGAATGGAAAATATTAGCCTGTAGACAAAACAGACGCTGTGAGGAAGGAGCACGGGGCGTCATGCCCGCTGCAGGAGCCGGGGCTGGAGCTACACGCTCCCCGCGGGGCCAAGCTATGCCAGCTATGGGCTGCCGGGGAGCCGTGCCGGCATCATCCTCACCCAGCCCGCTCTGCGAATAGCTGTTACTGCTGCGAGTCACCTGGGTCACTTCATGGAAACGTTTAAGGGTGAAAAGACCCCTTCCCACTGCCTGCTCTGGAGGGTGGGGAAGGGTCTGGTGTGTGGCCGCTTGTCTCTCCGGAGATAACTAGGAGGTGGCCGGCAATCAGCCTCCTGCTCTAAAACCAGCTCTATTTTATGACAAACATCCCGTGTGTCATTGGCAGGTAGTAACCGCAAAGCAGAAGGTGTAACTCACGAGCAGCACAGGGGTTATCTCCCCTTGTGTTAAATATAGAGCTGGAACCTGCACTGCACCTGAGGTGACAACCTAGTGCAGCCCCGCAGAAACACACGGGGAAAATCACAGCTACAGGCATGCATCCTGAGTCAATTTTCTGTAGTGCTTTTTGTCCCACACTTAAAATAAAGCCAAAGCTCGCTAATCCAGAGCCTCCGCTTCTCCGTGCCATCTGCTTGCAAGCCGGCGTAGCTGAAAGTACCTGGAGTCAGCTCTCCTGCCACCTGCTCCCGCTGGGTTTTCCTCCTCTGGCAATGTTATAACCTTCAGTTTGCAGCCTGCTCAAATGTGATTCATTATTAACTGGCTGTAAAAGTGGGGCCACCGCAACGGACTTTCGGAGTTTGTGCCTCCAACCCATCTCCTTGCACACCCCAGGCTGGCCGAGCAGGACAGGCAAAGCATGTTCCAAGCTCAGCCAAGGAGGACTGTGAAGGAGGGCCAAGCTGCACGGCAGTTCCTGTCTCCCATGTCCTCTGCAGATCCTCATTCATATGCCAAAACTGGTGGAGGGTACTTGGGAGGTACAGCTTTAGGTACAGCCTGGTTTCTAACTCGCAGGGCAGCAGAGCCTCCTGCCAGCCCTGGTTTTACCAAGCCAGACTCCTTCCCGCTCCCTGCAAAGCCTGGTGCTCTCCTGCTGGCTGACTCATCCACAGTCAGGCCAGAAGAGACCATTACCATGACCTGGTTTCATCTCCTTGCAACTCAGCCACGAAGCTTCACCTGGTGATTCCTGCACTAAGCTCTGCCAGAAGTAGCCCCTGGCTCTTCAGAGGTCCAGCCCCGATTCAGAGACTTTGAACATTTTTTACAAAAAAAACCCATACCTTTGGAATCTCTTCAAGAGGCCATAAATAATCACTGTGAGATGTGTAAATGGGAAATGCAGCTTTGCTCACCCTGCCCTCCCGTGAGGCACGGCCACAGCACTGCAACCACCACTCTGAGCTGCTGTGTGGACTGCACACACACAGCCCCGGTGGATACATGCCAGCCCCCATGATGGACATTGTACCTTCCAGCATGGTGGAAAGAAAACAAAACAGCAAAAAGCCCCAGAAGTTCAGACTGGGACATTTCCTGGTCCGCTCAGGGAGGGATGGAAAGCAGCAGCTCACCCTCCCAATGCACAATCCAGCTGGTGGGGCTGCCAGGTTGGTACCCATGGTATGGTGCTCCAGAACATCAGCCCTGATGCCTCTCCAAACCCTGGGACCAGCAGTGGCCTCATGTCCCATCCCTGTGATGCAAGGTGTCTGCACAGTCAGCATCCCTGCTGCTGGTGCCACCGCCCTCCTGGGGGACCAGGGGCTGGGGCAAACCCTCCCCAGCTCTCTGGGAAGCTCTGGCTGTCCAAAGAAAATCTAAAATCTAAACTTTCCAGCTGGTCTCCTGTTTGTAGTCCTAGAAGGAGCTTTGGGTACAAAAAAAACAATCCCAAATGCCTAAAAATAACCCTGAACTTCTTTAGCAAAGCAGTTGCATTTTGAGATGTACAGAATACTGTCAAATACAGAGGCCGCCTGCTAAAGTTGGGGCAGGGATGAAAGCCCCCTAACTCCTTTCTCTCTTCTCACCTGAGCTGCCCTTTGGATCCCGGCTGTGTTTTCATCTGAGCACATTTCAGGATGCAATGTCTTTTCCAGAGCTGAGGTGGTGGGCTCATGCTTCATGTTCTGCTCAGCTGGGACAAGGAAGTGCAGCTGCCATTGATGCTGTCTGCTCCTCCTGCGTCAGAGAGCTCTGTTTTGTTTCTCTTCCCAAGACCAGCTAGGGACCGTTAGACAAAGCAACAGACATTTTATTAAAATACTGAACAACAAAAATTTTTAAGAGAGCCCTTTGTTTTATAAACCTGAAGTTTTTGGCTTTGGCTGTCTGACAGCATCCCTGCAGCACAAAGCAAACCTAGAAGAAACATGACAATGAGATATATTAGCATCTGGAACACTCTGCTCAATTTAATGCTATGTGTTATTTCAGGTCTGAAATGTTATTTCTGTTAGATATACAAAACCTTGCTCTTTTAACAGATTTATTCCTTCACTCCTCTCACAATTCTCTCCAACAGCAGGTCTCTGCGCTTCATCTCCAAAGTCTGGGGCTTGCTTGTCTCACCAGGGTCAATGTGGTCCAGCTCCACTTGGGATGCTCTAATCCCTGGGTGCACCCAGTGTTTCTGCCAGCCACTCGCTGCTGCTCCAGCCCCAGTGCAAATGCTGTTTTCAGGAACAGAAACCTATTTGCCTGGGCTGGAGCAGGCTTTTTTCTGAAGTCCTAAAGTGGGGGAAAGAATAGCTATCCCTTCTCTTATATGAATCATTTTCAAATGCACTAAAATAGAAAAATTTTAGGGGAAAAAAAATAACCCTGGCATCAGGCCACCAGTGCCATAGAAGATGGTTTTGTTATGAGCAAGGCGTGTCAGGAAACATACTCCTTTCAAAGAATGTTCCAGTCACTGTCTTGAAACAATTCAGGTCCCTCATTTGTTCCGTGTGCGAGGGTGCACTGCCTCCAAATTCAGAGTTTCTTGGATTATACAGACTCCCAGCGGGGTTGCTGCCTGCGGAGAGCTGAGGCTACCCGGTCCGTACGCCCTCTGTAAATATGCACACGCACACTCGTGGCAACAACTATCTTTACGGCCTCAAAGTCCCATGAAAACAGATAGTGCCTTAGTAGAACTACAATAATCAGAGTGATTTACATAGACAGGCAACTCCAGCTCTCATTAAGAATAAATGAAGAGACTCAAGATGCAAGCGGCTCTCCAGCTCTGGCTCCAGGCTTTCCCAGCATCGTTGATGCGTGCACCCACGATACTCCTGCAGCCCTGGGTAACGATGGAGCCTGGGAACCCCAGGTTTGCATTTATATATCAAGTTTGAGCCAGAGTGTGTGCCCAGGGCTTCAGTCTGAGCCCACCTCCAACAGACACCAAAGGAAAAAATGCTTTCCTTAGATTTTAAAGTTGAAGCGGAGCCCTGGTGCCAGGTGATGCAGTTGATCCTCCCTTGAAAGTTGGAGCGCAGCAGCTCCCGGCATGCCCCAAGCACGGCTGCCTTGCCAGCAGCCCCCAGGCCTCCTGTGTGCTCAGTGAAGTGGTAAGGACACATCTGGCCCTTTCACCTGCCCTTCGGCCACGGCCTCTGGGCAGGAGAATGGCCCAAATACCCACCGCAGGTAGGCCAGCGATGCGTCCAGCATCCCCAGCCTCCTCCCACGTGAGGTCCCAAGGGGTCCCAGTCAAGGACACGCGTGACAGCAGGGATGGTGTGACTGCACGTGGGTACTCCCCAGCCCACCTCCAATGCGGCTCCTCGCGCTCCCTTGGGTCTCTGCCGGCTGGGAGCATGCAGCCCCTCCACCAGCTCCTGCTGCCCCCCGCTCTGCCAGCCCGCACACAAAGCCAACAGCCGGAGGAGGCAGCCGAGCCCTGGGCAAGGGCTATGCCACGCAGCACCTTCACCTTCCTAGCATGATTTGGAATCAAAGGCCTCAGCCAGCCCTGGGCCAGACATGGCTGCCGTACCTGGAAAGATAAAACCCTGGGCCTCTGCTCTCCGGGGTTCTGCAAGGGCTTGCCAAGGCAGCCTTGCCTCTCCCTGTGGCCCCTCATGCATCCCGAGGGACTCTCTTTATGAGAAAGAGGGGGAGGAAGGAGGAAAATCCAAGGTGCAGCGCAATTAAAGCCGCCGGGAACCTGATGAGCCAGTCAGCCTCTGGCTGGCCTGCGAGCATCCTCAGGGACCTCCCTCCGGGCAGCCTCCGGGGGCTCTTGCAGCAAAGGCTGCAGGTAGCCTCTTCCCAGACAGCACAGCCTGCCTTCCCTTTCCTCTCCTACACTTCAATTTTTAGGAGTTTCACCTGTGTGGGTTAGTTTTTGTCCACAATTTGTTCCTGTACAGTTTAATTTGCACCTCTAAAATTAAAACCAGCTTCCTTGCTGTTAGGAGGCAGCAGGTCTGAGCACCAAGCTATGAAGTTTTCTGGTTTTCTCTTCCTGCGAGCTTTGTCGAGCTCAGGGCTGCTTGTAGCCTCGGTGTTTCTCAGCCCAGAGCTGCAGGAATGGGGAACTGCGGCAATACCAGACAGCTTTCATGAAAGGTTTTTCAAGTGTCATCGAGTCGCACAATGAAATGGCACTGAAAGACACCAGATGAGAAACTCCAGAGCTCATACTTAATTTGTTTTTCTCAAATTCTGCCATTAATCATTGCTGCTCATGATATTCACAAGGAGCAAAATATTCCACTGCAAAACCAAGGCCGCCTCACTCCCAAAGTGGGAATGAAAAAGGGCAAGAGCAAGTTAGGACCCCTGTGACAAACGTGTGCAACATATTCTAGAGAATCGTGCAATTTGCAGAGCAGCCTGTTCATTAGCGTGCAATCGCTCACTGCAGCCTTCATGTACGGTGTGGCAAGGGTGTAAATACACACGCGTCTCCCCAAGGTGTGCGACTCGTGTCGCTCGGGAGGAACTTCCCCGCTCAGGTGCTGGGCTGAGCGCCCCAGGTCCCTTCAGCTCCCGCCCTTGCAATGTCTCTTTCCACCAGGCGAAGCTGGCCGAGGTGAGTCACTCGGGAGGAATGTCAAAGCAGCGCAGAAAACAGCCGTCCTGGGCAGCCAGCCCCCCCCAGCCCCTGCCCAGCTGCCAGAGCAGATGTCTAGGGAGGGCATAAGGAACGTACAGGCGTGCAATGAGTCTGCCCAGGGCAATCCCAACCGGTGGTGCAGGGGCTACATCCCAGCCTATCCAGCCCATCCTCCTGCAGAAGCTGTTCCCTACCTTTGCCTGCCTTTTTTTTCCGCCTAGCAGTGCAGCGCTAGCCTTGTTCATCTACCTGAGGCACCTCGCAACGGACATATAGGTGGAAGGAGCCACATCAGTGCAATGTGCCACAGCATTGCCCTGTACATGGAAAGTCTCAACGTTTTCCTTCTGACACATGCTCAGCCATGAAGATGATGTTTCTGTATGTGCCCGTGAATACGTTGGCAGGTCCAGGCTGTCCAGGTCCAGCTTCTGGCCTGACCAGACCACCACAGTGCAGGCTGCGGTTAGCAGGGTCAGCTGTATGCCTCAGCAGCGATACAGGCTGAGCATCACTCAGCCCATCTTGGAAGGGTGAAGAAGGAACAGCCTCAATTTCTCAGCCCATGCCCAACTGCAAACACAGGAGAAGGCAAACACAGGGCTTATATATGAGGAAGGCTCAGAGCAACCACAGAGGAAACCTCTTGTTTCACATACTGAGCAAAGGATGCTTGTCCTTGGGAGATAAAACAAGTTGGAGGGGGGTGGGTACAGCTCTTCCCTCTCATGAGGAACAGAGGGAGCACTCCCCTGCTGGGCACACACCTCCCCTCTTGCCCTGCTGTTCCTGAGCTCATCAGCTTATTTCAATTTACTTTAATTACTGCCTTTACCTCCTGCTTTTGAGAAGCTGCCCACCACCCACTGCTTGAGTGAGGAATGATATTTAACCATCATTAAACCAGGCAGGCCGGCAATATCCCATATGTTTTCATATCTGCCTGGCTTTAAATGGGGACCAGCTGTGAAGTATGCTCAGGACCAAATCCATACACAATCTATTCTGTCCTCCTCTGTGTCTGCCAGTGTTGGGGTCCAAACTTGATCAATTATCTCTGCTACAGGTTGTGTCCCAGTCCCAACCACGTCCTGCCTCTCGTGATTTCATGCCCTTTCATCTCATGATTTCATGTCTTTTCTGGCTGTTCACTTGATGGGGAGCTGAACAAAACCAGTACAAAAGGAGGCTATGGCAAAATTTGTGCTGACATTTGCTAGCATTGTCCTTATTTTACGGTAATTTGAATGTGGAATGTGTCTGATATTTATCAAATAAAAAAAGTCACCTCCTACCTCTTTCTCCTGATACATACAAAAAAAAAAAGCAAAGCAATCTGGAAGCTTTCAGTGCCCTGTATTCTTCCATGAAAGACACTCACAGCCACCTAAATGCCTAAGCACAGACGCGCAGTGAGCACCCCAAGGAGATTACGGTAACTTCAGGAGCTCCTTCCTCCCTCCGGATTACTTTTAAAGCACACGATGTGCTTCTCATCTTTGCAGCTTCACACCTGATGTTCTGGAAATTGCCTGGCCGTGACATTTGTACTACCGTGGGCCTTTTACATCCCCACAGCCCCCCATGGGAAAGCAGTAAGAGTGAAGGGCTGCATGTTCCTGCTGTCTGTGGCCAATCCTGCCTCCTGCTGCCCTCCCTTAATGAAAAATATCACATCAGCGACCTCTCAGATGGAAAAATCCTCACTGAACATGGGTCCCTCTTTCTCTTTTATGTATCTTCTCCCCTTTCCAGCTCAATTTGTGTCCCGCTGTACAATACTTTGGGGGAAAAGCTTATTGACTTGAATATTGTGAACCATAGCCATGGTTTCTGTGATCGCAGCTGCGTGGACGTACGGGTGTATTTCGTGCGCGCGCGAGTGCTTCCGTGGGTAGGCCTGCCTATATGCAAACATGCGAGTTGATCAAAGTATTGCACCTGAATATTTATCACTTGTTATAATGCATGGCATTTTAAAAGATAGCACGGTAGATGTAATATGTAATGCAAATGTCACATGCAAATGATTTACTTAGTGTTCACAGCAAGAGTAATGGAAGACAGGGAATCCAAGTCAGCAGATCTGTTGGGTTTACGTTCTACGATACATACTGACTCCATTTGCTGGGGATGGCACAAGGAAAATAGCTGTCGGTAATACTTTGTGTGGAAGCAGATGCAACGTGCAGAACTGCGAGCAGGCTGATGCAGTACCTTTTATTACCCAGATTAAGGATGGCAGGCAATTTATTTGCTAAAGGCCAACAGCAAATAATCTTTTCCCTGTGAAATGAATTTAGGCAGCTTGAGGCGGAGCCAGAAAGCAATTAAGTATATTATTAAAGCAGGGCAGGAGATTGTAATCGTACATATGTATTATACATACGTATATAGAAAGGCAAATAAGTCTGCAGCCACCTTTGGAACCAATATTCAAGTCTGAAATGCAATAAGGCTGGAAATTAAATGCTTATCTTGCTTTGTTAATGTGTAATCTTCGCCTTTAATCAGCTGCATTAATTATTCCACCGCACTGAGCTTTTACATTTCTGGAAAAGCAGAAAAGTTAATTTTGTTGCGGTTCGTGGCTTTTCAGACTTACCTGGGGCTGAGCACAGCAGGGGTGAGGGCAGGCTGGCTGTGGACTGCCTCCCTCCCCTTGCAGGCACCCTGCTAACAGGTTCCTCGCCTCCTGCTCCGGGCTGAGCCCTCCTGCCCGCCGGGGCGGCCAGATTCCCGCAGCATCTGGCGGCAGTGGGATACTCCGTGCTGGATGTTGTCTGTTGTCAAGGAGACGAAGTATCTGGGCTATCAGTCCAAATGATAATATGATAGACATTCAACGAAATACACGCAGCTTTTAAGATAAAAACCGACATCAGATATCTTCCATAGGACACAGAGCGGGGTTTTGCCTCCCTTACTTAAATGTCTGGTTTATACAGTAAGAACAGAAAACAATAGGGCTTGCATTTGGCTGTAACAGAGATGCAGACTGAGACGTGCTACCTCCCTACAAAATCTTAATAAATACTTGATGGGAGAATATTTTCCTCTACCATAAGAACAACAGCCACAAAAAAGCCTGATTAAGTACTCTCCATTCATGATATCTGATTACAAAACGTGATCCCTGCTCACACGGAGGATGTGGCAGTCATGGGGACAAACCACCAGCTCAGCAAAAGGTCTTCAGGAGCTGGGGACAGGGGTACCACATCTGGTCCAGGGATGCTCATCAAAAGTCTTCCAGCTTTTCCCCCTTCAGTCCCCTGGCAACTTCCCTACTTCTACGGAGGCATCATGAACTATCACAACAAAAAATTGTTACCCTTTGGCTAAGGAGAGCAAACCAGGAATTCCTAAGACTTTTTTTCCCTCCCTTGTGGAATAGTTGATATCTGAACACAGACATTGCTCTGCTGAGATTTCTTCAGCACTCGGAGATGTCAACACCTCCGCTGAGCCCATGTCACTGCCAGACTCAAATACATATACTGCTACAGCTCAAATTAAAAAGTTTATTTCTTTCTTCTGGGGCTGTAAAAAACAGTGGCATAAACTGAAGTCAACTCAGGAAAACCAAGTCTCCCTCTTTCCCCCCTTTCCCTTTGGACAGCAAGTCTGACCTTTCCCCAGTTGTTATGAACACCAAGCGCGCAGGCTCGTCTCCTTTCCTACTTACCATTAATCCCCTCGAAAAGACCCTTCTCTTTCCCCTGAGCACCAGGTAGGTGGGCAGACGTGCCGTGGGATGCCGGCGCTGCACAGCTCTATCGGCAGGCACGGTAGGTCTGTCTGCTGTTTCGGTGGGGCTTCCTGCAACCAACCTGGGGAAAGACTTTGTGGGCATCACGCAGGGGTCACACAGCGTCAGGCTCAGGCGGGAAATATGTCGGGAAGCATCGTTGTGTGTCTTCTCCTCACTCATCCTACACGTAGCTGATCAAAAATGTACTGATCAAACACTTCTCTCTTAGAGATTGCCTTTGTACACACATTAAAATGGCCTGTGTACTGATTTTGATAACATTACAACTTCCTTTGCTTAAGCCAAGTGTTCCGATCTTATTAAAACATTACAGATCCGTTGTTTTATTGAAAACCTTTCAATTAAGCCAAAATACACTTGTAAAGTGATTTTTAATTCCAGGGGACATTTCAAAATTTGTCATTTACTTTTGGATTAGGAGTGGAATAAAACAAGGAAACTGCAAGGATGGAAATGATCCAAGTAATGCCTCTACAAACTGGCACAACTCTCACATTAACTGCTTCAGGGCTCTGTTGCAGGATGGGGTTAAGATTCAAACTAATAAAGCAAGATGTGGTACAGGCCAAATAATGCAACAGCTGGCACAGTGCTCTAAGAATTACAGGAGGTCACTAAAAACGATGCCAATTCATGCTGGTGTATATAAAACGTACTTTCTCAAACTAACCGGATGCCTTTGATGAGATGATAAATTTTGCTGAAAGAGATAAAAAAGCCTTGGACTTGGTACTGTGTGACATTGGCTTAGAACCTAGAATGGCACGAAATCAATATGTCAATATTAAATTAAATTAAGCAACTACGAATGGCTTAATGTCTACTTCTCAAAATAAATCGTGAATAGGAATCATCTTCTCTTGTGTGCATTGCATGCAGACCACTTCAGGGATCATTTATTTTGTCTCCATTACAGCTAATATTTTTCTTAACTTCTTGGAAGAAAACCTAATATCACCCTGATAACGCCTGTGAGTGACACAAACTGGGGGATACACCAGTAACAGAGAAAGGATATCATGGATCAGCATCACCTGGTGACCTGCACCTGAGCTAAAAACACTCACTTCAGCAGAGCCAAGTATAAATCCATACATCCGAGGACCAGAAGATGTTGACAAGGCAGGCAACCCATGCCCACATCCAGCCTGTGAGGTTAACTAGTCCAGTAAGAGCCTTATTTGCAATTTAACACCCTAGGACATCCTGGCAGAGCCCCACGGGCATTTGCATCAGCCAGCTCGGACCTGCTCAACACTCGGATGCCTCCCGAGTTCTTCCTCCTCCTGTTTGTTGACCTGCCTGTTGCTCTGTTAAAGGCTCCCCGTAGTTGCAGAGCTCTCTTTAATCGAGACACTGCACACCCTACGCAGGTAGGACTGCAGTCATCTTCCACCTTGACACGTGGCTTCCCAGCAGCCTTCCTGCACTCAGACTGCTCCGCGGGGACAAGAGACCGTCGGTGCTCACCTGGCTCGTCCCTGGGGGCCGAGGGCAGAGTCCTGCCACCTTTGGGCTGCTGCTGATTTGGGACCTCTAAGAGACTTGCCTTCAGGTGCAAAACATCCCACCTTCAAATGTTACAAATAAATCTTTGACTTAATAGCCTCGTATTTGTGTGCCATCTTTTATGTCCTCTCAGGATGCTATATGGCACATAAAATGCAAGAGGTTATTAAAGTTAAAGCGAGAAAGTAATTAGCCCATATTTACACTGAGGGATGCAAATAAATCATGTTACTCAGATATCAGGCATCCCTTTTTAAATATTGGCTAATAGTCTAGCAAAATCCTCAAGTTCTAGAGATCACGAAAGATGTTTTATTTAACACAAACTCACCCAAATATTTGACTACACCTGGCTAACACTATCACCAGGCAAGGGGAGATCACCCTAACACCGTCTTCAAAGCTGCACTGAGGGCATCACTACAGTGACTCTTCTGTCTGTTACACCTCATAAGGGGAACACAGAGCCATGGACCCTTCCCCATGAGCCCATCGCTCTGGCCCCAGACACTACGAGGTGCTAATCATATGAAGCAACCAAAATTTATCCCTAGGACACCGTAGTTTCAGAGGGAAACCATTGCTGAAGCAGAGGAACGGTATTTAATCTGTTGTCCAGCAAAGACTAAGTGCCTACTGCTTCCCTCCCGTTGTTGGCATTACTGGGATCTCTGCTTCACCCAGTTCCTATTTTCATGAAGCTTGGAGGAACTTAATATCTTGGCGCCTTCCGTTCCTCTGTCAAATTTGGCTGAGGCCGGCCGACGATTCCAACGTAATAGCAGGGAATGCAAAGGGAGCGAGCGGCGGTGTGTTGAATAGCTGTATTTCCTTACGAAGTGAGGCTAAAAATATCAGTGACCTTTCCGAGCTCTATTTTTCCATGGTTTGGAGCAGAGTTGCGAAATTTGGCAGGTGCAAGAGGCCTTTGGGGTGTGCCTTCTGCTGTTCCTGTGAAAATCTTCCCAAATTTGGGCTAGGTATAAGTCTTTGGAAAACAAGACCATATGTTAAGATACATGTAAGAACTTCAGTAATTTGGTGGAATTCCCCAATAATTTTGTCCTCCCTGAATCTTATGCTACGTTCCCGCTCTGTGCCGCTGCCTGGCTTTAGGGTCTCCATTCAGACACCCCCAGGTCCTGGTATGGGTACTGGGATTGAAAGCAGGGGCACAGTTTCTTCAGAGCTCCCTGTTCTCACCTGCTAGCCACAGAGCAAGAGAATTCTCAGAGTGACTGTGTGAAGGGATGAGGACACGGAGCACATGGTGGACCAAGATGGCCCCGAGCCACCACATCCCACAAAAGGCAACGCCAGTGAACAGCCTCCCAAACCCATTCCCAGTCGGAGAGGGAAGGCTTGCCACTGTGTTTGCTCTCAGACAAAAGCTGTGTATGAGCTGCATGCGTTAATCTCCAGCACGCACGTATGCGAGCGAAATAATCCCAGTTACGGGGTTTTGTCACGCACACTGTTGTGGGGAGAGAACCTTTTGGTCTGAGATCTGCCTGTGCGGCCACAATGAGGAAGACAGTGTTTTGCTTCAGAGCAGATTAGTCACTTGCTTATAGTTTAATTAAGCCTCCAAGAAATTGTTTGCTGACATTGTTTTCTGGCTGGACAGGTAAGAGTGGCTCTGAGCCGTGCCCATGGGATATCTGCCTCACTGAACCGGAGGGGTGAGCAATGGCAGAAGGTGGTTTGATGACACTTCCACAGACAGGAAATGAGAGCTTTTTGTTTGCTCCTAATTTATAGGTATTTGGCTTAAGGGTGAGTGATTTTGAGGCAGAGGATGAGCTTTGAGGTCCTCCATCCCTCCAGGCTCCAGCCTGCTTCTCCCCTGGCCCTGTGTGTCCCGCTGACCTGCCTGGGCCACCCCGGGAGCGGATGATGCAGACCGGTGGGTGGGAGAAGAGACAGTCAGTGACAGGGTTTAGCCAGGGGGATTACTCAGCCTGGAGCAGATTAACACGGGCACACCTCATCCCTGAGGGACCCGGGAAAGCTTGTCACAGCCACGAACACTGGGAGTGACTGGGGAGGTTGTAGGAGATAGGCATGTGGTGATGGGGGAAAAGCTGATGAGGAAGTGAATGAGAATTGGGATTGCTTGGGCAGAAAAGAATGAAATTGGACAGAAAGGTAAGGAAAGTACAAGATGGGGAAATGGGCAAATACTGCATTCAGTAGTGGCTATCAAGTGGCGTTTCTATCCTATACACTGGCGACCGCTGAAGTCCCATAGAAAAATTTGATTTGGATTAACGTGCATTCAATTACAATAGTAATTAAAGTCTGTGTATTGTAGGGGCTGTTCAATCAAAGTTGCACAACCCATGTCATTTTTAACAGCTCTTCACTTCTGAAAGGTTGACTTTGTGATGATGTTCTGCCAGCAGCATTTTCTGGACTGAACTCTAATCCTCCAAGAGAGGTAAAGAGCCAGGCTTCGATTCATGTCAGGGATCTTACGCTAACCCATATGGAAATCACAAAGCCTGGAGCAGGTAAAGAGGAGTCACTAGCAAAAGAGGTGGCCATTCTTGTGCAATGCCTTCACCGCATTCTCTGGATGCCCCTCCTGAAGATGTCCACTGGTTGTTTGAGCCTGGAGTGGCTCCAGCAAGGGGTAGCAGGCTCTGCTAGCTGTGTTGGCAGTGTGTTAAGGCACTGCCCTTGCACACCACCCAGCAAAGCTGCTGCAGCAGCCTGGGAGCACCCTGCCATGGGGAAACAGGGGGGTCATGACATGCTGAGCCCCACAGCTAAAGCTGCCAGATCCCATCTGTCAGAGCCCCGGGTGTTAGCAGAATCAGAGCCGACTATCCTTAGTAAGCAGGGGAAGACTTTGCTTTTCAGATTAAGGTTTGGTCTTGCAGTGTAGGCAGGTGCCTGCAGCTGGGTGTTTAAGTCCCATCTGTAACACAGACGTGGGGCAAGCCTTGCACATCTCACACAAGGGCCATCTCCATCACACAACGTGACCTGGGGCCATGGTCCTACAGAGCCTCTGGCTTGAGCTGAGGACCCTAGTCCTGGACCCTGTGCAGATGTTCCCAGAGCCCACTGCATCGGGCTGTGGCGCTGGCATGCATCCACCACCCATCTCTCCATACTCAACTTCAGATTGCAGATTGCATCCTAATAAAGAGGCTGTATCATAAAGGGCTCTCCATCCTATCTGCGATAATGCAAAGCTCTTCTCCTCCTGTTCACGGCTGTGCTAACAGCCCTAGTGCAAATACATCAGCTGCTTGTGCGGGAGAGAAATCCCGGCAAGGCTGAAGGCAAAGTTAGCTAAGCCAAATGGCACACGAGTCTTGCAGAGACCACTGGCAGAGCCCCACTGATTTTCAGAAATATCTGTTCTTTTAATAGCCGATGGACACGTTCATTGGGTACCTATTTTTAAAGAGGTGAAATAGACTCTGAATAACCAACATGTCATTCCTTAGCAGATGAAACTGGGACACAGTCGCTGGGAATTTTCCCAAGTCAGAGTGAGAAGACTGCAACATTTGACTCCTCTGATGCTGAGGACCCCCAGTTAGCCAGCTTGCTCTCCTCCTGGTGATGAGTGAGGAAATGCCCACAGATCACAAAAAAACAGAAGTAATCAAGTTTTCCCCAGACCTTTTTCAGCTAAATTGCCTTATTACCTACCCTGTTTCATTTGAAAAAATAACAAGCTGGGGAGCGGCTCAGAGGAAAGTCTTGCTGCCACCTTGCCAATCTCGGCACAGTTCAGCTCTCCTTCTTTGAGGCAATTCTGTGAAGATATCATGGCTGACTGTCAGTGAAATTTACCTGGGCAAATGCTAACACTGAGGCTAATCTATTATATATATGTATATTATTGAATTTGCTTAAGAGCCTAAACAAATTTATAAGCAGATGGCAAACTGGGCAGTATGACAGGAGGGAAAACCAGGCGGATACAACTCTAATCCTGTCATATACAGGTTATACCCATTAGGGACTGCCTGCTTCTCTGGGTCTGCAACGTCCTCTTGGGCTCAGAGTGGCAAGGGCAGAATCACCAGAGCCTGATGCTCTTGAGCCAGGGCCTGGTAGTCTCATGGCAGAGATGGCTCTAGCTGCTTTCCACACCATTGCCTGGGTGAGCTGGGCCAAAGGCACCTGGGGGGATGCTAGGTTAGTTTTGCTGGGGTCTTCAGTGAGAACAGAGTTGGGTCATAAACCACCATCCCCTCTGAACGTGTCAGCCCTTTTTCTGCTGTCTAATGCTTTGCAACCCAAAGAACAGGCTAATATTTTAACAGATGTAGTCTGCCTCTTTCCCCAATCCCCTTATAGGAAGAGTTCATTGGAAGGTTAATAGGATGCTGAGAAGACAGACTGATTAAAATTAAATTAATCCAAATTAAATTAGGGGAAAGTCAAGTAACCCAGTGGGTTCATAAGAATTCATATCAAAAGCATTAAAAAAAAGCTGCTCAGATGGTAGGGAGAGAACGGATCTGGCCTTGGGAGTGTTCTTGCTTAGGCATCACCCAGCTGGGTTCAGCTGTGGAGTTCACACGGCTTGTAGGACCAGGCTCAGGAGCAGGCAGAAACACGCTGTGCTCGCTCATGGGCCCCGCTGTACGCCTGGCTGGCTCTGGGACCGCCTGCGGGCTCCGCGGGAACCAGCGTGGCTGGGAGTGCCTGGTGGTGGGACCTGTCACAGCCATGCAGGAGGCCACAGGCTGTGCCCGGCACCCTGCAGCATCCCGTCCTGACCACCGGGCAGGCTGAGACCACAGCATACGGGAGGTGGCACGTGTTAGGAAGCAGGGCAACACGGAGCCAGCGGGTATTACTGTACTCCTTGCCTTCATCCGCAACTGCCCCAGCCGGGCGACCACTCCCACGTGTAGCATCGATCGCACAGGAGGGTTTGCAAGAGGTGGGTCACAGCCCGCAAGGTCTTCGAGGAGTCCCAAGCACTTTTCAGAAAGCACTCAGCCCAAGTAAGGGTGTTCTAAAGCAATAATAATAACAATCAGGAGAGCTATATTCGTCTCTAGTGCTATTAAAGCTATTTCATAAAACAGCAAAGCTCTCCGCAGATATGTCTGGGTTATCCACTTCTCCAGATTAGGGATTCAGATGCTCATCTGCTTTCACGTGCAGCAAGGCAAGCTTTTTCCCTCAGCATGTGAAGCTAGGAGAAAAATTGCTTCAGAAGCAAGGGGTCACAAAATATTCACTATCCTAAAGAGCACAGTGCCACAGATCCTGTAGTTCAGTAGGTAACACCCTTAACATACATGTGCCAAACTTTCTCTTCATTTCAAGGTATCTGTGTTTGCATTTGTCTCTGGATTTTTGCTTTTTTGTTTTTGTTCTACAAACTACGAGAGGCTCTTTAAACTCCACAGTGTGCAATACCTCCTTCTAAGGAGGCATTCATCTCATCACAAGATGAAACAATATATATGTAAATGTACATTGATACATAAAAACTGAGATAAACCACTAACATCTACATTTTGATGCACTAATTTGGGTCTAGTTATGTTGACACAGATGGAGTGAATTATTGGAGGAGAAAAAGCACATCTGTTAAATGTTATTGTTTAATTAAGCCATTAGCTACTGAAAGACAAGAACCTTTAAATTATAGCATTTTATATTTATTTCAGCCCATGGTACTTGTATGGCTCCCCTAGCACTTGGAGCGCATCGCAATTTTAATGTAATTGGCATAATGACCCCCCCGTGAAGGAGAATCAAGAGGGCCCCTCTCTCTGCCTTGCAGATGGGGAGGTGAGCTCTTTGTTCCACCAGCCTCCTAGGAAATTCGGGGAACACCACAGTGGTCTGAGGTTAACATCACACCACTGACTTGCTTCCTTAGTCAGCACGGTGAAGCCTCATGGGACTTCTGAAGAAATCTTCACCTGGAGACAAGCATCTTTGAAACCACCAGTCAGTGCTTGGCCAGGGCCTTGCACCCAGACATTTGTGTACCCCTGGTCCATGAAGGTGTGGATGTACAAAATTTGCTACCTGAGTGCCCAGATCTGTGCACACGGTCTAAGAAATTGGCAATATCCTTTATTACAGCCACAGGCTCTCTCTGGAAATCTTATTCTCCTGCTCAATTTTACAGGGAATAAATTTCCTAGCTGGAGGAAAATCTCTTCCTGTGAGAGAGGACAAGATGTCTCTGTGAGACACCTTACCAATGGGTTTACTACAACGCAGAGGGGAAGAAGTATAATCTTGCATTCCAATAAGCCTGCAAATTCACCAGGGAAGAGCCCACCGTCACCCCTGAGGACGGAGGGTCCGCCACAAGCCTGTTCTGCATTGCTTACTTCCCACCATCCCTGCACTGTCCCCACCGGCAAAAGGGATGCTAGAATCAGCAGCCCTCGCTCCTGGCCTCAATCCTGCCTTCCTGGCATTAGAAAGGTGAATGAAAACAGAATAAAGGAAGCTCGCTGTGCCGCACTGGCGTGGCAGGGGGTGTGCTTTCCAAGGAGGACAACCTGGGGCTTGGAGCTGCTGTGAGAAGCTGCTATGAGCTGCTGTGTTCTTCCCCCTCTTATTCAGACAACTCTCTGCCAGCCTGGATGATGTCTCTGCAGGTTTCCACACACAGGGAGGTGTTTACTGGAGCCAGGACTTGCCCTGCAGACTGTCCCACCTAACACCTGCCACCTTTTTAAGCTGCATTTGCTGGTGCAACAGAGACTTGGGCAGTCTCTCCATTTCTCCTCCCTGTTCTTCCCCTCTTTCTCCTGTAACAGCTTTTGAATCCTTTGCCTGGTTTCTATCAAATTTTACGGATGTCTAGAGAGGTTAGCGGTATTAAGCATCCAGAAGCAGTGCAAACCCAGTCATCTGTAAAGAAGAAAGAGACCCTTTTAGCGACTTTAGGCTGGAAGAGAAGAACACCATCAGCCTTATCTTTGCCCAGGAACCCAGGCTTCCCTGGTTCTGCTGCCCAAGCAATGCCCGCTGACTGGAGTGACGGCGAGCATTAGGGTCATAAGCAGTGCCATAAATAGCCCATTTAACTTCTACGCGCCATTTACACCATTGCTGCCAACAAAGTGACACATGATAAATAAAAGCAAGAAATGCTTTCAGCTTTAAAAATAGAAATGTTTTTCACTTTAGCTGCTGCAGGAGGAAGGCCTGACTCTGCTCTCACTTATGCTGGCATAAAACAAAATTAGCTACACAGAAATGAATGGAGTTACATCTATCAAAAGCTGCGCAAGTGACAGCAGAACTGACCTCTTTTCTTTTAAACTTCTTCCTACTCAGTACTGTATGAACATCTTTTTTATCTGATGCAGTAATCTTTTAGGGCTGACTCCTGCCTCTTAAATCAGAGCCGATGCCATTCAGGACACAACACGGATACAGCTCAGACTGGAAAATCAGTCTCGATGAAGACCCTAGCCATACAAAAAGCGATCACTGTGCCAACTCGAGCGCAAAGCAACATAAAGTGTCTCCACGGAGGGCCAGGGTTTGCTTTTCCTGTGCTAGAAAATGTTAAAGCATAGCACAGGTGCTGGCAGCAGGGAGAGGACTCACAAGGCTCTCCAAGCAGCCTCTTTGCTGGCAAGAGGAGAAACTCTGACGGTGCCCTATTCAGCTGTCCTCGTTCAGAGCCATTGACTTTGGCCAGGCAGGATCGAGCATCCGTGGGACCTAAGCAGGTTGGCAGAACACATGGAAACTTCCCCAGGGATATGCCAGAGAAAGGAGGTGGCATATCCTTCCTAATGGAAGCAGAGGCTCAAAGACAACAAATCCCTTCTCCCAGGGAGCTGGATCCCAGTGCTCTGCTGTCTGAGGTGGCAGTGATTTGAAAACTAACCAAAAGCCTTGCTGCTATCCCAGAGTACTGCATTAAATAATTGAAAAATGAATAATTAAATTAAAGGAGGATTATTTCCCACAGGCAAGCAGAAAATTGCTGCCTGCAGGACAGAGGATGATGGCAACACTTCATTTTCTGCAGTTCTCAGCAGTCAGCAGCGAGGTGATGTGAATAACATCCACGATGGGCAGGAAGAGCCCCCCTGAATCACGTTGAGATTTTGGCTCCCAGTTTATTCCTAAATTGTCTGTTGCCAAACGCAAGAGTAGTGATTTCTGAAGAACAAGGAATCAAATCAGGAAATATGAGACATTCCCTTTCTCATGAATGTCACCCTTGGGGTGTGTGGGATATCTATTTACGTACAGACACCTGAGGGATTTGCACAGATCAGGTTAGCCGCTACACGTATTTGTAGGATACATTGCTATGTTTAGTCCGCTACGTTTATTTTATTGCTGGGTATGAGGAGACGTGCACGCGTGCTTTGTTCTAACTCTGGAGAAGAACAGTATTTAATGGCACTATTATATTTTTCCCTAGGATGTATATATCTGTTTGAACAAGACGACACATTGTAAGAGTCTGTATTTCTCACGAACTATAATTAAAAACGAACAACTCTCCGCACAGGATAACAATACCATAATATACTTGCTCTCCTCACAGAAATTTAAACAAGTCGACGTGCTGAGTGAATAATGATCCTACATTTATGCAGCCCTTATTTTCCCTGAGTAGCTGTAAGCCCTTGGTACGCTGATACCCAGACTGTATGAGGCACCACAACGGGGTCTGAACACATCCAGTGGAGAAGAAATTGCACTCTCCAATCCTTCCACCTTCCCAGCACCTCCAGCTCTCCTTGCCCTGCAAAGCCTCTCACTCAGCCATCGCATCCCTTTGTTATCCCACGCTCTTCTTTGTGCCTTTCTTATCCAGAAGCCCTCTTTTTCTTCCCTGTGTAAGGTTGCTCCTGACAGCCCTCCTAAACCCCTCCCTAAAACTCATATTTCTCCAGTGAAGCAATTTCTTCACTCACCACAACAACGTTGGCTATAAAAGGTCAGGGTATTTTGCCAAGAACTGTGACATTTTCCTTAAGCCCATCTTCTCGTCTCTCTCTGTCCAGAAACTTAATAGTTCTCAGTACCATGGTGGTGGTTGTGACTGAGCCGTCACAAACAAGGTGGCCGTGGTGGTGTCACAGGATTCATAAACATAAGCACAGCATCGGGAGGGGTAAGGCTTCAGCCCCCTTAGTGCCCTTTCCTCCTTCCACTAGCAGGTCCATACTCATCATCACATCACACTGCATATATCTGAAAGCTGTGACCCTGTGCAGGAGCCCAGAGTTTCCACAGCAGATTTCTCATCCTCCACCCCCTGCGCCAAAGCAGATGGGCAGAGGAAGCTCGGCGAGTAAACAGCGTGCTTGACGCTATGGAAAAGGCTGCAGCGGAACAATTTCTGGATGCCAACCCAGGGCGCAGTCCCAAAACCAGCCCTTTCCTTCTGGCCACCCATCACATAGGGAAGTGTCCAAAATGTTTCCCTCATCTATTTAGATTGTAGCTGCCTGTGAAATGGGCCCTTGTACCAGGTTGAGCACCAAGCTCCACCACAGCAACCGAGGAGCTGCCTTCGCCTCTAAGTATGTCTGCAGGCTGCATCATCAGAGAGGACATTTTTTGTGGGACGTGGCTTTTGAGCATGGGAGCAATGAACCAGTGCTGGAGCCCAGAGCCAGCCAGCCCAAGGTAGGGGAAAGGCAGGGATGAGGTCATGGAGGCAGCTCCATCGCCCTCCTTGTACAAAGGTCCATCAAACCAAGGCTAGCTCTCAGCACAGAAGGAGCAGAGAGTAGCAGAGCAACTTCTCCCTTCATGTAAACCCATGAATACCAGCACAGTGGAGGAGATATTTCAGCACGTACCTTTTCATTAGGCCACTCACATTTGCTAAACAAATCTCCAGTGCTTTTAAAAATGGCTTCACTGTGACACATTCCAGGGCCAGTCATCACTGACCCAAGAATAACACTTGCACACACAGTATTTCAAACTCAGTATTCACAGAGTACCTGACACCAGTGCTCCTTTCTCTGCCTAGCCAGCTATTCCCTTATCTCAGCCTATCTAACAGCATCAGGAACCCAGTGGGTGACAGTCCCTCCTGTCCTGAAGCCCTCCCAGCTAGACGAGAGCAAAGCATCTTTGTCCTGCTCAGCTCCAGCCCCAGCTCCCTCCACTGTTCCCGGGACAGTCTAATCCCAGCCATCTGGAAGTGGTCCCTGGGGGCCGGCCTGCCAGCTCCGAACTGTCCACGTGCCAGATGAGCACTCCCCGCTGCTGGAACAACTCCCAGCCAGCCAGCCACTGCCAGCCTCCAGCCTCCCCCTCCCACCAGCACAGAAGAAAAGAGCTGGGTTGGGAATGGGGCAGGAGGAAACTGAGTTTGGACCCTCCAGAGAAGCATTTGCCTTCCCTCGCTTGTCAGGAAGCATTAAAGTACAGGTTTAGCTCAGGTGCGTCAAACCCTGTCATTTAATGTCAGCACTGGCCCTTTTCATCTGCAATGCTCATTACAATAGGCCGGCCACAGTCTCCTCTCAGGAAGCACCAGGCAACTGTGCTGGAACTAGTGGCAGCGAGCAGAGCCCATCCCTCCCAAACACCTCAGGCCCCACAAGGCAGGCAGCGTCAGCGCTACTATTCCTTCTGGCAGATGGGGAAACTGAGAGGAGGCGCGATGGCGAGACTTGCCCAGGGTCTTCTGCTAACCTGTGCTGCGAACGCATGAGTTACTCAGCCCCGCGCCCCAGCTGGTCGGCTCAAACTGCCTCCAGTGCTCACCACTGCAAACCACGGACAAAACCATAAGTGTGTCAGTATTGGGTCGAGCCAAGGTCCCGTCTCCCCCCTGTATCACGTCTCTTGTGAGAGGTGTGGATGGGCACTGGCATAAAGGCTGTGCCAACACAGCTGGTGCGGACCATCTCCCTCCCAGTATGCCTTGAAAAAAAAGCGATTCTATCCCCACCACCTCTCATAAGGATTAAAACATTGAATCATGCTTTTTGGCTTGCAGCACTTGCATTGTGCAGGTCTGTTTGAGTTGAAGAAAGGAAATGCTTTGATGATCTTAATCAGAACTTTCCTCTAAGCACACGTTTCCGTCCCGGCCACGGCAGAATCAAACACAGCACTCTGCTACCCAAGAACTTGTGTCCAAAAGATGCTTCTAGCCCCAAAGGTCACCAGAAATGGAGGAAAAATGCTGCTCTCAAACTGCTAGCCAGACCGAACAAAAGATCCAGTCCCAAGAGCAAGAAGGTCTCTGGTAGGTGGTGGGGCACCAATGCAACATCAATGCATTTTTCAGCCTGGTTCCAAAGCCACTGAGGTCAAGAAGAGCTTCTCGTCAGGGTCCAGATCAGGTCCTCGGGGAGCGTGTGTCATCGACAGCACGACTGGCCATATGGATCTGAGATCTAAACTGTGTCACAAGAGCATGCAGGAATGCTTGGAGCAGGCGCTGAAGAGAGGGTTATTCACCATATGCTACTGATCCTTACTTTTACCTCGTGAAGATGTTTTATACACTTTGCATCAGAGGTAAAATTTACCCAAGGAATGTAATAGACAGCATTGCCGCAAAGACAGCGCACAAACTTTACACTACTGGCCGATTAAAAAGTCATCTGCTCCCTAGCGATTTCCTCCTGCACGTACCAAAGAAGCCCAAGTGTGGATAAATTTAACACAGATGATTCTCATTTTTTGCTTCTGGAAAATGTTGCCCTGGCAGATCTCGGAGTCAAGCTATACATCTGTCACTCCCTCCAGTCAAGTCCTTGGGAATCTGTATTTATAGTCCTAGGCTTTGTATAGTTAGAGCCTGTGCCAAAGCCTGCTGCAGTCAATGGAAATCTTGGAGAAAAGCCTTAGAAATGTTTTATAAAAGCACAGTTTTGACTAGAGTATGTTAAAATGTTAGAATATGTAAAAAAATTCAAAAACATTTTTTAAACATTCCAAAGGAAAAAAAAACCCTATCCAGCTATGCATTTGATAGAGTAGATTCTGAAGTCAGCTGTGGATATGTGCTCCCTAAAATGCTCGGGGCGGGGAGATTACCTGAGCAAAACGTATTACCTGCCATGCACAGCACGCGGCGCTTCTCCAGCACTTCAGCCTCTGAGCTGGGTCAGAGGGAGGTTTGCGTAGCTGATTCGGGGGAACTCCAGTGCCACTTTAGCCTACTTTTCTGTTAAACAAACACCAGTCTGGAACCTCATTATCTGCTGTTACCAATCACTGAGGAACCAGTACATTAATAAAAGCAGGGAGATTTTTCTCCCTTTTTAAGTTGTGGGGAACAACAGCATTTCCTACAAGAATTTTTCCATGAGCACAATCTTCCTCTGGCACTCTGCTGCAAAATACTGGCTTTGTTTTGGGGGGGTAGCCACAAAAATGTCAATGTATTTTTTGTCCTGGACTTCTTCAGCTTTTGCCAGGTTCTATAACCTCCTTGAAATCTGAATTACAAGAGCCCAGAATGTCTAATCCATAGGTCAGAGATGCAGGTATCTTGAAGCAGGAGGGGTGGAACAGAAAAAAAACAACTTCAGGGCAACAAATGGATGAGGAAAAAATACACATCACAACTTTAAAATCCTGGAGCAACTAAATTAAGTTATAAGAAGTCCTATAGGCAACTTCCAAATGCCAGCATTTCCAGTGGAGCTGACCACGAGGAAATAAAATTTAAAATGCTAACCAGGAATATTTGTAGGTAGTGCAGACTCCACAAGGCTTCTCAAGTAAAATTGGCTTCTCAAGGCTGAAGAAGGTCTAAACCAACCTTGCTGAGCCTTACACAGTTGGTTTAGGCCTTTAAGCTAACAGGATCTGGCAAGCCTGCAGCCAGCTTTACCATCACTTAAGAATAAAGCACAATGAAGCCAAATGTCTTCCAGTGGTCCCACACTCACATGTATTTTAGTGTCATCTCCAGCGAACACATGGCTAAGGATATATAAAAGAAGACACAGATACATTGGCCCATGGGTTCCCCATGCAGCACCATGTACCTCCAGATTTCCTGTGCAGATGTCCCAGTTTCAGTATTTAGACACTTCTGTTCTGAAAGAACAAGGTCAGAGGTGATCCAGGGCCCATGTCCTGCCTCCGTGGTGCCCACATTGTTGGATTCAGATTGGCTACTACTAGAGCATAGCTTGGATGTGAAGAACCATAGGAAAGCATCCTTAGGGAAGACCAAGCTCAGCTACAAAAAACATGTATGGCACAGCGTGTCCTTATATCCTTTGCTTCTGCTCAGATCTTAGCACAGGTCTGTGGGCCACCAGCTTGGGTAATTGGCAAGCCAGGTCTCAGCACAGACTTGTCTGGATTCTTAAAACCCTACCTGGGGAGATGTCTCATGCAGAAGATAGCGAAAGTCCATGAGCCCCTAAGCCTCGACCACCCAGCTCTGCCAGGAACCCAGGCAGTGCTGCATAGCTAGGGACAGGAGGGCTCACGAGGTCCAAAATTAGGGGCTCCTCTGCCCAGGTCACTTGTTAAATCTCATCTAGGAAGTATTCTCACCACACATGTAGTCAATTAATTCCTTCCCCCCCACACCCCCCAAGTGTGAAACAGGTAAAACGTTTTACCCTCACTCTGCTTCTCCACCCCTTTTACAGCAAAGAAGCTTCATCCACAATGTAGTAATCCCAGGTATAATTCCCTTTTCTAAGAGAGTAGGAATGTGTGCATCCTAGATACACTCCGTAATACCAAATAACAGGTTATATCCTGGGGAGGTCCTTCAGGCCCGAAATAAAACAGGGACACTTGGCAAGAGACAACAGATTTGGTGGGGGCATCAGAAGCTGTCCAGGGAAGTTCTGCTGCTGCAACAGCTGTGAAGAGGAAGAGTCTGGAACATATCAGAAGCCATGGAGCAAGGTCACTGCTAGCTTCGGCAGTCTGGGTCGGGGTCCAAATTCTTAGCTCTGTCTCACCTGAATGCTGGATTTTTAGAAATTTCCTTATAAATTTTACGTAAGTTTTCTTCCTCTTCATGAGGCTGATGCTGTGTGTCTGCTCCTTTCACATGCCACGGTACGATGAGGTCTGTTTAATGTATTTCACAGAGTCTGATGCTTGCGAGTGGCTTTCACACACCTTACACGGTTGGCTTGCTACATGCTTGGGCAGATGCATGCCCCGGGACTCCAGGAATGCCTGTCTCCAGGACTTGCCTGTTGGTTTTATACTATGCAAATATTTGTTCACTGTTTGGTAACTTCATGAAGTTATGAGCCAGTGAAATTGCGAGCGAGCAGCAATCCAAAGCACACCTCCAGTGTGCACAAACCAGCCTAGCTCCACTGACTCCGATGCAGTTGGGTCGATTTATGCTAGGTGAGGAGCTCATGGGACTGTGGACACACATAATCCCAAAATGACCTGTAGTTAGACACCATCCTGCTTTTTCTCTCTGCAAGTGTACTAGCACTGCATCTTTGTAGGTGATCGCACACCGTGCCACGTGCCGGCCCTTCACGCGCAGCAGACGGCACCGATACGTATCAGAAGCATTGCGCGCGGCGAAAGGGAGATAACCACAGCAACACTAACAAGAACCTGGCTTCGCTTTAGTCCCATCTGAGGCCTGTTTTGATACCAGGGGTATTCCAGAGGCTCTGCCCGCCGGCTCTGCGCAGGCACGAATGGCAGCCTTTGGTTCCCAGGTGGCACCGGCTCCTGCCCTTTGCTGTGGCTTTAAGGCACAAGTGCATTGTAAGTGCCTGGCCGCGGTTCTTAAGAATACCAGGACTCTGGGCTCTTGGAGCAGCTGCATCCTTATCCCCTGCATCTGAAAACCACTTGTATTATTAAAGTGGCAGATTTCAGAACTGGCATTTCCCCATAACCACAGGTATTTGAAATATTTAGCAAAATAAGATGGCACGCTGGAATGGTTCTTGTGGGTCTTGTGTAGCCCTAAGGCAAGAGGCAAAAACATACCAGAGTCGACCCTGCGCGAGATGAGGACTGGATGCAATTCCTGCCCTCTCTCAGGCAGGATGCGGCCACTGCGCTCACAAAATCACAAAGATTCTTCCACAACCATTGTTCTCCTCGAAACTTTTCATGTCCTTGTACACAAATTGCTGCAAGACTCATAACCTGCCTGAGGCTGGTAATGCAAAGTGGGAAATAATTGTCCCCAGGAAGCGGCTGGCTGATGAAAGTTCCACTGGTGTGAATAACTAGCACAATTACAGGGAAAGGCAGCCGTCTTCAACAAACTGGTAATGGGACAGTGAGCCTGTTTAGATCAAAGTGTGAATGTGTCCCAGAGCAGCACTGACTCACATTATTTGATGTCCCATGGGAAACGTGCCAGTAAGACTCATTCCAGCTCCCTAACTCATCAGAACCATTGAAACTGAAGGAGCTGGAGCCTCCCAACGTCCTACCAGAATCGTATCTACACCTTTGGAAACCTGACCCTACTTGTCTCCACCACAAGGGCCACCACTGCCACTCATGCGGACTGTCTCAATTTTTGGCCAAGGACAGAAACAGCATGAAAACGAGAAGCCCATTTTAGCACTCATGTCAATTATTTATTCATGAATGCTGATTTATTCATCAAGATGTCTGCCTTCAGCTGTGATTTAACAGCTTTGCTAAACATGGGTTTCATTTAAGTAACAAGGAACTTCATTCTGGTCCTTCATCTATCTAATAAGGACCAGCAGGGGTCCTTATTTAATAAAGACTGCAAATGGACCGATCTGAATTCTGGTTTTAATAGACAATATTAATAGCAAAGATTAATTTCCTCCACTGCAGGAATGAGCATTAGGGTGAGTATTATGAGGAAGTCAGGTTAAACAATTGTTATCTCTAAGCCTTAATATCAATTTAGGTAGTCTGTTTACAGTAACAAACAATTCAATCTATACAAAAGGCAGAAAACTCAAAGGAAAAGCAAATGTTCAATGGACTTTGGTGGACCATAAATGTCTGTCACCTGGTTGCCCAAGACTCTGTGGAACCAGAGCCCAGGTGACCTTCCCTGTTCTACTTTTGTGCTGAATATAAAGTAATTCATTTATTGGTCAGAGAAGATATACCCCAGGTATCTCCAATTTAGATAAAAAAATATAAATCTTTCTACAGCCACTCAAGCATGACTCACCAGGACTTTACACAGAGTGATAGCCACGTGCTGCAGGGAAGGTTCACTGTAACGTTGGATATGGTACAGCGAGTCTGGATTGTGATATAAATTCTTAGTCTAAGCAAATTCACTCTGTAAAATGAAAAGTTCCTACATGATGCTGCTCTTGCACATTTGAATGGGTGATACGGGACTCCTGGCAGCTCAGTAAGGATATCTAATACAAACAGAACAAGCAGGGGTCAATGTACCTCAAAAGTGGCCCAAGACCTAATAGGAAAGGAAAACCAGTAAGTAAGATCATGACCGAGTCACCACAAACTAGCTTGAGCTGTGGTAGATGGCTACGGGTACAGTTTAATTCCCATGGCAATTAATACATAGTAATGTTCTGCTTCTCAAATGCAATGGTCTAGGACCTGAGCGTGGCTCAGCTCAGAAGCAAGACCACGTCCATGCCACCACCTCTTACTACCACAGCTGAGCTGAAGGAAAAAATTACCAGCTCTGGCTCTGCCACAGCCTGCCAGCTGGCATCCCCTGTTCCCTCACATCTCCTGGCATGGTGCTCAGGCAAACAGTAGCTAAGCTCTCCCACCAAAGGGATGAGCCTGATCAGCTGAAGTGGGCCCAAAGACGTTATGAAATGCTCAGAGAACCAACTCAGCAAGCAGACCAGGCTTGCTAGAGGACACGTGGGGAGTAACAAGGAGCTACAGGTAGTGGTGACCTCTTAAGCCAGCTGAAAGAAGACACATACCCACAACCTAGCTGGTCGAAAAGCAATAGCTCAGTCACATGGAAGTATGTGAAAATACCCACAGCCACATACTGCTCGACTTTCTCCCCTTGGGATGTTGTTTATTAACGAATTCTCCTACCAGTCTGGGGGAATGACACTGGGATGAAACAAAGTATGTATTGGCAGTGAGTATGTGCCATGGTTTGCTATATGCTTTGCACGCCTTTTTAAGTGCCAATGTTTTTCTTAATTTTTTTTTTTTTCCGAAGCCTGGCATATTACCATGACAGCTTTTCAGCGAGACACCAGTCCAACATGCTGACATCAACCAAAAAGGCATAGCAACAACCCAGCCCTTTCACATACTTTATGAGTACAATGTGTTAGTGTTAAGCAATATTTGAAGAAATACTAGGCAAAATAGTTCCCAGGAAGACCTGGATTCTGTATTTATGCAGCCAAAGAAATATATGACAGAAAAGATAAATTCTAATGACGCTGCTGATGGCCCACCTAGTCAGGGAGCAGTTGTGAGACTGAAGTGTAAGAAATGAGCCATGAAAGACTGTCCTCTTTGTTCTTTTCAGTTCATTTGCTCGACTTTTTATGCTGGCAAGAGTTGTTTGGTAACGCTAAGTAGCATAATAGGGTAAGAGGTTTGCTTATTTGGCAGCTAGTGAAGACAGAGAGGTAAGAAAAAGCCATGCCAATAATGACTTCCATTAAAAAGGGCTGAGGTGGACAGTCTACTCTGCTGGAATCACACTGAAGCCCAAAAGCAATGGCACATCAAAGGTCTGCACATCTCACAAAGAAAACGGCGCTTAATCTCAGGAAATGGACAGATAAAGGGTTCGGCTCAATCTCTGCTGACATACAGTCCTTCATCGCTGCTTCACAACATTCACATCTTATGCAATTCACCCAGCTTCCCCCCCCGCCCCTCCCTTCGCCTTGTTCAGAGATGGAAATATTCTGCCGGCTTGTGTGCTGTAGCAGCTGCTCCTCTTGACATTTCTGCTGCAGGCTGGGATACAGACCCTGAGAGTTAGTTCTAATGAAATAGCTAATATAACCCTTCCTCTCCTTTCCCAATATTTCATGTGAAATAGATATTCTAATTTAGGCAATCGTTCCTCTGAGAAGTCTTCCAAGGTTAGTGGAGAATCAAAAATAGTTCGAAACAGCATCAACCAAACCAAGAGTGCTTCAGGCTTTCATTTTCTTCCAACAATCTTTGCTGCTTATTAGAAGAAGGTAAATGTTATTTCTACCAGGTATCCTACAAGGAACTTCATTCTATTAGTTGTTTGCTCTCAGTTTTTAGATGGGTGCCCAGGTAAGTAGAAAAAGATACAGAAAACTAAATTCTGGTGGTGTGAGTTGGGCTGTCTGTAGGACACGGCACAATAAGATAGCATGATTTTGTCCCACTGAGTGCATTTATAACTCAAAAAGTTCCAGGGAGGAAGTGTCTTTACAGAAATTAATAATATTGCAATTATATGACCGAATGTCCAAGCTGAGGTTTCATCTGTTGAAGGGAGAAATAAAGTGCTGTTTCCTGGAGAGCGAAATGAACATCATGATTGCAACACGAAAAGTGACTTACTCTTGGCAGGCCATTTCTCTAATGGGCCTGCAAAAGCTGCTCATTAGGAGTGTTTTAATCACAACCAGTGACCACTGAAGCCTCTGCAAAGACAGCCTCCATTAGTTCCCATCACGCTGCAAATACATAGCCCATGCAAACATTCAGGTTTTTTCCAGCTCCTCTGAGACCACTGGCTAACAAACCCATCAGCATCACACTGAGCAAATTTGACAAAATGAGAAGAAAGCTGAGTGTCAGTCAATGAGACCTGGGAACAGACATGTCTATCTCCAATTACCCTTTTTGTGCTTCTGTCCATTACCTGAAGAAATGCGGGACATCTGGGAAGCAGGAATTGCAAATGCAGTCAGTTACCCTCTCAGCTGTGACAGATCCAGTTTGAGTTCTGGGTGTATTGCTCAATAATTTCTTTAGGGAAAGGTATGTCGCAGTAACAATTAATTGAAGAACGGTAATTAATTGACGTATACGCTCCATCTCAGCAAGGAGAAAACGCTCTTTTCTGGCTCTAGAAAGAGACAACAGTCTTCTTGTCCCAGGTCATTTTACAGCTCTATTAATTACCTGCGTTTGCTCCAATGGAGAACACGCTTACTGCAACTGCTTGTCTCATGCCTGCATACATTCTCGTGCCCTGACTCCAGCATAGCCTCCAGGAAACTTCGCCAGTGCAGGCAAGTTACATCATGCAGTTCACAGAAGCACACAACAACGCCGCTTGGCCAGCTCGATTAATATCATCACACAGCATACTAATACTGCTTTTTATACGTGTATGTTTTTCGGATTCCAGGAACAGCTTTACCATCATTAACTAACTAAACAGTATACTGATGGGATGCAGGATTTAACCACAGTGAATATTTCTCAACATATGTAAACCCTGGTGGAGGCTTGCTGCTAGATTGCCGTGGACCTGTTTCCAAGGTTACATTTTCATTGGCCTTTTTTGGTATCCTGATGTCTTCTATCCATACGTTAAAACAGGGGCTAGGAACATACCTGCCTTGGACACGTACCGGATTATTATAAATTGGGAGTCCTAGCAGTGAATTTCCAGGTGTTACAAACCTCTGAATAGCAGTGAGGTACAGCCTGTTGATCATACAGCCTCCCCCCCACCCCGCACAAACACTGTCTCTGTCAGCTTCCTCCCTGAAACCTGCATTTCCCTCAAGATCTGGTATTGATTCCTCAGACTGAGCCCAGAGATTATAAATATCCCCTATCTCCCACGTTCCAGTTAACATGTTGTGAGAAAAACCGAGGAAATACAGCGATGCTGCTAGATTTTACGCAGCATCCTAAACCAGCTCATTAAAAGCAAATAAACAAGAGAGCTCCCCAAACCCCAAGCAGTTTCTGAAACGCAGCTTCCCTCTGTCTCACTCCATCCTGCTTCACAAGTCCCTGGGCACCCACCTGTGGCAATGAAGGCAAGTGGAAGGGGTACCTGCTGTGAGATCTGCAGCCCTCCATCTAGAGCCTAGCTCAGCCCCTTTCCCTCATGCTCTAGCTTTCTTGTGCACCTCCTTCAGACTTCAGCCAGGAGACCTTTTGAAACCCTCTTTTATCACCTCTTTAGCTTTGCTGGCAAGTTTCCAGCACTCCTGGAAAAAAGGGTCCCAGTTTGTATTCAGAGATAATGTAGTCAGTGGGATGAAACCCATGATGCCACCCAACAACAGCAATCCAGGAAGCCTTTACACTTCGAATATCAGGAGACCTTGCAGCTGTAAACCTCTGCCGCATATGTGTAAGGGCTTGCCTGTCATGTTGGATTTTAGGGTCCAGTCTCCAAGCAGACAAGCAACAATTTCCTGTCCCTATTCCCGACAAGCAGCCGGTAATGAAATCTTTTTTGGATTTTTGCCAAGGGGAAAACAATAGCCTGCTCGAGCACTTCAGCTTGAATGGGTGCGAGCTATTGTGCATCATCTGCTCAGCCAAATCCTGCGAGAGGGCTGGGGTGGGGGAGTAGGATCAGAATTCAGAATAAGTGGAGAGAAGAGATGCATATCTGCTTCTTCCTTAATCCCAACGTACTCTATTGTCCCACTGGGGAGGATGGAGCTATGGAGATATCGTTGCCACTGTCAGCTAAAGTTGAGAGATCAATTCTGACAGCAGCAAAGAGTACGCCATGAGCATATCAATGCATTGACCATGAAGTCACTAACTCACCTGACCAATTTTGTTGTCCTCTTTAAATGTCAGGTTTCACTCTGCTGTACACTGACCATTACATGATCCCGTAAATTAGTCAGAGCTTGGGCTAGCAAATGTACGGTATAAAGCTGCGTTGGGGGAAGTTCAGATTGGATATTAGGCAAAGGTTCTTTGCTGAGAGGGTGGTCGGTTACTAAACAGGCTCCCCAGGGAAGTGGTCATGGCATCAAGCCTGTCAGAAGTCAAGTAGCGTCTGGAAAACGCTCTTAGTCATACAGTTTAGTTTCAGGCAGTCCTGCGAGAAGCGGGGAGTAGGACTCGATAATCCTTGTTCGGTCCCTTCCAACTTGAGATATTCTATGATTCCGTATCAGACAACCAGTAAATATGGTCTCCCTAGCAGTTCTAGGGTGAAAGAAACTTCAAAAATGGAAAGGGAGTAAATGACGCCACAAAACACAACATCCATTTCCGTAATAGCAGCTTTGGCGTTTGTGAGACCTTCCACGAAAGCAAAGACATGAAGAAAGAGCAGGGAGTTTACAAATTAGTAAAATCCTCTAAATTGAGAAAGCTGGGTCCTTTTTGTAAATGGGAAATAAAGATGTTTTGTGCTTTGAGAATCCTGAAAGATGATACTATTATATAAGCCAACTATAGACTATGAACATCATTTGTTATCGTATTGTTTCAGTAAATTTGTTTGTCCACCCTCTTTCAACTCCAGCTGTCAAGGAATAATTTTTACTTTTTTTTTCAAACGCAATCAAAATGTATTTCTTTGTGATTATATATTAGCAGAATGCCTCTCGATTTTATAATGAATTTTCAATAGTTTGAACAAAAGTCTGAATTTGCAACTGCTGGTAGTGAGTGCCTGTTTTTGACACATACCTCTTTCTTAGTCAGCTGCTGCAAATCAGTCATCAAGAAGTTGGAAATTCATTGCAGAACAAGGTATTGTACACTGTGGGAAATGTTCCATGACTAACAAAGGATAATTTGTTTATTCTGATTTTATTTTCTAAGTTAAGTGGCTTTTCATTTCTTCTTTTAGATTCAGGAGTGAACACTGTATTTGAGCGCGTATCTCCTACGTGTGCTGCTTGAAATCGTACAGGCACCACAGCTTGTCTGTGGAGATCGAAGCCAAAGGTCGGTTTGCCTAACGTTGGGATATGGGCCAGGTCTTGTCTACGTTTTTCTCTCTCCCGATATCACTCTTGCATTGGTGCCAGGAATCAGGATATTCATCTTCTCTAGGTAAACATCAGTTTATAAAAAGGGGAATATAATTGCACAGGAGAAGCTATGATAGGCCTTGGGATTAGTGAATGCCTCCTAATTGAGCTTCAGTGAAAGCGGCAGTTCTGGCATTATTTTTATTCACCTTGTGGAAAATTATTGGAGCATATTTCATATAATTAGGCTCAAGAATGGATTTGGCATCACTTCCAGCAAATGCCCCTGAACACTAATCTGGTTTATTTGGCACCACTGCTGAAGCTTTTCTTGTGGGGAATACAATGACAACAATTAACCTGGCAATACAGAACAGAAATGGGAAGTGGGAAATTGTCTTGTCTTTTATCCACATACAGCGTGAAGTGTGACCTCATTCAGCAACAGAGCAGCAGCGCCTTGAATTTATTTTCTTCTTTTTTTCACATCTCGAGATGCCCTAAGGAATCTTCTCTCTTTTTTTTGTTTGTTTTGTTTTGTTTATGTTCATCTAGGTCTAAAATCTACATGGTTCCTGCTGTCCAAGAGGGCCTGAACAAACAGACACATGGGCCCTATTTAAGGTGTTTATAGCTAAATGTATTGGATTTAATTGGGTGTTGCTGAATGACCAAAAGATTCCTTCCCTTTCTAGAACAAGACCAATATTGACTTTCAACAACTGTCAGTTCAGAGTGCGAAATCAATGGCAAGATTTGGGCAAGAGCTTTAGCATACTGCACCAGAAGGTACATTTCTTTCGATTTTAAATAATCACACATGACCTGTACAAACTCCAGTTTCTAGTGGATTCTGCCTGTTCCTTTTTATTGCAGTGTTCTGAACAGCTCATCAAAATCCTCTTCTTCCCCCCTTTATCTACTAGTTAGAAATACAGCACTGGCAATAGGTTTTAAGATTTCTAGGTCAGGTGCAGTGGCAATTCATCCATCTGTACATATTTTTTTCTTTTGATGTAGTCATAAAGCTGGACAATGGCGCAGTGAGACTCGGGAAAACTGGTATATTTGCACAGAGCGTGTTTGGAAGAGGAGACTTCCACTTGAAGCAGGACAAAAAGATTAGGTATTAACCTGGGATCTTAAATACTGCAAAGCTTGAGAGACTTAGAGAGATTTACAGAGACGCGGGGGAACTTGACAGGGAAGAAGAGGAGCAGAGCGATTTGGTTTAGCTGCTGAACCAGCTAAGAAAGGGATGTAGAAAAACCGTTGGGAGGAGTGAGAGAAGAGGATCCTGCGTACTCAGGAAGCCTTTGCCTGAAACCCAAAGAACACTATCAAGTGGCAAGGAAATTTAAGCAGGGAAATATGTATAGGTGCTTATTGGTGTTGTGTGGGGTTGTTTTTTTCCTAGAGCAGTGAATTTCTTTTGCTAGAATGCCTAGCCCAGATTCATATTCTGTCTCTGACCATGTCGGCAGGAAATACCAACCAGGCAGAGGCAAGTGTGCTAGTTTAGTTTAGAAATAGTCACAAAATCTGCCTCTGTTTCCTCTGTCTCGGGTGGCCAGAGAGGTGTGCTGGGAACCCCAGAGCACTCGCAGCACTGGACCTCATGGAAGGAGTTTGCTTACGCTGCTGAGCAGCCCAAGGAGGGCAGCTGTCAGCCTGGGACATACCATTTCTACACAAAGTCCCATTTCTGACAAGGCAAAGACATAGAGCACCTGTGGCCAAGGAACACATGAGAGAGGCTGAGAAAAAGGCAAGTGCTGTGACATGCTCAGGTCCAGAGAACCTGAAGAGCCTCCTGTGGGATCAGTGTAGTGGGGACCAGGAATAAAAACCTGTTGAGAGCCACGTTAGCATGTGTGATGAGTGGCTGGAGATCACAGGACTGTATTTCACTCACATCATTAAAAATCTTTCTAGACACAACAGATTTGGGGAATGCTGTCAGGTCTAGCCCTATCCTTTGTGAAATCCTGGGAAAACAGAAGAGACTCACAGCCTGTCCTGATCATTAACACCCCCCTCCCCACAGTCCCCAAACAGCCTCAAGCAAATGCTGAAGGCGAGAGCTCCGCACAGAAAGTGTCCTCCCATTATCTTGAGCTCCAATCTGTGGTCTGTCCTTTTCTTTGACAGCAGAAAAGGGATGCAGTAAGTAAATCCCGTGCAAGCTGTTCACATCAAAACCAACAGCTGATCTTGTAAGACTGCTGCTTATGGTAAAATACCTTGTTTAGTAAGAGAGTAGGTGCTTACAGCTCCTGGATTGACTGTAGATGTAGCTCAAAAATGAGTATGTTGCAGCAATTTAGCTGTGAAGCAACAAATAACTAGAGTTGCAATAGGAAGGCTGGCTGAGGGGAAAAAAAAAATGCTGTCGTAATATCTCAGTCAGGTGAAGATGAGAAACTTCCTAGAAACTGCTGATTTGTGATTGTGTAACCCAGGAACCCTCCAAGAGCTTCTGTGTGACAAACCAACAAATGGCAGGCGTACATCTTCCGTGAGGAGTGGAAAAGACTCTTTCCTAAGCAAACAAGCCACTTTTGCTAGGGATCATTTCTGCCAAGCCATTTCACCATGACCTTGGTCCTCCACTTCAATCTGTGAGGTTTTCAACAGCACCAGCCTTGTCAGGTGAGCCAGGGTAAGGGGACTGGTTATTGTCAACACAGCTGCAGTACCATAGCCTATTTTTCCTATTCTGTCCCCAAAATACCTCATTTACAAAGCAGAGAGGAGCAAAGGCCAGGACAAATGACACTGCACCCAGGAGGATCTGACCCTTGCTCTGGAAATTCCCGGTGTGGAAGCAGTGGGAAGGGAGGGAACTGAGCAGTGCCCTGCGGCTGGTCCCTGTCCCATGTCGTGTTGTCTTGTCCCCCCGTTTGGTTCATGCTGCTGCCCCTTGCCCCTCCACAGCATCTGCACTTGGAAAGTGATACAGGCCACAGTGCTGCTCCAGACCCCATCCTGTGCAGGAGATATTCTGGCTCATTTCCCAGCATTTTTTGTTAAATTAAACATTTTATTTTTATGCACGCATGCCATTGTACCCTATTTTTAAACTCAGAGGCTCTGGAGTTCATCCTTGGCTCAAAAATCTTGGATACACACCTTCTGGCACTTCATTTAAAAAAATCTGGCCTGCATCCTTCGTGTCCTTCATGTCCTTCATGTCCTCTCTTGTGTCAGACATTGCACAGCCCTCTAAACAGTGACAGATAATACACTGCACATGCTGCGCTACCAAGTTTTGTGAGCAGAAAATGGGGTGTCACCTTTAACCATGAATTTCCTTCTCTCTTTTTCTAAAAATCTGTGTTATAGCAGTTAGCACAGCTTAAATGTGGACCTTACATTTTCATTGGTTTCAGCCACAAATATTTTTACCTCTCACTACATCTGAGGTAGAAAAATAGCAATATTCCCTGTCAGCACAAAATGAAGTGAAAGATAATAAATCAGTGACTTGTAAACTGCACCAAAGAATCAATAAAATGTAAATGGCTACAAAATAGAAGGTAGAAATACATTAAATATGAATGATAAGAAAGAGGAATAAGACTGGAAAATGATAAGGCTGTGTATTCCATTACATGAGACACAAGTGATGGAGAACAGTTACAGGTTGGTAAAAGGAGAGGAGGTCTTTGCAAACAAAATGGGATCTGACCACGTATCCCTGTCCACTACCCCTCCAGCAGAGAGAGAATATATCATATAAGTGTCAAGAACTTTTAGCAACTTTACACATTGCTGATTACAAATGAAAATGTAATGCAGTCTACACGTGTTCTGGCTCTTATCTCTCCTCCAGGGAGAATTATTAAAGCCTCAGCCTGCCATTGAAAATGTAGTATTCAGACATCTGTGACCACTACATATAGAGAAGAGAAGATAAGGTGCATATCACGCCTACATCTGTGACAGGGGTCTCAGTGTCTCTAGAGACAGATGAATGAATGCATATGAAGACTGACTGAAAATTTTCTAATTAAACCTTTGCTTTCCCTACTTTCTACATATATTTTCTGTTTTGAAGAAAAAGCCTCCCAAAATGATTTTAGCCAATATTGTCAATATTTAATGCTTTTTTTTTTTTCTCCTTTTTTTTTCTTCTAAGAAATAAATAGCCCATTCTCGAGCAAAGATACTATGTACACATCAAAGACTCCCTGGAGAAAGTTCAGCCTGCTGGCCTACCATGAAAGGTAAGAGGCAAGCTGTTAATGGTTGCGGGATGACATTAGAAATATGGGCTGTGAGAGAGATTTGGGTCTTTGAAGAATAACTAGTCCTGAACAATAGCAGATAAATAAATTAGAGCAGAGCCACAGGTAGCTGCTTGGATGAACGGTGGCCTGCTGGCCAACATAATGAGAAGGAGAACAGCAGTACCGGTCAGTAGCCTACACTGGCAGTGGAGGTGAGATGAATGAGGTTGAGTTTCAACTTCAAACTTCCCGAGCAAGGCTCTTGAGTTTTATAGCTAGAAGTACAATCAGCTTTGTATGGTCAGCAATTCAGTTTGCCGCTTTAGAAATGTAAGAATAAAAAATGCAAATGCACTTTTGATGTGTTGATTACTTAGAGATGTACAAAGCCATGAACAGTGGCAGTAATGAAATGTCTCCAGGGTGCCTTGGAACATCGCAGGAGGACCCAGGCAAGGTTCCCTAGGAAACCAGAGATGCACTCCAAAGCATGTGCAAGCTTGGCCCGTCGACAGCCACTCAGTTGTGCTCCGAACATCGCTGCTAGAAGGTAGGCAATTCAACTCCAGAGCATAGTTGGTTGGACTAATTGTGGAAAGCCTAAAGGAGATTGGGATAGATTTGTTCCTGGTTGCATAAATGTTCAGACCTCTGAAAGAAAGAAAAGACTGATTGCTAGTTATCCAAAGCAAGGGGGAGAGAGGAGTGAATAACACCTTCAATTAATCTAAGTATTGATCTTAGTCCCAGATGCTCCTTGCCTAAATTCCACATAAATCCCTGTGCCTACTGTTTTCCAATGGCTGGCACCCCAAAGGCTTTTGAGTAATTATTCCAGAGATGTAAGACTCCGAGCACAGAGCCACTTGTGTCTGCTGGTGGTCAACATTAAGCAGGCAGATTTATGTAGAATTTAGTCCTGACAAAGCTGGGTCTTAGGACTAGACTGTGCCTCAAAGTGCTTCCAAAGGAAGATGCCTACAGACCTGCTGCTTGTCCTTGCCTCCTCTGACTTTTAGGCAAGGGAACCAATTCAGCATCTCTTGGGAAATACAATTTAACTGCCTCTCCTGAAACTTGCTCTTTTTCTGCATCCCAGCACCTCCAACCCCACCCTCACTGGGTTTGTTCAGGAGAGAGCTAAGACTTTACATGTGACCCATGAGGGGAATGCGAAGAGAAGAAAACAACTACTTTTGTCCTCTTTGGCAGCGTAATTCCTAACCTTTTTTGGATCCTCTTTCTCTTAGCACAAGAGCTGAAGACCCTTTTTAGTAAGGGCAGAATGATGGAATTTTCCAAGCAGTTATGGGAGACAAGACATGATTGAACTTCGTTCCAGTTGCATTTCTCCGACTCCTTTAGCACAAGCCCCTGGATCCACCAAAGACGGAAAAGCAGTCATAGCGATTTCAAAATGTTGTCTATGACTCAGCAGTGATTCCTTCCCAACGATATGTGGATCAAATGTCTTAAAGATTAAATAGTTGGGGACTGGGGTGTCTGGAGTGGAAAGGGTTTGCTACATATGAACTTTCCTACAGAGGTTTCCATGGATTGAAGAAGCACCAGTGTTCCTGAACTCCCATGCCTCGGTATGAGATAGGGCAGACAGGTGTGGCTGTAACTCCAGCTCAAGTAATAAATACATTTAGCAGCTAGATTAGCATAATTGCTTGCCTAGTCAGCTAGCATGCAAAGTGCACAAACAAGTACCATAACAGTTTTATTACATGTACATGCTTGTGTTTCCTTGATACGTGATAAAACAAACAGATCAGTAATTTTAAAACAAGCAGTAAAAAAAACAAAAAAAACCCCACCCCCAAAAACAATGAGTAATCTAAAACAAATGTTAAGAAAATAGTGTCTCCAAGAAATCTTCTCCAGGCTGTGCCCCAATTACATTTTATTGATGTGAAAGTAAAGATGTTGTGACCAAATGTATTACCGGTCACAAAAGCTTACATTTAGGTAGCTTTCTTTTTGCTCCATTGTGAAATATACTTCACGGCAGTAACTATACACTTCGGTGTAAAACCATCAGATGTGATTCCATCTGGAAACATTTAAAATGGGCGATTGGTTGAGAAATGTCCCCACCCTTTCTTTCTTCAAACAACAGATAAGGAATGTGCCTCTTTTTTCTCAAGTAGAGTATTTATTCTTGCTGATAAGATTGTGCACTGCCTTTTGAAGAGCTTGAATGTTAGTGAATTATAACTGTTTTAAATACATTTCTAACAATCCGCTATAATTTCACAAATATTACACAAACTTGCTAGCAAGTTTGTTAGACAAAACAAAAAAAAGCTAAAATGCCTTTGATGTTACACCGAGACGCGCTCAGCTGTTAAATGAAGTGAAATCATCTGTTGGAGTTTGTTCATTTTACAAATGGCACATTGTGTACATTACAGTGAACAGTGGGAGCGGTGAGCAGGATGTGACTGAAGTAGTCTGTCAAATCCTCAGTTTGATTTATAATAACGGGGTTGCACTGACATGAGAGTAAAATACAGCAAAGCATATGTTCACTGTGAGTAATATAGGCTCATTTATACATTATAGTACTATTAAATAAACAGTCTTGATCACTTTCTAAAATAGTCCTACAATGAACGTGGTTATAGTGCCATGGGACATATACGCTTGGCAGGCAGTGATGAAACAGGGAGAAAAAACCCTCAATCAACCCTTTTGTTTTTTTCCCTTGAGTTTCCAGTCCTCAGCCAGGTGGAGGGAGGGGCGTTGCACTAGCATACATACATTTTCTTGTTGTGGGTCTAAAGAAAGACTAATCCTGGTCTTTCTCTGAAATGGAGAACAAGCACAACAGTGGCTTCATGACATAACTTGCTCAGTTTCAGTCCTCAAAGAATCTGGTCCCTTTGATTCTCATCCAGACTGTTTGCAGGAATGGGCTCAGTAGGACTTCAAGAAAACGTCAACATAGTTTCAGGGATGTCAATGACAAATCCATCTCAGCTATAAAATAGTTACTGCAGGAACACGGAGAAATCCATGCATTTATCTTGAACACTGGCAATCCTCCCACAGCAATTAGGAACCACGACATCCTATTTCTTTTTTTAATACCTTAGTTGTAAATGGACAACAAATGTTATTTACCAGTGGTTGAGCAAGAGAATGTCATTGTTTAAACACGGAAATAGAATTTAAAATTCTAGGTTTAATTATGTTTGGGGTTGCCTTTCATTAGGAGTTAAACCTGGAGATTTTATACAAATGAGGCTCCATATTGTTTCTCTTGGTACAATGGGAAGAATGTTAAAGAACATAACCAAGCTGCCTGTAGCAGCACAAAGATCGTCCAGTTCTGGGCTACCCAGTTGAAGAAAGACAGGGAACTACTGGGGAGAGGTCAGGGGAGGGCTACCAGGATTATTAGAGGACTTGAACATCTTCCATATGAGGAAAGGCTGAGAGAGCTGGGCCTGTTCAGCCTGCAGAAGAGAAGACTGGGGGGGATCTCATCAACGCTCATAAATATCTAAAGGGTGGGTCTCAAGAGGAAGGTGCCAGACTTTTCTCAGTGGTGCCCAGTGACAGGACAAGGAGCAACAGGGACAAACTGGAACACAGGCAGTTCCATCTGAACATGAAGTGAAACTTCTTCCCTGTGAGGGTGACGGAGCCCTGGCACAGGCTGCCCAGAGAGGCTGTGGAGTCTCCTTCTCTGGAGAGATTCAAAACCTGCCTGGACGTGATCCTGTGCAACCTGCTCTAGGGGATCCTGCTCTAGCAGGGGGTTGGACTAGATGACCTCCAGAGGTCCCTTCCAACCCCTACGCATCTGTGAATCTGTGAATCGTCCAAAATGTAGTAAACCTCTTAATTGTTCAAAAAAGGGTGCATTGTGTGAGTATGGTTACTGTGCGTTATTTCCAATCACAACATTATTATGTGACAGATCTTACAAACGAGAAGTTTCTGAAGTCTCATTTCTATTTCTTCTCTTTCCTTTTTCTAAGACACATTTTCTGTGAAAATAGTCCTTTCCTTTCTTTCTCTCTCCCAGAGACCTCAATTTCTGGCGCACCTACTCAGTGTCAGAAGCAAAGTCATTGTAAGAAAAACACTTTTCTTTTTTTCTTTTCACCCTGAATGGAGAAATTCTATATATCTGCTAGTAACTTTGTAAATCAGAAATCTGATAAATTAAACGCACGGCATTTTTCTCAGGCCACTTAAAGAAAAGGAAGACTGAATATAGAAAGGAAGACTCAGTGAAAAGAAAAAAATACTCATCAAAATAGAAGGACCATCTCTTGGGCTTTAAGGCACAGGCCAGACTGAAGATGAGGTGTAGGTGGATACAATTTCCACAGGGAAGCGCAGGCCAGGGCTGGAGCTGTGAATTCTTGGGAATCTGCAGCTTAAAATCTGCTAGCCTTGGAAAGCTGCTCTGCTCTTTGCTCTTCATTCCAGGGGTTGAATTCAACTACGTAGCTTTAACCATTGGTTTTTACTGCACTGGCAGAGGTCATTTTGACTGCATTTGCTGCAGCGCTACAAGCAGATGTGTAGGCATTTAGTATGGCATTCATCAGAATTAAATAAAAAAAAAGAAAAAAAAAAACACAGCACCCTCCAAATCCTTTATTGACATGAATTTTTGAAATGTTTCATTTCAAAACTAAAATGTTGCACTTGTAAAAATGGCAACACTGTCCTTTTAGGTGAACATCAGTTATTCCGGGGAAACACACTTTGCTGTGTAAAACATGATTACTGCTGTTCCATGACTACAATTGCCCTCAAAGGTACAATTCTCAAGCTTTCCTTCCAATAAATTGCTTATTTTTAAATCCGTAGCATTACATCGTTGAGATGTGGTTTTATAGGTCTTCAGGTGCAGGTCTCCACACTGCATCTTGTTATTTTCTACAGTACATGGGATGCAATTAAGTTTTCTTATAAGTGCATGGAAGGAACTATTGCTGTTAAATCAGAGATGTGTATTCCTAAGGACCCTTCATTTGGTAATGTATGTTTGAACATACCCCAAAATAAGCAACAACAATAATACTGCAAAAAGCTTTTAAATCTTTGTTTTTTAGGGCATGATGGTCTTAGTTCATCCATTAAAGTGGCACAGTGGAATGTAGGTCACGTCCTCGCCATTAGCACTTATGCTTCAGTAACAAACATCGGGGTTGAGTAACTGGTCACATGATCAGAATTCTAATTTTCATTTTAACACACATAAATTGTGTACTTTTTTTCCTGTAACAGCAAACATATGACTGACTTTCTACATTTCCTTCCATCTAGCATATTTGAAACCCATATTTCATAGAGAAATTGAAAGAAAAAGTGTCTCACCACAGATTTGTTCTTCAGAAAGACAGCTTTTTCTAAACTTTACTTTCCCTTCTTTCTCTCAGGTCAATGCTGCATCCTTTATTCTTCTGCCCTGGCAAGGTGATGGAGGATTTTGAGAATTTGGTTCACACAAAGTCTTCCCCAGCCGGTGTGACACCTGCATGAGGACACCTGGCACTCTGTCCCACACAAAGGCCTCCCAACCTTTCCCAGAACAGAGAAAGACAAAGAGTACTTCTGAGTTAAACACATGACTATTATGAAGTAACATGTTAGCACTAAGGACCTTTTTTTTTCTGGAACTGACTCATTTTTTCCTACCCTGGCTCTCCTAGAAGAGTTACTGGGAATCCCTAAATAACTTGGGCCAAGCCCAAAACCATAAGTGAAAAAGAATGCAAATCACCAGCCTTAGAACCACTCCTAACTTTACTATGTTTAATCAGTTTATCACCTAAAACACTAATGGCATGTCCACAGACCTGGTGCCTCTACCCTCCCCTTCAGGTTCACACATTTTTGTCCTTCCGAACTGAGGAACTAGGAGGCCACATCATACCCGACTTCATTCATCATTTCTACGCCTGATTATCTTTTAATGTCCTGTTCCTTTCTGAGTGAAGCGGGAGCTTGTGCGCCGTGTCCTCACCCTACCAGAACTAGACGTGGGACAAAGGTACACAGGAAAGGTGAAGTTTCTGCACTGCTCCTGTGCTACCCAGGATGCAGAGAGGCTGCATGCTGGGTCTCAGTCTCGTATTTTTGTTCCCCTTGCCTGGGGTTAGTCAGGTCATGCCACATCGCAGGTTGCCTGTCAGTACAAGGGCCCCCTGCTCCTGCATCGCTGCCTCTGCTATTTGTGTCACCAGCTGGATTGGTTGCTCTCACTAAAAGGCAAGTGAGGAGTTAGGGGACGCAATACATGCTTCCTTCACAGTGGGCAGCAACTCTCTCATAGTCCTTGGTGCCGTCAGGAAACACTGCTCTCCACCCACAGCAGGAAGCACACACCTTCTTCCTCCACAGCACCAAAGTTCCCCTGGCCTTGCTTCATGTCTCTCCTTCCCTGGTAAAAGCTGTGGGTGGGTGTTTGTGCCCTGCTTCCTTCCTGGAGCAAAGAGAAACCTTCTGGAAAGGCCTGCAGCACAGTGGCGCACCTAGGCAGTGGTGGAACAGCACAGTATTCCAGATGTGTCTGGTGCCGAGTAGAGGGTGGTAATCGTTTCACCCATCTCCTGGCTGTGCTCCTGCCGAGACAGCCCAGGGTGCTGTTAGTCTTCATCGCTGACTTGGGCTTACCCAGATGTCCCCCAGGACCTTCTTCACAGAGCTGCTCCCGACTTCAGTACCCTGCAGGGTGTTAGTCTGTCCCAGACACCATTTATCTTGGTTGAATTTCATGAGGTTCTTGTCAGACCATTCCTCCAGCCTGAGTCCCTCTGAATGGCAGCTCTACGCTTACCTGCAAACTTGATAAGAGGGCACTCTGTCATCACCTGTAGGCATTGAAAAAGACATTAAATAGGTCAGGTTCCAGGATAGACCCCTACAGTACTCCACTTCTTATTGGCCTCCAGACAGAGTACAGCTCATTAACTGCTGTCCTCTAGGCCCTATCATCCAAAGAGTTTTTTACCCATGTGGTTGTCCATCCATCCAGACCATAATGTCCTAATTTGGATACAAGATTGAGGTAAATGGTGCCAAAAGCCTTGCAAAAGTCAAGGTAAATGATATCTGCTGCTCTTCCTTCATCTATGAATCCAGCTGTCTTATTACAGAAGGCAATCAGGTTGGTGAGGCACAATTCACCCTGGGTAAATGCATGCTGGCTGTTCCCGATCGCCTTCTCCTTCCTGTGCCCGGAAATGTGTTCCAAGAGGATGTGGATTTCCACAGGGACTGCAGTGAGGCTGATCAGCCAACAGTTTCCTTTTGGGCCTCTTTTTTTTGTTCCCAAGATGGGCACAAGATTTGCCGTTCTCCAGTCATTGGGGAGCTCTCCCAGACTCCATGACCTTTCAAAGGTAAAACTGCGGCCTTGCAGTGACACCAGCCAGCTGCCTCAGCACCTTGGATGCACCTCAGTTGATCCCACGCATGTTTATGGGTCAAGTTCTCCCACGTAAACCCTGATTTGATCCTCACCCATTGCTGGTAGTTCTCCTCCTTGAATCCTAAGCACAGAGAGCTGGGAGACCCTGGGGGTAGGTCTGAGGCAAAGATGGCTCTGGGTACCACGGCCTTATCTGTTTCCATCGTTATTAGATCATTTGCCCCATTTGGGAACAAGCCCGCATTTCCCTTTTTCAGTCTTTTACTCTTGGATTTGTGGTAGGAGCTCTTCTCCTTGCCCTTGAGATCCCTTGCAAATCTTAACTCTAGTTGAGCTTTGACCTCAGAAAGGAGACTATGTGATGCAGTTTCTGCATCAGCCCAGAAGCCTGAGTTAGCTATTCTGATTGTGGAAATGTACAGAATGTTCCAATGGGAGCACTGAGACTACTAAGAAATGTAATAACTGAATGTCCTGCATAAGCTTCAGTATAAATTGTGCTCCTCTATATCTGTCCAAAGGCAGCTGCTTTGCTCTGCTTTGTCAGGGAAACTGTTAATAATTTAATAATGAAAGGGAACTAATGAGGCCTATGGATCTGAGCCTCATGCTCAGATTATCCAGTGTCTAATGAAGTGTGAATTTTGACTGAAGCTTTTTCCACCCTGAGGGGAAAAAGCCACTCTCATCCATGCGGTTTCTCCTGTGACTAATAAAGGGTGAGCTCACACTGCAGCTTCTGCAGTACAGGGAGTACAGGTAAGGTTACTCTCCAGTACCTAGCCCTAGTTTCATGACACTTAGGAAAACATGTAATTCTGGAGATATCTACCCCTTTAATTCAGATTTGACCAGTGGGTTTGGGAGTTACTAGGGAGAATGGACAGGCTGACAAAGGCTGGTCCAAAGTCATTATTTAAGCCTCATGCACTTTAAAACATCTCAACATTTTCACTAGTTTGCATTTCAAATGCATCTCATTGGAAAGGTGCAAAATAATTTACATTAAGTATTAGCCTAATTTCTGAAACAGGTGAACAGTAACGACTCATCTTTTGAATAATGTATCCCTTCTCAAATACTGTAGACTAACAATTTCATATGTGTTTATGTACAGATGTCTTACACGTTTGCTATATCACATAAAATAAGTTTGTTTCTAATGTAAGCCAGTAAGACTTCTGTAAAAACAAATATTACCTACCATTTTCTTTCTATGGTAGACTAAGCTTGGATTTAGCAAAGAGGAATGTCGTCTGGTCTGATTTGGATGCGTATATGCCATGAGCAACCTCTCAAATAGATGCATGAGGGTTGTTGCTGTCACCTTCCCTAGACAAATACATTCAGGCTAACGACTGACGGATGAGGTGTGTTTTGCTGTGGCATAGCTGACGCGTATGAGCCATCTTGCTTTAAAACTGACATGGAGACAAGGCACACAAGGTAAACCAGGTAAGGTCAACCAAAAGCAGCAGCGTAGTGCTGACCTCCCCTAGCAACCTAGCTGCAGCTTGTCTGATTTTACAGGCGTGTAGCTACCACATCAATTAAGTTTTCGCTGTGAAAAACCTCACAAAACCAAAACAAGGCCCTGTGCCACTGAAGACAAAGCCCAGTGTAACTGACTACATACGTGACAGGAGATTTACGTTAGCCTATTGAGGACACGGTATTGGTCACACCCCAGCAGCGCGCAATCTAGTGTAGGCAGTAATAAAACTGCCTGAAAAAGGCAAACCAGCCTGTACTGAGATCCAGCCACTGTGACTGCCAGACTTCTCCCAGTCCCTGTTGTCTCCCCTTAAGTGCTGCATGTACCCTTGACCCCCTTCTTCTTTTTAGTCTCACACATATTCATCTACAAAACTTCATCACACAGAGTAAAAGAACTACTGTATTACACCACTGACCCAACGTATAGTATCTCACAACAGCAATATTGCAGCTGAGATTATTTTTTTTTTCTGCAAATGTCTCCTTTTCTACCCATGAGTTCTCCCACGTAAGCAAACACACATGCAAACGCATGGAAGGGTTGAATGAATCTGAGCGCGACACTCTGTGTGGCAGAGCGCAACAGATAACGTGAGTTCAAGCAAACATTAAAAAGTCCTTTAGGCCAAAATATTTTGCAAAGGAAGACTTAGTAGCACTGAACTGGAGCATCATTACAACTCTCATCTGTATACGGTCTTTGTAAGGATGCGCCTTCTCCAACACCCAAAGGAAACTCAAACAGAAAACCAAGTGGAAGTCATAGCTATTAGTAACTAGAAAGCGAGAGACAGAATCAAGGCTTACGTTTTACAGAACCGTAAACATTAGGCGTCATCTGACCGTAGTAGGCTCAGAAATCCAAGTGGTGCACGTTGCACACTGGTGCAAACTCAGACCTGAGAAATCAGCCATGAGCAGGCAGCCAGAGATGACGGGCTGGTTATTGCAGTCTCTTACATCAGATCTGCCTTGTGAATTCAGCAATCTCTTGTGTTTTATTGGTGTCAAATTGGTTAAGAGTGGAGAATCAGGCCTACTGAATGATCCAAATGATGACAAAATGAAGACATTCTCATTAGGAAGCAGTGATCAATCTTGAAATCTTGATTTTTTTTTATTCTACTTCTTTTGAAACCTTAAAATATGACATCACGAGGTCCCTTTTATTACATATGACGACACTATTTCAGTTTAGTTATTTCCTGAACTGTATTTTCTAGCTGACTTTGTCCACAAATTATTGTTTTGAACCTAAGAAATTCCAGGTTAATCTGATAGCCCCTGCTGTACAGTGTAATATAAGCTGTTCACAAAGGAATAACATCTAAATTTTGTCAAAGCATGGGGAAAAGCAAAAAGCATTTATCAAACATTCTCTTAAAAATGGGCTCTGGTATAATGAGCTTTTGTGTTCTTTTCCCACATGTCTTGATTGGCCATTTCTGTTTGAAAAAAGGGGCACTTTGCAAAGTGCCACTTTCAAGTCTATCTTTTCCCTGGCTATTCAAAGATTTTCTTTCCTTGATCTTCGGAGGAAAGTTTTGCCTCATTTCTGATGCTCCCAGCCACTGCGCTGCTCATACCTCTCAACACGCACGAGCCCGAACGCTGCTGTAGCACAATCGTTCAAGGTTTTTCCCCCCCCTTCATTAGATATACAGCCGCTTCCCTCCAGAACACCTGCCAGGCTCATTCCCTGGCCTATTTTTTTCCTACTAGTGCCGATGTCATCCCTTCCTTTCGCTACCCCTACACCCAGCCGACCTCCACCACCCATCTTTATCCCGTCCTCCTCACCACAGGGCAATGTGCCCGCACACCATGGCGACCTGCCCAAGACACAAAGGCCGCCATCTCTATATTCTCATTAATACACTATTATTTCCACCCCTTCACTTGCGCTCGGATCAGCCTGGAAACACCGGTGTGGCCATTTCACCACACCCAGCACCCCCTCCAGAGGGAGAGGGGCAGCGAACGAGTGGCAGAGCTGCCGCCAACCCAGGTCTGCTCTCCTCAGACCTCGCGCGCGTCGCCCTCCCCTCTTATTTCTGCCATATCCAGTTCGAATCGCTCAGGACCTTCATCAAGCCGGAGCCCAGGGCGGGCAGTAATGGCAACAAGCCCTGCTCCCGAGTCCCCTAAGTGTCCCCTCCTGCCCTCCCCTCAGGCGGCCTGGCCTGCCCTGCCCTGCCCTCTCCTCCTCCCCTCCCTTCCCCTCCCCACC